>CM052439.1:2210562-2244282 GCA_028533085.1 Varecia variegata
GTGTGTGTGTGTGTGTGTGTGTGTTATATCTCTGTGTGCAGTGATTGTGGGTTTTTAACTTTTGGATTCAATTTTTGGAGAATTTACTCAATGTGGAAATGGCATCAAATGTTAATATTACCACATTTTAAAAATTAATAAAATAAGAGCAGTGATTCCATGTCTGAGTGGGGGTGGTGGAAGGTGACAAGGAGGGGCAGAGGGAAGATGAGGATGTCAGTTTTATCTCACAAGATGGCATTCAAGAGGCACAGCCAGGGTTAATTTTTAGTTGTTTTTAGACCTTTTCAATCTATTAACTCAGGTCTTTCAAATCCAGGAAGTTTTCTTGTGTTATTTCTTCCATAATTTCTCTTCTCCATTTTGAGACTTCTGGAATGATTGATCCTTTCATGGTCTTACCCTTTCCTGCCATTGTAAATTCCTTTTATTTTTGTTCTGCTTTCTTGGAGACTTTCTCAACTTTGTTGGCTATCCCTTTTACTATTTTATTTTGTTCTGATTCCTGTATTTTTAATTACTAAGTGGCAGTTAAATATTCTGCTTTTAAAAAAATTTTAAATAACACCCTGCCCTTATTTTAAGAATACATTATTTTATCTCATTTCTCCGAGGTTATAAAATATAGTTTCCTCGAAGATTTATCCTGTTCTCCTTATTGTTTGTTTTAACTCAGAATTCCTCACCCCACCCCATTTGTTGACCGTCCTTGGTCTTTGATTTTCGTGGTTAACTTTGGGGCTTTAGGGCGATGCTGGGAGGGTCCCTGAGTTTGGGTGACCTGGGCCCTACACAGGAGGACCTGTAGGCCAGTGGACGTGTTCATTAGGGGCCGGCGGTCAGTCTCTGTAGCTGTTTACTCTGGGCAGTTTGGCGTCTCTAGAAAGGACTATCTGGTTGCCCACGAGGCTGGGCAGGGCTGCCGCCGTCTGGGTGGGAATTTCCACACTCTGCAGGCACAGCCTCTGGACTTGCTGGTCTTCGTTCCGGCCACACTTTTCTGCCCTCTTCTCCGCCTGGTGTCCCTGTAGCTGTGGTCCCTCTGGTTCACTTTCTCCAGAGAACAAACCTCCTGTCTCCAGCAGGAGTGGGTGGGTGTGGCAACCGGGCCGAGGGCTCCTTGTGCAGACTTTACACCACGTGCTATTTCCAGCCCCTGTCCTGGGGGAGGATCCCATTGCTCTCTGGCACCTGCCACCTGCAGGTCTGGAGCCTTCCTGGAGTTTGCTTCTCTTTGTCCTTCCCCCTTCAGGCTTCTGTCCCACCTGCTCCTGCCCTGCTAGGAACTGTCCATTCTACCTGCTTCCTGCTTTCACATTGTGATCTGGGATATAAATATCTTTTTGTGTCCCTGTTTCCCTGTTCTCTTTACTAAAAGGTGATTTTTGAGAGAGATGGGAATGGAAAAATTTCTACTCCAGCATCTTACAGCTAGAACTCCCCTATGTATTTTTTTAAATTAAAAATCTTAAAATAAAATGTAACAGGGAGTTCATTACCCTGCACCCATCCCTGCTCGGAGGGGGCTTACCATGCTCCAGTCTGGCCCAAGGTTCAAGTACCGCGGCTCCACTCTTCCCCAAATCTGGGCGTGCAATGGCCTGCGGCATGGCGGGGCCGTCTCCCCAGGTGGGTCTGTGGGGCGCAGAGCGGACGAGGGCCTTGCTCAGCTCCCGTTGTGACGGGACAGTTGGCAGACAAGGTCTGGAGCTGGCGGCCTGAGGGTCCACAACCGCAATGACCCACAGCTCAGCACGCTGTCCTGGTAGTGGGCAGCGTCTGCTGGGCTCCTGGGTCCTCAAAAGGTGCTCTGTGAAGTGGCCCTTCCCTGCTCTGCTGACCTTGGCCAGCTCTGGGGCTGCTCGTGGAGGTGGGCGTGGCATTTAGGTCACCCCCAGCCTGGTGTCCACCCCTCCCCCAGTTGAGCTCATGTCCTCACAGGGCCAGCTGCCCATGGGACCCCTTCTAAGGGTGGCTGCCATAACAAATTAACATAAGCTTGGTGACTTAAAACAACAGAAATTGTATTTTCTCACAGTTTTGGAGGCCAGAAGTGAAACTGAGGTGCCAGCAGGGCTGTGCCTGCCCCAGAGGCTCTAGGTGAGGGTCCTTCTGGCCTCCTCCAGCTTCTTGTGGCCCCATGCCAGCATCGCTCCAATCTCTGCCTCCCTGTTCCCGCGGCCGCTCCACCGCGCCATGTCTGTGCCCCCTGTAAGGACACCATTTATCAGATTTAGGGCCTTATCTCTAAATCCTTAACTTAATTACATCTGAAAAGACCTTTTTCCAAATAAGGTCACATTTTGAGTTTCAGGGATTTAGAACGTGGACAGGTCTTTTTGAGGGTCACCATTCACCCCACGATACTTGCTGAACTCCTGGCACATCCCCCCTTTCAACCCAGTCCCCAGGGAGGGCGCTTTCTGTCTGCTTACAGATGAAGAGGAGGGGACCGGCCACTGTCTGGGCCCTCCAGGGGACGGTTCTTCCCGGACACTGACAGGAGGGTGGTCAGCTGTATGCAGAGGGTGGTCTCTTACTTTGTGTGCGTTTAGCAGATGTTCACATCCGTGTGGCGCAGACTGGGTAGGGGCGGGGCAGCTTCTCTCGCACGTGCATCTGTGCCTCCCCTTGGGCAATGGTGGTGCCTGAGTCACCCTCCAGGCTCACGGACCCTCAGCTGGACCTGGACACTGGCCTTGGGTCCCCCTGGGCTGGCCCTGGCCCCCCTCTGGGGGCCGACCTATGAACTGCTGCTTGAACACCCAGACCTGGGTGACAAAGCAGGAATCCGTTGTCCCTCCTGGGTGAGTGTTCGACAGGGCAGAGCCTCGCTCCACAGACGGGCCAGCACGATCCTTTTAGGCAGCCAATAAAGCCAGAAAGGGGCACTTTGGAGGGGTAGGTACTGCTTGCATGGCTGTAATGTAGACATACATGGACACTTACAAGGAGTAGCAAAGATATTACTGAGAGCATCAAAGGAGCAGAAGTTGAAATAAAGGGGAGGGGTGGGGGTACAGTGCACCAGAAACACCACGTTTGTCCTCAGAAGTGCTAGCATTTTCTGTTTGGGGCCTGTTGCCTAGTGAAATTCCACAACCGGCGCGTCATTCCTGATGGATTCAGGCTTGTCCAGAAACCTCAGGAGACCAAAGGCTTCTACTATTTTAATATATGGGTCAATGGAAAACAGTTGGAAATCTGGTAGCTGGTTAAAATTTCACTGGCCAGGCCCGTGTTTGAATAGACACATTTATAATTCAGTTAATGCTCTAATAAAATCACACCGAGAGGCGGCTAGAAGGTGTAAGTCAGGGTTTTCTGGTTGGGGTGGGGGGAGGAGCAGAGGGACAGCAGACGCTGAGCTGGGAGGGCCCTGCGAGACCCTCGGCCACCCCCTCCCTTGCTGGCGAGCAGGTAGCAGCACTGACACCTGTCCCCAGGTCTTCTGACCCCAGCTGTCCCCCTTCCCTGGCAAAGGTCAGGACTCTGCAGACGTGTTTTGTTTCAAAGAAAAATTGCTCTGACATTTTAAAATTCCAATTTCACACAAAAAGTGAAATTTCTTTTTTTTTTTTTAATGGAAACAATTTGACCGTGATAGAAATTTTTTTTCTATTTCTTCTACCTCCTCCTGTTTTTATGACAGTGTTTATTTATTTATTTATTTGTTATAGCTTATTATGGGGGTACAACCATTCTGGTTAAATATATTGCCCATGCCCTTTCCAACCCCCCCCCCCCAACAGTTGGGAAAAAAAAAAAGTGAAATTTCCAGTTCTTCTTGAAATGCTGGAAATTCTAGCCCTGGGCCAGTACCCCTGCAGGGCTCTGGGCTGCTCTCTTTAGGTCCCTGCAGTCTCCACCTCACCTTAACCACCTGCAGATGGAGAAGGGTCCTGGGAGGAGAGAGGGGGGCTGGCAGGGAGGAGCCCCAAACTTGCCTCTAGGCAGCACATGCACAGATGCCTCATTTGTGCACCTGAAATCCCCGGAAACCTTCTAGAAAGCTGTGGATACTTACGTCAGCATCCTTGGCGAGGAAACGCTGCAGTGAAGACTGTTTAGAACTGGTTTCTGAGCACGCACATACTATAGTCAGTTAAAGGGTAAATTCATTAATACATAATTTGTAACCTGACTTTTTTCCTAAAGAGACTTTGTATTCCTTCCTAAAGACACACATTCCCCTTTATAAATAGTCATTAAAATAAGAGAAAAGGAGAGATCAGCTGGAAAAAGTGTCACACGGTAGGACTTGGATCATGAGAGGTGATCTGTTTTGAAAGTTGGTAATAGGAGGAATTATCATATGGTTTCTGAGACAAAATTTTTGTCTTGAAGTGTAGAAAACGGTCTTCGTTATGCCTTTCTGTAACTTGGCCCTGAAGAGACTGAGAACGTGGAAACAAAGGCGTCTTCCTGGGGCCAAGCTAGTGGCATCCAAAGCAGGTGACTTTCTGCGGGATCCACGTGGGGACAGGGTGGGGGTGTGCGAGTGCAGGGGTGGGGTGGGGGGGCTTGGAGGCTGGGGAGCCACAGGCACCCCTCACGCCCCTCGCACCTCTGAAATCACTCATCTTGGATAGCCTGGGGAATCAGAAAACAGTGTCACTTATTATGACATTTTAAATTTGCATTTAATCGGTTTGGGATATTAAAAGTGATCTTCAAAGACGTGTACGTTTCACTGCATCTTGCCATAATTAACGGCAGATTGAATGAAATAACACAAGGTTAAGGTTTTGTCGCCTGTCTCGTTCAGTTTCAGTTCTTTCTGATGCATTTTAGCAAAACTGCCCATGAAAAACAATCCCTCTCCCTAATAGGATTGTCTGGCCCGTGGACTGTGAGTTTTGCAGGAGGAAGCACTCTCTGCACGGGGCCCTGTAAGGAGGAGGGAATCTTAAGTTAAACTGGCAGGACAGCCGGCACTGCAAGTGCTCTGTGAAGTTTGCCAGTTCTCTGCTCTGCTGGCCCATCCGTCCCCTCCTGGTCTGAGGGCACAGAGGGGGTCTCCCTGGAACAGGGACGGGCTATGCCCCTCTCCCTTCTTACCTCCTTTGCTCCCTCATCCCCAAGGCTGCTGTAGTATTTTTATGTAAATAACACTATTAGGCCTGCCAAGTGGCTCAGGCTTGTGGTCCCCGCACTCTGGGAGGCTGATAGAGGAGGATAGCCTGGGCTCAGGAGTGAGACCAGCCTGAGCGACACAGCGAGCCCCAGTCTCTGCAGAGAATTAAACATGTGGCCCGGTGTGGTGGCACGTAGCTACTCGGGAGGCTGAGGCAGGAGGGTCGTTTGAGCCCAGGACTTGGAGGCTGCAGTAAGCTCTGATGATGTCACTACACTCTAGCCCGGGCAACAGAGCAAGACCCTGTCTCAAAACAGGAAAAAAAACCCAGAAATAAATAATACCTTTATGTGCCTATAACATACTGTTGTGCAGGTCAATTCCAATCATTTTAGATATTACTTAAAATGGAAATGTATGAGAAAAATACCCCAAATTATAGACTCCCACTTCCTTGTGTATCCCTGTGTTTTATTCTGAGTTCTGCCAGGGCTGGGCCACGAGCTTTTGCTCTGTCGTGCTGTCAGCTCCTTGCCTGGCAACCGGTGAATGCCTAGTGAATATGTAAGAAGTCCTGACACATCATTCTCTCGCACCCCCATGAACACTTTCCTCTCTCAAGTATCCCAAAGTTGGTCCCTTTTGGGGATGACTCCACTCTCGTCACTCTGCCTGGCTCGCATCCTCGGGAGGAACAGCCACGTGCCATTCCTTCTTGGGGTCTGGGGGAGGAAGGCCTGTGGCACTGTCCCTCTGGCATGGGCCAGCACAACCCTCAGTATGTCAGTGGGCCACCCGCCGTCTGCCCTGGGGACCCTTAGGATGTGAGTTCTGAGATCCTGGGAGGAAGGCAGCTCACATGTTGTCCAGCTACGTCTCGCCCAGCAAAGACGGCTCCTAAGGGGACCGGGACAGCAGCCAAGAAAGCTTCTCGAAGACACTCTGAGGTCTTTGAAGTCATTGTTGGTTCCCACTGGCCTGGTCCCATGTGCAGGGCTTTGTTGATGACCTCCTGGGGTGATGCGGGGGGACACGAGGCATGGGCAAGACAGCCAGAGGGCTCGGGAGTGTCCACAGGGTCTGCAGGCCCCTCCGAGCCTGCCTGGCCAAGGGCATGACCACTGTGAGCACAGGGAGCCCCTTCCGCCAGTTCCAGCTCATGCCGTACTGCGGGGTCCCACCCTCACGGGACCAGGGCCCACACCTGTGCGCCCACAGCTCCCATGCTGGGGCGCCTTTCCCCACCGCCGCCCGGTGTGGGTAACTCCTGCATACCCCAAAAACCCTGTTCCAGCATCTTCTCCTAGGAAGGCTTCTTTGATCGCACCAGACCAGACTGAACTAGACTCCTGGGGGTGGGGTTGGGTGGGCTGGGGCGGGTGTGGTCGGAGTGGAGCTAGTGTTCTCAACAAGCTCCCCGGTCTGCTGTCACCACTCTGCCCAAAGCATCCCTCGAAAACCGTGCTTATTCTGTTTATTTATTTATTTTTGTAAGCTACATCAGTTCTTCACACTTTCTCCCTGAAAAGGATCTTTCGATCTCAGATTCTGGACAAGACACTCCAAAATGAATATGCCTAACATGGAAAAACGGGTACCTCTCTGGGTTGGACTATGGTGGTCGTGGGAGGTTGAGTGGGTGGGTGTCCCGCGTCTGATCTGGCGCTCGGAGGTGCCTGCCTGCCGGCCGCAGGGATGAGCAGGAACTGATGTCTCCGGGCACTTGTGACGGGCCAGGTGTGCTCCAGACACGTCACCGTGCCAACGCACTCATGTGAGCCCATCACGCCCACACAGGCAAGTATGGCTGTCACCCTTATTTACGGGAGAAGGGGACACGGAGGCCTGGGGAGGTCGAGGGGCTCAGTGCACTTGGGATTTGACCCAGACCTTCCCGCTCACAGCTGTCTTCGGTCTGGCTCCCCGGAAGCAGAGCCTGAGATGGATTCTTGGATGATCGAGGGGTGCCCCAGACACTAGGAAACATGGGAGGGAGCAGGAGAGGTTGGGGAGGAATCGAGGCAGTGGCAGGGGCGTGGGTCCCGGGAAGTGCAGCTGCACGGCTGCCCTGGCAGCTCAGGCACACACGCTGTGTGCTTTGCAGCCCTGCCTCTGTCAGTCTTTGGTTTCGGACCTACCCTCTGGACGGACGGGGACACAACTTCCGGCACCTCTGGGGAGGTGGCTTCTGTTGCTCAGGGACATCCTCCAGGGGAGGCTGCAGGTGTGAGCTGTCACCAGCAGCACCTGCAGCAGCTGGGAGGGGCTCACTTGACCAGGAAAGGGGTCCCAGGTGCCGGCTGGGGGGTACCCAGGGGTGTGGCCACAGGAGCCCTTGTCCGTAACCACACACAGAACCGCCGCGTTCATCCGGCAGCGCTACGCCCGCCAGGACGGTTCTTGACAGGGGGTGCCTCTGGGCTCTGCTCTGGGCTCCGCAGTCTTGACTGTGCTCGTCTCATCTCGTGGTTGCCAGGCCGCCCTCTACAGCGGTAGCTGAGGTCTCCTTTCCCTGGGAGTTTGCGGGTGACAGGAGGGTGCAGGGGGTGTCCTGTGTGCCAAGCCCTTCCTCCGCACTGAGAGCACAGGCTTCCGTGCTGCGCGTCCTTAGCCCCTCGTAGGGTCTGGCTTGCGATAGCTCTTAGGGGCGGCTTGGCTGTATGAATGAATGAATAAATGAATGAGTGAAGCAATGATGCTGTCAGCCTTATTGCCACCAGGTCCCTGGCCATGCTGCCGTCCCTGTCCAGAAATCCTGTTGGGAAAACCCGAGGCCTGGTTCTCTGGTCCCTCTCAGTCTCTCCGCACGGGCTGGCAACCCACCCGGCCCCTCTCCCAGAATTTGGCCGGCAGATCCGAGGTGGGTCTCGGGGGCCTGCTCGAGCCTTCACTGTGTGTTTCTGGCATGTTTCCAGCTCGCCGCTGCTGTGCAGGTGAGAAGCGATGGGGTCCCTGCTCTGGGCGGGGGCTGCCAGCTGCGGAGACGGTGGGTGGGGACGCCCAGGCATGGTGACCGTTGCTGTTTACAGCCTCTTGCCGTTCGTGACTGCAGCCAGTGGAAAAAGGACTTCACCGTTGCTTATAAACCGTGAATCAGTGGCCGCCCTGGCTAACGGCTTCCTTGGTGAGTCTCTCGTTCCCTTTGCTCTGGAGGGAGGGCCGGCGGCAGCTGGCACTAGGTGAGTCTGTGCCGGTTCCTGTGAAGGGCCACTGGGCAGCCGCCGTCAGGGCAAGATGCCTCATCAGCCCGGCTCCGCGCCAACCCCTCCCGGTCTGTGGCCACGGTGGGCGGGTGGGAGGTGAGGCTGGTTCTCTCCTGCTGGCCTCTACTCTTACTCACTGCTGTGTCACCCACCCGGGCTGGCCCCGCCCACCTGCCGGTGGTTTCCATCCTGGGACAGCCTGGCCGGGAGCCCATGTTCCAACTTTGCATCCATAGCCTCCTTTGTCCACCCCCAGCGCAGTGGCGTTCCCTCCCAAAGGGCTCATCCTCCCCCAGTCTGGTCGTCAAGCAGGGGGCTGGGTGCAGAAAGCTCGTGTCCCGTCTGCGAGGGGTGCACAGGACCATCACAGTGTGCAGAAGTGACAACACAGGGTTGTGGAGCACAGACCCCTGTCAGCCCTGTGGCAGGAGGCGACCACTCTGTCTGGGGTGCCAAGGACAGCTGCGTAGCGGAAGTGGTTGCTAAGTGTTCTGGGCAGAAGAGAAGGGAGAGGATGTTCCAGGCACAGAGAACTGTATGAATGGCTATGAAATTCCAAGACTATATTTCTTACTCCTGCCAGAACATTCTGTGGCCTTCAAATCTCTTCTACTCACTCCTTTCACCTAATCTCCATAACAACCCTGTGGGACTAGAAAGATGAGGGCATCGTTCTCACTTCACTGCAGAGAAAATTGGAGCTCAGACGCGGTAGCCAACTCCAAGTCCCGTGGCTGGTCCCTGGGAGAGCTGTGTCCACAACCCACTGCCTGTCCTCAGGCCAGCGACGGCCCAGCCCACCCTCCGCCCTCACCCCTCATTGCTTGGTTGATCCACAAGATGCATCATTTCAATCCGTGTCATTTCCTCTCATCTCATTTCATCCTCCTCCCCCATCCCCCTGTTCCAGGCAACCACAGTCTTTTTGCCTCTGTAGATTTGCCTGTTTGCACACTGCATGTAAATGGTTCATGTAACACGTGGTCTTTTGTGTCCGGCTTCCTTCCCTTAGCGTGATGCTTTCAGGGTTCACCCACATTGCAGCATGTGTCAATACTTCATTATTTTTCATGGGTGATTAATACTCCATTGTATAGAAATAACACATTTGTTTAACTTTTCTCCACTTGGTGGGCACTCAGGTTGTTTCCACTTTTTGGCTGTTATGAATAATGCTGCTATGAACATACTTGTACAAGCTTTTGTGTGAACATACGTTTTCAGTTCTCTTGGGCATATACCTAGGAGTAGAGGTGCTGGGTCGCATAGTAACTCTGTGTTTAGCCTTTGGAGAAACTTCCAGAATGTCTTTTGAGGTGCCTGCGCTGTTCTGCATTCCCACCAGGAGTGTCCGAGAGTTTCAGTTTCTCTATATCCTCACCAGGACTTACTGTCTAAGTCATCCCAGTGAATCTGAAGTGGTGTCTCCTTGTGGTTTTGACTTGCCTTTCCCTGAGGATGAAGACGTTGGGCATCTTTTCATGCTCCTGTTGGCCATTTACATATCTTCTTTGGAGAAATGTCTATTCAGGTACTTTGCCTATTTTTAAAAATCGGGTTGTCTTTTTATTATTGAGTTGTGAGAGTTTATGATATAGTTTTAGATACAAACCCCTTATCAGATATATGATTTGCAAATATTTTCTTCCATTCCATGGGGTGTCTTTTCACTTTCTTGAAAGTGTCTTTTGAGAGATAATAGTTTGTGAATTTGATGAAGTCCAATTTACTTTTTCTTTTGTTGCTTGTTTGATGGTGTCATATCTAAGGTTGTAAAGATTTACCCCTGTATTTTTTCCAAGAGTTTTATAGTTTTAGCTTTTACATTTAGGCTTTTGATCCATTTTGAGTTAATATTTGTATATGATGTGAGGTAGGGGTCAAAGTCCATTCTATTGGATGTGGATATCCAGTTGTCCCAACAATAATTGAGAACACTCTTCCTTGGAATTGCTTTAGCACCCTTGTTGAACACAAATGTAAGAGTTTATTTCTGGACACTGTTGTACTCCATTAATCTATGTCTATCCTTATGGGAGTCCCACACGGTCTTGGTTACCGTCGGCTTGCAGTAAGTGTCAAAATATGGAAGAGTGAGTCTTCCAGCTATGTTCTACCTTTTCAAGATATTATGAGCCCCTTGTAAATCTTTATTAATTTTGGAACCAGCTTGTCAGTTCCTACAAAGAAGTCAGCTCTTCCTTTCTTTATATAGATCCAAATTTCCAATGTCCTGGTCTTATTAAGCCCAAGAGATAAGCTCAGGCTGGCAGTGGAAGAAACACTAAGAGAGCAGGTGCAATGGAGGCAGGAATGGGGGCATGGGCAAGAGGCAGAGGAGTGGACCATGGGCCCCGCTTGCTTTAGTGGGTGCCCTGCCCTGGGATGTGGGTGGATTTAGGGAACCAACAAACCTTAGAGTCCCATGGGCTGTTCAGCAGCCTTTGCACAAAGTTCTCACAACCTAGGGACCAACTTATGCTTATTTGGGGATTAATAGGAGAAGAATTTTGCTGCCAACCTTGTACTTATTCTGCCTTTAAGACAATCAAGCATGTTCATTTCTTGGAGACTTGTGATCCCAAGCAACTTTCTGAAAACCTGTATAGAAACTTTGAATGTTCCAATCTTGGGCATGAGCTGAGGGCTAGAAGTCCAGCTAGGAAGGGCAAAAGAGCCTGTCCTTTTCCCTTGAATGTTGCAAGGATATGACTCAGAGTCACTTAGGTGATGCCGATGACATGAGGGAAAAACCAAGGCTGATTTGCTGTGTGGAAAAGTCTCATTATAGTGTGTCTTTTAACAGAGACCTAAATAGTAAAATCTGTCTACATTTTGAGGCTAAAAATAAGCAGAATGGAGAAAAACTCAATGTTCTTTTCAGGAAGTTTGTGGTTAAGGGTGAGAGAATGCAGCATCCCACAGAGAGAACCGCAGAAAGACGAGAAGATTCTCGGGAGGGCCTGGGGCTCGCAGGCTGGGAGCTGGAGGCTGAGTCCCACGCCGGCCCCGTGCTAGGTCTTCCTGGGGCCTGACGCGTCATGATCTTTCCCTGCCTTGGTTTCCTCATCTGTACAATCAAGATTTTTGTGCTGGATGCTCTCTCAGGAGGCTTTATAGTGACTAAATTCTCTAATTCTATGGACTGACAGATTTCGGTGTGGCAGGAAGCTCTCCTGTTGCACCAGCAATGCAAGTAGACTCCTGGGAGGAAGAGGCTCACGGCATTCATTAGACTGAAGAGCCAGTTAAGAGTCAGCATCTGTCTCCTTCACCACCTGACAGCATCCGGTTGAATTGCGAGGAGAAATGGTTTTGGTTGGCAATGCATTTGTTTGCAGGCGAGGAATTGAGGAAGCTTGGTTTTCTTCCAGCGCTTTTACAGAATTAATCTCGGCAAATGTCATGATGTTTTAAGAGGAAGGAGCGGGAAGCAGTGTGGAGAGGAGTCATGAGTGGAGGAAGAGTGCGGAGTGGCTGCCTGGCTGGGGCCCTCTGCGCATGCCCATCCCTTCCCAGCACCGCTAGGGCTGTACTCCAGGTCCCTGTGAAGTCCGTCTTCATCTTCCCTGCTTGGGAGGATGTGCAGGGTTCAACTCTCAGCTCTAGCACTTATCAGAAGGGTAAACTTGGGCAAATTTCTTAACTGCTCCAAGCCTCAGTTTCCTCATCTGTAGATGTTAGGGCTGACAGTGGTATCTCATGGAGTTGCTGTGAGGTCAGGTGAGGCAAAGCATGTGATGCCCTGAGCACTGGGCCTGCCCTGGATGCTGGCCACTGTCACTGGATGGGGGTGGCAGGGGCTCCCACGAGGGGCTCACAGCCTGTGGAAGAAGAGGCTTGGGGCTCACTTTCCAGAAACCGGGGCTCCCCAAAGTGACTCAGAGACTGAGAACATGCTGATGAGTCAGGGAGGCACCTGGTGGCAGAGAAGAGTTGGCATTATTGGGTAGTGAAGAACACCCAAACCACAGCCAAACCCCAAAGCAAAAACAAGACCCGAAGCTCAGCGTGTCTGATGTGCTGTCTTTAACCAAGCAGATGAGAGTGACGGTGTCTCTGCGGGGACTCCCTGCCATGCAGAAACGTCATGGGCTGGGGGGGACAGCCACGTTGGAGGAGGTGAGGGGAGAACTTCATGTCACAGGAACGAGCAAAAGCTACTCCAGAATGTCTGGGAAGGACCACTGTGCTTGTGAGCAGCAGAACCTTTGACGGCCAAAGTAGAGATGTCATTAGAGCCCAGTGGTAGGACATGTGGGAGGGGCCGGTTGGCACAACCTCGTAAGTGTGGCGGTGGCATTGAAACTGACAGGACGTGAGCTGGTGGTTTTCAGCTGCTGAGTCCTGGCGCCCTTGGAACTGCGCGGTATTCATGCCTGAGCAGTGCTGGTCAGCGACAATGATGCCTTGGCCGGCCCGCCATTCAGGACGCATAGAGCTCATCCCAGGTGTTCACCTTCAGGGGCAATGGGGCCAGTGAGCTGTGACCTGGCCGCACAGCTCTGAATTCGATCTGGGCCTTGCTCCCCTCCTCCTCCACGGGGATGGCTGTGACTTTTGCTAACTCTGGCCTGTTTCTGTTTTGAACTTGTTTAACTTTTATCAACAGCTACCCATTGAAGATTTGTCCATTATAACTTTTCTTGGCCACCATAATTTTTTTTAAAATGACAAATTAAATCAAAAGAGGACCTGAGATATATTGCGATTTGTAGGTTCTTTGGAGAGTTATTGTGAAATAGAGTGCCACCTGGGCGCAGTGGCTCACTCCTGTAATTTGCACTTTGGGAGGCCGAGGTGGGAGGATTGCTTGAGGCCAGGAGTTGGAGATCAGCCTATGCAACATAGTGAGACCCCATCTTTACAAAAAATAGAAAAATTAGCTGGGTGTGGTGGCATGTGCCTGTAGTCTCAGCTACTTAGAAGTCTGAGGCAGCAGGATTGCTGGAGCCCAGGAGTTTGAGGTTGCAGTGAGCCTATGGTGACACCGCACTCTGGCCCAGAAGACAGAGCAAGACCCTGTCTCAAAAAAAAAAAAAAAAAGAAGAGTGCCAGGTGATATGTGAGATGCCCAGTGGAATATTTTCTTTTAGGAAATAACTGCTTTTACTAGAAGTTTCAAAGAACTCAGTCCATATCTTGGGGTACAGATTAAAAGTAAAGAGTAGGATTTGACCCCGAGAAGCACAAAACTGAAGACGCTTTAGGAAGAGAGAGAGATGACAGCTAAACTCCTTATATTTTAGGGAACAATCTTCCACTGTCTCTGTAGCACACAACTGTTGCAATCATACTGCTTACCTAGCCCGCTGGGGAGCTCTGCTCTGATAACAAACAACCTGAAAACCACGGTGGCTTGAAACATTGCTCATTTATTCCTTTCTCACGTCCCAGGAAAGTGGCTGTGGGTCGGCTGCAGCTGGGCTGTGGCAGCCCCTTTCCATGAGGGCTGCAGCCTCAGAAGCGGCTCCGGTTGTGGATGTGCTGGTTTTGCAGCGTGTAGAAGGAGAGGGAGCCAGAAAGTGGGGTTTGTGCAGAAGTTTGTGAGGCGTTTCGTGTATATCCCATCTTCTCACACTTCACCAGCCCGGGGTAGCTATGTGGTGGAGCTGACAGGGGGGTGGGGGATTAAAACCTGCGTGAAGGTGGTGCGGTAACGCGTGACCACGGAGGGGATGCGTTGTCTTCTACCGGGGAAGAGAATGAACGGTGGAGGGTAGAAGAACAGTAAGAACCTCCACCAGGCTCGGTGTGTCTTCCTCTCTCCCTGTCCACAGGGGAAACGCAGCAGGTCCTGGAAGTGTCGGGTCGACTTTGCAAGGTGGAACGAGCTGTTGGTTAGACTGTCTCCCTGTGGTTAGCGAGGTGCGCTGGAAGAGTTAAAGAAGGTGGGATCGCAGGCGTAGTGGAGCTGATCGTGTGTCACGTTCTTTAGTAGCTGTTTTATTTGTGTTGCCTCAAATATTTTAAAACACAAAAGCTGCAATGAATCTCATTGATGAAATATTGTACGTTTGGGGAGCAACTCTCAACATTATCCTCTGGATTTCTTTTCTAAGCAGGAAAATTTCCTGGGGACACAAAATGGCAGTTTATCTAGAATTAATGAAAAGCAGATATTTATAGCAATGTTTAGTAGTTTTTAAGAACCCCTCCCGAAATAAGCCCCTTATTTTCGAAGAGCGGTTAAAAACACCTTTCAAAGGCAGAACGGCGTGGCACAGCTAAGACCTTCAGTTCATGTGAATGTCAGGAGTGACTCGTGAGCGGTAGGTGTCCTGGGCGTGTGACCACACTGTACAGGTGGCATCCCACGCCACTCCATAAATGTTGTCTTCAGGTCACCGAGGACGAGGTTTGCTTTGGTTTGTGACGAGGTTGAAATCTCTTGTGCAAACACATCTGTCTGTTTTCACCACGACAGAGAGACGCAGTTGCAGAAGAGGAATAGAAGAGAAAAAGCATTTTAAACAAAGGTTCTCCCGACTTCTGCTTCGTAGAGGGCAAACCCTTGAAGGGAGATATCAAGACACAGTAGACGTGCCTTGGCCATGACACGCAATTATCTTCTACGGCTGCTTTGAAGGATGTTGTGGATTTCAAGAAAGCGCTAATGCTTTTCTGTTTTCTTTTTTTTTTTTTAATTATGAAAATGGAACAGACATGTGTATATAATTTATGTCTGAAAGTTTTAACTTTAAGCCAAAACCTCCATTTCTCCAAACTGAAAAGGAGTGCTTTGGGGCAAATAAACTTGATGCTGTTGCTAGGATCCCCTTCCCCGATTTCCCACCCTTTAATAGTCTTCTCAAATTTTGAAAATGAAGAATGAAACCGGAAACTACATTATTTGATTTTCATCCTGATTTTGCTTTCCTTTCTTTTTAGAAATCCTTCCTGAAACCACTTTAACTCTTTTCCCCTCCTCTCCTGCATCTATCCGCGGGAGATGTGTGTGCTGTTCCTCTGCCTCTCGGCTGCTAAGTGTCTTCTGACCTCCTTTTATGGAGCGAATGCTTAGCTGTCTGTGTCAGCCATCCCCTTGCCCTGATAATTGCATCACAGTTTTGGTTAAAGAATTCTGCAGTGCTTATGTGACTATGAGTTAATAATTACTTTCTCTTTGGTTTGCTTGCTTATCTACGAAACTATGTATTTTCCCCCAAAACTCCGTCAGTAATCATCAAATGCAACACTAACCCGTTTTTCTTCTAGGTTCCCGAAGGCCTCCCTCCTGGAACCCCTGCTCTCCTGGTCTGGTCTTGGCCCACTGATCTTGACCTTGTGTCCTGCACAAGCTGTTGTCAATTTTTATCTACCTGGAAATGCTCTTTTTCTCCTGTTGGATCCCTGTCTTCCGGAGCCCTTGTTTTCCTCTTTCCTGGTTTCTTTCTCACTTTGATGGGGCACATCTGTTAGTGAGCTCCTGCAGAGGTAATGGGTAATAACTGGTTGAGACCTTGCCTAGTAGTGCCTTTATTCTTCCCTTACCCTTTCTTCAGTAGTTGGTTGGGTGTAGAATTCTCGGTGGGAAGTATTTTCTTTCCGGGTGTGGTCTCCTTGCTTTCAGCCTTGCTGTTGAGAATGTCTGATAGGTTTTCTGATCCCTGATCCTTTATATAAACCTACTCAATCTTTTTTTTTCCTTTTAACTTTCTGTAAGCTTTGGGGATCTTGTCTTTATTGTCAGTGTTGTGAAATGTCACATGATGCGTCTTGGTGAGGATTCTTCTTCTTTAATCATTTCACCTTTCAAACTGGAAACTCACACCCTCCAATGCTGGGATTTTTAAAAATATTATTTATTTGGTCATTTCCTTCCTATTTCTGTTCTCTCGTCCTGTCACTTATGTTTCTCAGTCTTCTATTTCTCAGTCACTTCTATTTCTAGTCTTCCCTGTTTTATTACCTCTCTTTTTGACTTTTTGTTGTACTTTCTCAAGTTAATCTTCCCAAAGACTACTATTGATTTTTTTTTTTATTTTTACCATGGTACTTTTAATTTCTAAAAGTTTTTTTTTAATTTTATAAATGTTCTCATTAAAAAAGCAACATTCATTCATTTCTCGTTTCGTGAATGCGGTATCTTTCGTCTGATCCCTGTGAGTGTTCACTGTTACTCCGTAGAAAAGTTTTCTCTTCTTTCTGAACTGTTTCCTCCAAGTTTGTCCATTCCCCTCCCCATCTCCCTTCCCCTCCTTCCCCCCCGTTCTGTTGTTTGCTTTTCTGTTGCTTGTTTGGGGATTTCCTTAGAGGTCTGGATTCATACTTGAGAATGAGACCCTGCAAAGCCAGCTGGAAGCTCTGTATTTATGGATGTATGGGTGGGACTTGGTGAACAGTGGGTTTCCCAGGTGGATGAGAACTTACCTATTTTGGGGGGGACCTTATATACAGGCACCTTACATCTTTTCTTTTGGTTCAGTCAGTTTCTGGAAGGACTTTCTAATTTCTGCTGGGAGAATGCTATGGATTGAATTGTGTCCCTGCACAAAGACGTGTTGAAGTCCTAACCCCCAGGACCTCAGAATGTGACCTGATTTGGAAATAGGGTCATTGCAGATGTGATCAGTTAAGTGATGACGAGGTCATACTGGAGGAGGGGGCCCCAATCCATTGTGACCGTGTCCTTATGAGAAGAGCAGAGACAGACACAGAGACACCACGTGAAGACAGACAGGCAGGAGGAGCCACGTGAGATGGGGGAGAGATTGGGGTGAGGCTGTCACAAGCTGAGGAACGCTCGGAGCCACCAGCCGCTGGCGGAGACCGGAAGCTCCTCCTCGAGAGGTGTTGCAGGGGGTGGGAGTGGGGCCCTGCCAACACCCGATTTCAGGCTTCCCGCCTCCAGAGCAGTAAGAGTGTAAGTTTCTACGTTTCAGGTGGCCCCGTGTGTGGCACTGTGCTGTGGCCGCCCTGGCACATGAGCACAGTGAGTACCTGAGGGGACAGGGCTCGGCAGGTGGTCCCCTCTTCAGACCAGACCTCACTTAACCTCCCGCCACTTCCGTGGTTAGTTTGGGGTCTCGCTCTTACCCCAGTCTGTGCCTGGCCTCCCTGGGCGGAGCGTGTCTGCTTTAATTGAAATTAACCTCGGGGTGAGGAGGGGCGTGGTCAGTGCAGGGTGGGCACCTAGGGCCTGAGTCCTCCCCACTCAGATGCCCAGCTAATCCTTGTGCTTTCAGCCTCAGCTCCTGGTGACAACGGAACCTCCAGCCCTCGAGCTGTCTGTCCCTTGTCCTCAGCAAGGCGGCAGGACCCCTGCTTGCTCCCAGAGGGAGGCGAGGGCGCCCTCTTCTGGCCGGCCCGAGCGTGTGCGCCCTGTGCCCGGGTCCCTCCCCGCAGCCCCAGGTCTCTGCCAGTGGGGTGAGGTCCCTAGGGGAGTCCCCGCTGATTCATCTCGAGTCACCCCCACTTCCTAGAGCGGCCCTTGCCCACACAATAGCCCCTCAGTGCACATCGGTTGAGTAAATGAAGGAATTGAGATGGCTTTGAAGCTAAACTGAGTAGACATCTGACTTTATGCCTAAGAGAAAAATCAACCCTAAGGCTAAGAGTGTTAAAAAAAGAACTGATCCACCCATCCTCGACAAATGGAAATTTATATTTCAAACTGAAAAAAAAAAGTGAAATTGGCACTTTGATGTAGTCCTATAATTATAAAACCAAACATCTCCTTGCTAAAATTTTTGAATTCCAATCAACTGCAGAAACTTTCTTGGATCCTCTCACACTTGGGTTTGACATCCTTAAAATTAATCAGCTGAGCATGGTTTACAGCTCACAAAATTCTAGGAAAAATGCTATATTTTTAACTGGGCAATTTTATACCAAGTTTCCTAGAACCAGCTAAGTGCTGGCAGATTGCTTCTCCTTAATGCAATCTTCTCGTTCTCCCCAAATGGAGGGGTTCACGTGCCCTGACAAAATTACTCGTTCTAGATAAATATAAAACCTTGTTAGGTTGTCTTCACAAGGATGCATATTTTTACAAGGTGTTTCCCGTACACGTAAAGTCAAAGACTCACTCCAGGGCGCACGTCCTGGCCTATGTCTTGTGTGGCTGGTGCTTTATGAACACGGTAGATCTGATGTCTACTTTACACTTCAGACCTCTGTGCAGTCAGTGACAAAGACTTTCCTTCCTGTCCGTTTTGATTAGAAAAACAGTTTTAGGAAAAATCAAGGAAAATCAAGATGAGGTGCATTTTCAGCAGAGCAGAAGAAATCATGGAACCACAGTGGGAATGAGCATGATGGCCTATCGGATCTGCTAGGCCAGGACTTATTTCAGAAATCTGTCCTCTTTGAGTAGATTTTATTAGTGCATCAGGCAGGAATCCTTTCTTGTAAGTGTCAGAACCCAACTTGCATTAGTGTAGAAAATGAGTAATTTTGGGCTCAAGTAATCCAAGGGAGAGTTGAGATGGGAAGGTGACAACCAAATTCTGGGGCAGGCTTGGGCACGAGGATGTCACTCTGCTTCCCTGTCCCTGGCTGGCCTCCTCCAAATGGCGGCAAAGACGGAAGCTCCCAATATCATATCGGGGGGGCCCGAGACAGGCTGGGTCTAGATCCGAGAGAGCAACCCTGGGGAAGGGCTCCCCACCCCTGGATCACCCTGTGGAGGAGGTTCTGGAAGGATCTGCAGGAAGATGGCAGCTTTCGTTTGAACCCCTGTTGAAAGTGGGGAAAGGGCATTCCCCAACTCAGGGCAGTGCTGGTCTGGACACGTGACCCAGCAGACATGCGTCCGCCACGGGCACTGCTTTCCCTGCTGTGTTTTAGTAGCATGAAGTGAAGTGTCATGTGGTTTCAGACCCTCAAAAATGGCTGAGGCCACATTACTAGAGCAGTGGAATAGCGCAGTGGAGGGTTTGCGTCTGTGTGTGTACAGAGTGCTTAGCCGGCAGGGGAGGGGTGTCCTCGACCCTGAGCCTGGGGCAGGGTGGGGCAGGAGTTTGCAGATTGGGGTAGGGTCAAGGTCAGAAACGAGGTAGCGGCAAATACGGTTGACGCGGCCCAGACCCGGGGGTCACGGCTGGATTGTCCTGGACATCACCCGCATAGCTGCCACTCACTCTGCGGACAGGGAATCTGAGCCGCAGAAAGCTCAGCGGACTAGCCCGAGACCTGTGGTCGGTTAGCAGCAGAGAAGGCACTAGGGCCTCCTTCCCAGACAGGAGGGCGACTTTCCACTCTGCCGCCTGACGAGGCTCAAAACGGGCACAGGGTTGGAACGAGAAATCCCCGCTGCCCTCGGCTGTGGGTCGGTGGAAACCTCAAGTCCTCCTCACTGGCTGCGTTTCCAACTCTTCTTGCCTTGCAATAGTAGAGTTGCCTCTTTGGAGCATTTGGCTTTGAGCTGACTTGGAATCTCGCGCCCCTACTCTGGAATGAGAGGAAACTCCAGCTTCACAAGGACAAGCAAATCTATTAACATAATTGCAGTTGCATTACGGGTGGTTGGTGGGGACACCCAGAGGGGTGGGCTTGAGCTGAGCCTCCAAGAATAATACCCAGGACACCCCAGCACCGACCCTCTGCCCTGTCCGGAAGCGGGGAGCGGGAGGTTGCACTGGAGAGGCTGGGTTTGGGAACTTGCCGCACAGCTGCAGTCCAGGGGTTGGGGGCAAAGACGGGGGCGCTCCTCGGCAACGGCCTGGATGCTGGAAGGTGGGGTCTGGCTGCTGCGACTGCAGTCACAACCTCCCTTCGAGTCCTGGAGCCGGTGGTGGGACTCTGGGGTGCTGAGTCCGGCTATGCTGCTGCCCGCCGCTGCCTCTCGATGACACTCAGGGAGGTGGAGTCTTGAAATTGGCTTCTGTAGGACCGGGTGTCTGTGTTCAAGTCTCCTGATACAGAGCCTGAGACAGGGTCCTGTGCAGGTGCTCACTGAGGGGGAGCTCCCAGGAGAAGCCTGGAAGGGGGAGGGAAGGAGGGCAGGGTGGGAGAAGCCCCTCAGGAAGGTGCTCTGGCGTGTGACCTGTGCTGCGGAGGTGTCTGGCCCAGAGGCAGCGGCCCGGAGTGCACCCACGTCAGACGTCACTGGCTCTGGGCCACCCCAAGGGAGACGGGATATGAGCCTGTACTTAATAGTTACCTATTGCCGTGTGACAAACTGTCGCACACTTAGCAACTTACAATAACGCACATTTATTATCTTGGGTCAGGAATTTGGGCATGACTCAGCTGGATCCTCTGCTGGGGTCTCAGAAAAGCTGAAACCTTGGTGTCTGGAACTCAGGGTCTTTTCAAAGCTCATAACCTTGTTGGCAGAATTCAGATCCCTGTGGTTGCTGGACTGAGGTCTCTTCTTGGTCGTCAGTCGGGGACTGCTGACAGCCCCTAGAGGTCCCCGCATTTCCTAACCGTGTGGCCCTCTCACAGTACGGTGGCTGACTTCATCAGAGCCGGTGTCTTGGCCTGTTTGGGCTGCTGTGCACAAAATACCATGAATCTGGCAGGTGGCTTCAACCACAGAGGCTCTGGAGGTTGGAAAGTTCAGGATCAAAGTGAGAGCAGATCCGGTATCGGGCGAGGGCCCACTTCCTGGTTCGTAGATGGCAGCTTCTCTCTGTGTCCTCACGTGGTGGGAGGGGTGAGGGGTCTTTCTCTGGCTTCTTTTATGAGGACACTGATCCCATTCACAAGGGCTCCTCCCCTATGATCTAAAAGCCTCCCAAAGCTTATACTGTCTCCTTGGGGGTTCGGATTGCAACGTATGAATTTCTGGGGGGACACACACATTCAGACCATAGCAACCAGCAAGACAATCTGTCCCTCCAGTCTTCTAGGAAAGAGTGTTATGTAACATAAAGTTATCACTGGGGTGACTTCCCACCACTTTGTCATAACCAAATCCAGGGAGGGACACCTAGCATCTTTGTCATATTCTGGCTGGAATCAAGGCTCAGGTTCCACTTGCACTCAAGGGGAGGGGCTTACACAAGGGCTTGACTCCTTGGGGTCACCTTAGAATTCCACCCACCACACGTACCCCAGTATCTCCCGAAGAGGCAGCTCCCGCATCCACGGGCAGTCCCCCAGGAAAGGGCACAGGTGTGACCCCTTAGCGACTGACTGTCATGAAGCGGGTCTGGGAGAGGCACCCACAGCACCTTCCACACTGTGCTTGCAGCCACAGTAGCAGAACGGCCACCGGCGCCTCCTGTCCACCTTCCAAATACTACGGCACGTACCTGAGTGGGCAGCCTCCTCCCCATCCAGAGCCGGGACTACGAGGGAACCTGGGAAATGAGTTTTTAACTTTTAACTTGTGCAGCTCAGGGAAGGATACGGGAAAGGGATGGAAAGAGGTGCCAAGGGTCAGTTCTACCCAATAGTTAAGGGGAAACTGAGTCACGAGATTCTGTGACTTATGAGGTCCCTCCGATGGCCAGTTCCAGACTGAGGACTCTTGATGTTTAGGTCAGTGCTGACTTTTGAGATGGTTTTCCTCTTGGGACAAGGTGGCAGAGAGGAACTGGACATTTCAGTGAGGATCCCAGATACTGGTGATTAAGTGAGAAAGCCGTAGACCAAAATCCTTCCTCGTTAGCATAAGGAAAGTTTGCCACCAACTGTCACCACCATCTTTCAGAGCCACAGGCAATGTTGGAGAGGGTGTGGATCATCAATGATTAGTTACAGTTAAGTGTGAAAGAGTATGGCTCTGTAGTGAATGGGGGATTTTATTCTTTCAATCTTGTGCTAAATGATTTATCATCCTTGCCACTTAAATACAGTTACCCATTGGTATCTGCAGGAGTTGGTTCCAGGATCTCCCACGGATACCAAAATCCCTGGACACTCAAGTCCCTGGTATAAAATTGTGTAGCGATGCATATAACATGCACACATCCTCCCAGTACTCTCAGTCATCTCTAGATGTCTTATAACACCTGATACAATGTAAATGCTCTGTAAGTAACTGTTACACTGTATTGTTTAGGGGACAATGGCGAGAAAAAAGTCTGTACACGTTCAGTACAGATACGGTCATCTGTATTTTTTGAATATTTTTGAACCATGTTGAATCCACGGATGTAGAGATCACCCATATGAGGGCTGACTGTCATAGTAATTTCTAAAACCAAGGAATGTATATTCTTAGCTGTCTTGAAAAGACAAAGGTGTATCTGTAAAAGAAACCACGTAATGGGAACATGTAAAAGGTGCTTGTTCAGTTAACTTCCGTGAGCGGAGCTGCTGGGAGCACAAGGTTGCAATCAAAGGTTGTCTTGTTTGCAGCAGACAACGTGCCTGGAGCAATTGTTCCCTGAGGGCTCAGCTTGCAGGCTCTCACCAAGGACGCGGCAGCAAATATCCCAGTGCCCCACGGGGCCCAGTTCTGCGCCTCCTCTGTAGAGATGCTCTGTGGAGAGAGGATGTGGGTGGGACACCCGGACCCCCCCTGCAGGGGAGTAATGTCTTCCCACATGCTACATGCGCAATGTGGTCCACACCCAGAGCCTCTGCGGGGTTCATGCCCACCTGCGGGCAATGAGTGGAGAAACCCCATAATCCGGGCCTCCATCCTTGCTCCCACCTGATGTCCTGCAAGCGAGACCTCTGGGGCAGAGTCGGGTGGGCCCCTTCATGGGTGAATGAGGGGCCTGGAGCTGCAGGGAGGAGAGGTTTTCTCTCTCCTTCTCCCCTAAACTGCAAGGAGATCATCCTTGGAAAGGAGTTACTGATTTCTCTACTCTTCAACCTTGGCTTTGGAAGGTTCTCAAAGTCGATAGTACCCTCCAGATATCTCTTGCTATTTCTCATTAACTTAGTTTTCATATGGGCCACGAGATAGGAGAGGATCGAGAAGGTTGGGGGTGTCCCAGGCCAGAGTAGCCATCTGAGCTCTGCTACTAACCCAGGGGACAATAACGGTGTCACTTATCCTCTCGGAATATTGTTTTTCTCATCTGTAAAATGGGACCATAATTTCACACAATAACAAAAAGTGGCGCCTATTTAAAAGGGCTTAGCGTGGTGACGTTTGTGATAAGAAGAGATTATGTATATTAAAAGTGTTTTGAAGTGTGCAAAGCTTTGTTGAAACACAAGAAACTCTGAGCGAGATGACCATTTCCATTCCCCTGGTCTGTGTCCTAGAATGGACTATTAGCCCCACAGTCAGAATCATTATATACAGAACTTAAAAGAAATGTAGACTCTTTTTTTTTTTTTTTGCCTTTTCACTGGCAAACAGAGCTTTGGTTAGTGGAAAGTCTAAGCGATTTCAATTGCTGGTTTTTATATTTGAAAGGGGAGGTTATTAGGAGAAGTCTCAATTCAGAAACTTCAAGAAGAAATGGGAGGGTGTGGTGAGGGTTGGGGGGGATTACATTTCCTGTTTTCCTTTCAGATGGTGTTGGAAAACATTGCAGGAAAACCATGGATACCTACGAAGAAATTCCAAAATTTATTCTTTTTGCCACCAGGGGCCCAGCCCAAAGGTGACGAGTAGAAGTGGTCAATTTTTTTTTTAAGAGTTGGGGTTTGCAGGAGTCCAGCTAAACGCTCGTGGGGTGAAGACGGCATTCGGAGGGTGACATCAGCCTGCAGCGGGGGCCAGGAGCAACAGAGCGCAGGAGTCTGGTTTTCATTTACAGTTTGGGTCAGTCCGCAGTGAGGATGGGGAGAGGAGGGGTCGGGGAGGAAGGGAGGGAGGAGGAGGAGGAGGAGCTGGAGGAAGCCCTGACTGTATCCCTGGCCCCCGTCCAGCTTGGAGCTCAGTCGTCCACCAAAGGCCGCTCAGTTCTCCTGGGCTCCAGCCTCTTGCAAGGACTGTAAGAGGAGTTTTCCTGGCAGCTCCCGGAGTACCCGCTCCCTCTCCTTGGGTAGAGAACGGCTGCGGAAAGAGAAGGAGACGCAGCGTGTGGGAAAAATATGCGTCCTACTCCAACATAATTGAATCTAGAAGCCCAGGGACACACACATCTTCAGGTTTGCTCAGGGGTAAGTGCGATTTCGCCTGTTTTCTCAAGTTTTTGGGCAAGAGGGAAGCACTGTCACCCTGAGGTGGCCGTTCTCTAGGTGGGTTTAGTGGCTCTTACGTTAGCTCTGTCCGTCGGTTTTCCATACATGTTTTAGGTCTCTGCAGGAGTCCGCTGATTTTTCTTTCTCACTCTGTGGCAGCTGGGTTTCCTTACCCTGGTTAAGGTCGCGGGTTACCCTGACGGCTTTCAGCCCCGTCTGCAGCTGTCTCTGCGCCCCGTGGGGTCCTGACTGCAGTGTGTTTCAGCTCGTGATTTATTTGAAGTTGTCTCCTCCTCCGAAAACCCAGTGGGGCTCTGCTTTGTCTGCAGAAGTGTCTTTGCTGAGGACAGCAAAGCTACCTGTGGGCAGCTCCACGGGAGACTTGCTCTGAGCTCTCGGGGCGGTGACACCACGTCAGGGCGCGTCTGGTGGGTTTCCTGCTCGGGGCCACCCCTGGGAAGGGGCCGGTGGGCAGCTCTGTTGCCTTCAGGAGACTGGGTGGCTCTGGTGCCCAGGCTCGGGGCCAAGGCAAGGGTCACTCCATCGTTGATTGCCATCAGGGCTTCACCTTCTCAGGAACCTGAAGTCACTGGTGTAGACAGTGTCCTTTGGGGTTGCTTAAAGGAGCTGCGGGGTCAGAGCAGGAGGAGGAATTCGGCGTTTGGGTGGTGTGCCGAGTGGATAAGGCAGGGCTCCTGGGGCTGCAGGGCCCGCCGTGTTGCCCAGAGGTGAGGCCGGTGCCAAGCTGGGAGGCCCAGGGGCTGTTCCCTGGCCCGGAGGACGCAGGGTGGGGCTCAGGTCCTCTCTCCCCGAGGATGGAAAATGTTCCCTGGCAGTTGCTGGCCTGTTTGGGGACCTGTTTTAAGGGCTTACTATGTTAGAAAATGGGCCGGGATTGCAGCAGGGTGGGGTCCCTGGGCATGCCCAGGGGCACTGGGGAGTGGGTGCAGAAAAGTCAGCTTTCACAGCAAGCCCAGGAGCAAATGTAGAGGCTGGCGTGGACCCAAGAGCAACCTTCTCTGAGCTCAGGGGAGGACCCTGCACCCCATGGGGACACAGGGCTGCTGCCCGTGCCAGCCGGCCCCTCTCCCCGCACACGGGGGAGCCCAGACGGGAACCACGGGACCCCAGAGCTGCGAGGGTGCTCCGGGCTCCTGAGGGAAACTTATCCTCAGTCTGGGACCCCCCAACTGCCCGGGGGACCCACTCTTCATACTGCAGAAAACTGAACAGAAGTGGCTTTACAATCCAAATTATATTATTGCTCCTACCACAACTGTGTTGAAACTGGTTGGTTGGCTGTAGATGACAGACTTCTGAGTTCTTTGCTGGGCTAAACATAGTGGAAGAGACACGGGTTGGAAGTCGCTGATTTTAAAACTGAGGAACCAGAGGCTGTGAGGTGTGAAGCCCTTGTCAAGGCCGCGAGTGTCTGAGATGGCAGCAGGACTGCTCTCCCACTGCAGGGAGCCGGGGCAGATGAGCCAGCCCACAGCGATTCGCATCTGGACGGGAAACCCGGTTTGGGCTCCTAAGAAACTCCCAGCTAAGGGAGAAAGAGTGAGGCTGACCGCAGGGAGGGGGCAGCGGCTCTGTGGCCGGAACAGTGAAGCTGCCCCCCTCACTCCGGCCGCCTCCGGGGGTGGAGGCCCAGCGGGACCCGGGTTTGCCTCGTCCCGGTGTGGGCTTGCAGCTGGCGAGAGGGCGCCCGCGTGGGAGGTGGGCTTTTACAGAAACCAGCGTGTAGGAAGGGCCGTGTGTCTGGACGTTGTCTTTGTTAGGCAAAGGGGCAAGGCAAGGGTTTTTCATTACCATGAGGTTTAGTTTTCTCTTTCCCTCACTCACGGCACCGAGACACCAGTAAGCAGACGTTGAGTGGACACGAGGACTTGGGAAGGGGCACCGTGGCGGTGACGGGGTGGGACAGGGCGGCTGTCCTGCCTCTGCCTATCTGGGAGTGGGACGGTGTGGCCACTGCACCCTTCTGGGAGGTGGCTGGGGAAGCCTCTAGAATGTTAGCCCTTGGCCAGGGCTCTTCCTCCACTTGGGAGGGTGTGTCCCCCACCCATGGCTGTGGCCCTTAGGTGATGGGACATGGCAAATGTCCAAACCTGGGCTCTTAATGATATTTTTGATAAGAGGTAGGCATCTTTCTGAACAAGAATCCTCTTTACTTCTGTGCTTCACTTACTTCTAGAGTGTTTAGAGACAACCACATCTCACTGACTTATCAGACGTGCCCTTTGTGATTCAGTATCTTAGTGACTTATCACTGATGGTAGAGTAGGAAGAAACCCCTCTATTCAATCGATTATCGGTTATCGATTAGTGGTTCAAAGGAGGCTTCCCATCCTGACCTCAGTTTCAGGTATGGAGCCAATTGACACTGATGCTTAATGCCAGCTTGGAATGTGACCTCCTTCCTCTTTGGAAGTTGGTGGCGCGGTTGTGCCGGTGACCCTTCCCTTGTTTCCTTGCGCAGAGCGTTGAGACAACGGGATAAGGTGTGGTCTACACCAGCAGGCTGCGCCACTTCCCACTTTTGTGTGAAATTCCACGTTTAGGATTTAAAATTCACTGACAAGTCATGAATTCTGTTGCATGAGACTTCCTTGCAGGCATGCTAACAACTTTAGCAAAGCATTTTTATTTGAAAATTAGTCTTTGTCACTGTTCTTTTTGGAAGAAGCTGAGAATGTGATATCTCTTGGGGGAAGAATTGCAGGTGGTTTCTCCAGCTGATGGGGACATCGTGTACTAGGCAGTTCTCCACGCTGACCTACAGAAGCAGACTTTTCACGATGTCCTGGCTGTGGTGAGCAGTAAAACACTCACCAGTGCGACATAAATAGCCGACGATGTGAGGAGTGACCTGACATTTAAAAAATGCTATTAGTAGCTCTAGCCGAGGAAATGAAAGCCCAAAATGATTCAAATTTTAAGTCAGGGAGCTTTGAAAGGTTTCTGCTAATTCAGACAGCCAGCTGGACACAGCTAGCAAGGACGGTCCTCTTCGTTCCCCCATTTCTAGGTACAGCTGCTCTGTTTCCACCGTCAAAGTTCCGGGAGAAAATCCTGCTCTTTACATAAAAGACGTTGCTTGTCCCCTTGAAAGCAGAGCGATGCGTGTCTTATTCTCAGGGAGTCCCCACAGGTCCTCAGTTTGCAAAAAGGGGTTCTCTTCAAGAATTCAGTATATTAATTCTTTAAAATATAATTTTTAATGCATGCTGGTCTCTCAGTCCTACTTTGGGAGGGAGGTAAGATTTCGAGTTAGCACGTTTATCCCGGTACAGCCGTTTCTGAAAAGGCAGTTAGGTTTTCTTTCCTCTAGAGGGCGGTGTATCCCGCCGAGCTCCAGAAAAATCTTGGAGCGGTGGCTGGAGTCTCTCAGGGTGGGGTTTCAGGGTTCGCAGGGACTCGGTGATGCTCGTCTCCACAGAGCTTTAAGACAGACAACTCAATACATTACTGTTATTATTAACGTGGCTGCTCATCATAACTGAAGTGGACATAAATTTAGACCTTTATTTTTCTTCCATGCTCAGGTGTGTGCATGTTGAGATGAAATTACGTCTTGGAATGAGGCATTCTGCATTCTAAAACAATTGCATTACCGGGGCATTAAACCAGTAAGACATTTTAAAGGAAACATTTTAACCATGTCTTTTAATAATTACAGAAGTTTAAATTAACAGTCAGGTGCTTGGAAACCAAAGCTAGTTTGTCATTTCCTGCCACGCCACGTCCCTGTAGAATTTCTGAACTTTAGAACTGGAAGGGATGCTAACATTAACCGACCCAGTAACTCCCAAAGTTTTCATTACCTTTTGATATTTTCCCCTGATGGATAACTGGTTTAATGTATTTAAAAAAAAATTCACACAAACTATAATTATAAATGCCCCATTTTAAATATTTGTTAATAAAAAAAATTACTGACTTTCAGTCTTAGGATTGTTAGCTCGAGATGACCACTGTTTGGGCCCTGAGGTACAGATGCCAGCTCAGAACAGAGAGCTAACCCTTCGTTTAAATCTCAGTGCCGCCATCTTCACTTAAGCTTAGTGAGACCTATGGTGCTCCATGGCATTGAGCTTCAAGGTTAGGGGAGGGGATACAGACAAGTAAGGCGTGGCCCTGCTCTTCTAGTTGGCAGGCATAGAATTCCTGTTTGGCTACATGAAATATTGAAAAACCGTTGCCTTGGTGGATACTTTCCCTGAACCTTTTATGCTTCAGATGAAGAAATGGAGCTCAGAGAGGTGAGTGCTTAGTGCTAAGGCCACAGAGCGAGGAGAAGAAAACCAGCATCTTCTGAGAGCTCTGCACACAACTGATGCATCCAGTAAGCAGGTATCTGGGACCTGGGACTTTAACAGTGGGACAAGACTTTAAGGGTATATTTTAGGGGACCACGTGGAGAAACACACTCTATCCATTTACCAGTCTTCTTTAGAGTAGCATCTTTTAAGTTGACTTAGCAGAGGGGTAACTGTTGTGAAAAAAAAATCTGGAAAGAAAAAGGAGAGAAGAAAAATAAAACAAATACAAAACGTTCTGCCAAGCCCTCTCCCAAAGGCAAATTGTTAGTCTTGTAAGAGTCTGGCTGCACTTGGCATAGAGCGGTCCTGCTGCTCTGGGGTTTCAGACTCATGAAACGCATAGCAACATCGGGAGCTGGGAGTGGCCAGCGAGAAGGACAATGGGAAACCGTATTTCTGTCCAATCTCCCAGTGTGTGCTCTATGTTCAATTCTCAGGGACCCAGAGCATCGGGAATTGGCCACTGGCAGGAAAAGCTCATGGGTCGTTTTAATTTCAAAATCAAAAATTGAGCAGCAGCTGGAGATGACTCAGGTCTCGAGGGAAACCGTTCCAGGAAACTGGCTTTTCACTTCTGGAATCTTCATTAATTGATTCAGCAGCCCAGTGCCGGCACCCAGGGTTAGCGCCAGCTCAGCTAAACCCGCAGATGGCCTGGACCGCGCACTGGGGGTGGGGGTGGGGTCTCTGTTTCTAACTGGGGCCGAGCAAAGCCATCACCAGTCAGAGCCTAGGCTGGGGTAGCAGATGGAAGACAGTGGTCACAGGACCGTTGCCTGTTCAAGCAACACATAATTACCATTATTTTACACACAGAAAAAGTGAGGCTGGGAGAAGTTAACTGACTGTTACTGACAGACACAGTAAGGAAGTAGATTTTCCCAAGTTATTACACTAAATCCAGTATTGATATTTTATGAGATGTTTCTACCCATTTTTTAAAAAGGTCTTTATTTTGGAGAATCATTTTCTCTTCCATACTTGATTATGAATCAGACTAGAAAGCAAACAAAAAAAAGTAACTTTTCCTGGCAATGTGAGGACATTTCAGCCACTTCACTTGCACAGTTTTACAGTGGAACACCGTGGCGTGGAAGAGGTCGGCAGCACCGCGGTCAGTGCCAGGAAGGGACGGTGGGGTCAGCAGCGCCCTGTGTCGGGGGTGGAATGGGATGGGCATTTGTGCAATTTCTTTTGAAGCATTATCTGACGCACTCTCTTTCTTAGCGTTAAAATGGAAATAGTCTCTGCCTAGTGTTTATAATTAGCAATAGAAACGGAGACAAAAGTCTCGTCTGGCTGCCATACATTGAGGAGTGTAGAATGCTTTTTACATTTGCACAGTGGCATCGAGCTTTTCAGACCACAGCAGATATGGAACATTCTGCCTCACAGTTATCATGAATGCTAGGAATACGTTTTAAAGTAAATTTCCAAATATCTGGGCAACTAATCTGGAATCTCTTAAAGTTGCCTTTGTGGTAGGAAGGAAATCAGTCTCTGAGGAGCTTGGCTGGAGCCCGGCCGGTGTCAGCACATCCTTAAATGCTATCTCACTTATGGAGGTGGCCGAGTGCCAAAGGACATCCGAACCCTCTCTTTCGACGTTGCTTTGTTACGGCTCACGAGCTGCTGGACAAGTATTGCCGAGGTAGGTTTTACCAGGAGGAGCTGACGATCTCAAGTCAGCTGCTCAGTATCTAACAAGGACACCAGCAGGTGACAAGGAGGCTGAGTTACCCTAAGTGATGAGAAGAGTTTTTGAATTTTGCTATCACAGGATACACACTCAGGCTCAGTCAAATAGATTATTGTTCTATAGTATTTTCATAGAATAGACATGCAAGATCCAAGTTGTAAAATAAATGGGAAAAACCCAAATCTTGATGTATTTCTTGGGAGGGTTCCCTTCGGGTTGTTCCAAGTCAGTTGCTCTTGCGGATTTCCCCAAAGATCTTTCAAACAGCAACAGCATATTAAACTCTACTCTTCTCCCACCCTACACGCAAGGCCTGATAAATCCCTTCTTACCTTCCTCCCTGGGGACAGAATGGGGACTCCTTTCCCAGGATTCAGGCAGAACAGGGGAGAAAGAGTGAAAAAAGCAGGAAATAGGCACTCCCGTTCCAGCTGGCAAGGGAGGGGTGTGGCGAAGGTGAGGGCGGTGAGTGCCTCAGAGTGACTGAAACCTGACTGCTCATTCCACGGTGGGTATGCGTGGCCCTCCGGCTGTGGTCTTTGACTATCTCTGCAGCTCCCACTTTGAACAGGACAGTTAGGAGTTAACAGGAATCCCAGAACTTGATAGAAGGAATAGCCTGATGTTAAAAACCAGTACTTGGAGAAAACCAAATAAATGACTTCAAAATGGGAGCTCTGGATGTGTTTAAGCCTTTGTTTTAAAATTACTTCCTTGTGTGTATGTGTGCGTCTCTTTCTTAAAAAAGATTTCCAGACATGGAAAATGAAAAAGCTTTTGAGTGGGCTAAATGAAGACTAATTTCACAGAATTGCAAAATAGCTTGGGAAAGTCTTTGGGATATAATTGAATATGATTTCAAGTTGAAGGGCTGTGTAGGGCAACTTTTACAAGAAGAAGTACCTTTTCAAATTTCAAGGAAATGGCAAGCAAATAGAAAAAGGCACCTCAAATCCATTTTAGAGTGAGACAGAGCGGGGGGAAGAAAAGGAACGAATAAGGCTAAATAGAAAGATGAGAATAAAAATTTAATGACCCTCTCATTGAATCTGTTGCCTTAGGACACAGAATCTATGGCAAAGGAGCCCCCACCCTCCAGCCCAAGGGTCTTAAGTGGTCATTTCTGACCTCTTTTTTTTTTTTTTCATATTTGAAAGAACAGCAGCAGGCAGTCAGGTTCTGTTGACACAGAATCTGTGGTTTGTCACTACCAAGGAAGTCTCTTCCCCCTACCAAATATATGCGGAGTTGCCTGGTGATCTGAGCCAAATCTGGCACAGCCTCTAGGGTCTCCTGGGTTTCCCGGGGGCTTTGGAAATGCAGACTCAGTTTAGGATTGTGATTCTATCTGTTTTTATCTGCGTGACTTTGGCGGATCACGTTGCCTCACCTGGTTTCAGTTTCTCAGCTATAAAACGGAGGGAAAAGCAGACACTGGGTTGTTGGAAGGTGTGAAATCCTTCCCGCGAGGTAGAAGCCCAGTCAGTGTTACGAGTGCCAGCCTGTGTCCCCTTCCTGGGGGAGTACCGTGGGAGGGGAAGGAGAGGGGATGGCTGCCTCATTCCCCTCATTAACATGGTCAGGGCGGGTGGCCATTTAGCAGGATGGTGTTTGGCATCATTTAATGATCTAAATTAAAAAAAAATTCTCCAAGATTTGCTGCCAGGGAATTCAGTTTTAAAAATTGAGACTCCAGGACATGATAAACAATAGAATAGATTTAAGGACAAACAAAAACATTCACGAATGTTCAGCAGCTGGGCTAGGCACCGTGAGCCACAGGGCTGGCTTCTAGCAGCATGGCAGGAAGAGCGCGCGCAGCCCAAGGCGTTTTTCCCACCCGGGAATCCGGCTGATGCAGACCGTGTGGGCTGCCTGGTCGTCAGTGTGGGTGGGAGCGCTCATCATCACACAGGCAGCACCTCCTGCCTCCTCTTCAGAGTTGGAGGAACTTCCCCCTCCCCCGCTTCCCTTAGTACCTGGGCCCATTCTGGAAAAAGTCATTCCTGCGAACTGTGTATTTATCTCATTACTTTGTGTCCCAGTGGAAGGACCTCATTTAGGGAGCTGCTCCTCCAGAGACGAGTATCTTGGAAACAAAAATCTTCACATACGAGTTTCAACCAATGCAAAGCTCATCTTCCTCAGAGAATGGTTGAATGGTGCTGGCTCAGACAGACGTCACGGATTTCCTCCTGTTCCTCTTCAGACTTTCTGGAGTGCTTTGAGGACAAGAAAAGAATTTTGGAACGGCTCCATACTGACCCCACTCAACGTTTAATATATGACAGAGTTAGTGGATTCAGAGGAGTCCACCGTGTGAGGAACAGGGTTGGTTAAGATCCGTAAGCGAAACTTGCTCAGGGTGCGGTTCACATTCTCTGTCCATGTTGCCTGCCGAGCCCCCAGCAGCTCTTCCCACCCCGGACCCCATGGTGGTCGGACAGACCTCACCTCATCCTGTCCTCTTCCTTCCCATGTGGGTTACAAGGTCCAGTGCTTTGCAATAAGACTCCATAATATTCTCGTGCTCTTATTCTCAAAAGAAAATACTATGTAAAATTGTACGTCTTGTGGATGGATTCAATATTTAAAATACTTAAACTGGATCTCCCAGAAGATTTGAATTAAAATTTTTGACTGAAGCAGTGATGCTTAAACTTTGGAGGTGGTGGTGGCACAGCTGCCTTTTAGAATCACGTACGAACATGGAGCCTATCCCAGAAAAGCCACATTCACAGACGCAGTTTTGTACACAATTGTGGGAAGGTCACAGACTCTTTGAATCTGCGGATCCCGTAATAAAATGTTGATCTAGACCAATTACAGTATTACACGTTGTTTGGCAAGAGCAGGCCATATTCCTGGAAAGAATCTAGCAGGATGCTTTTTTAATATCAAAAATCCGATGTTCAATTTTAATAGAAAGAGCAACATTCTAAAGTGTGTATCATCACTTAATTGAGGTCATACAAAAAAATCACAGACATTGCACTTGGGTTTGTTTTCTAAAGAAACACTCAGGAATGGGTCTAACAGAGTGTGGGGAAGGAAGGTAGAGTTTTCCAGAAACGTCTGGAAGATTCCCAGGGTAGCACGGGCTTGAGGGATTGCTAGCGCAAAGGGCAAAGCCCGGGCTGTGGGCGCGGTGGGGCCATTCTCAGCGGGGGGCAGACCAGCCAGTGGAGCGGTGGGTTTTCTACGCTGTCTGTGGGGAGTGTGCTGAGCCTGCGTGTGGCTGGAAACTGCTAGAACTTGGGAACACTGTCAAACCAAAGCACAGAGTGTTGGAGACTGCTCTTCTGTATTGTATATATCCGTGTCCAACAGGCATTGACCGTTTCAAGCCAAGAGGCTTGGACTGTGCTTTTGCAGTCTTGCCATCATCACCACACATTGCTGTCACTTCACTGCAGAGAGAAATACGTTCTG
>CM052439.1:2244782-2312479 GCA_028533085.1 Varecia variegata
TCTGTGGCCCTCCCTGCCATCTTGCTAAGTGGTCCATCTGGACATGAGTCTCCTGCCTCATTCGTGGCAAAGCCATGTCACTACTCAGCCAGACAGGCTTTCCTCTGCTGTCACTCTCTAGATAGCAGGGTTGAGAGCATTACACCATCCTCATCTCTGGTTCCATTCACGAGGCGGGGAAATGGATTTCCTGCGCTGCACAATGGGCAGCCATGAGCAGAATCGCAGGGCCCACGGAGCACCTTTGGCTGGAGGGAAGCTAAGAGGGAGACAGGAACTTAGACCTTAAGTGGAGCCGATTCCGTAGCTCAGAGGACAGTAGTTAGGGCAGAAGTAATGTTTGCCCGGGTCTGAATGTTCACATGGATTCCCTCTTACTTTCGTAAGACTCAAGTCTTCTGCCCCAAACCCTAACATTTTGCATGCCGTACACTTCTTTTTCCTTTTGGAATGTTATCTAGAAGCAAGGACAAATGCTATGTTGCTTGAATACTGGAGCACATACATTCACTTTCAGAAGTATTTAGTTGTATTATTTCCCCCTTTCACCATTAAATTCCATCATACTTGGAAAAAAAGACACCACACGTACGTCATTCCTGTTAAATTGATGGCTACATTTTAGGTGTATGTAGTTACCCATGATTTCAAAACCCAGAAGGTGGTTTCTCCTGTGCTCACTTTTATTTATTTACTTATTTGTGGTAAAAAACACATAATATAAAATTTACCCTCTTAACCATTTTAAGTGTACAGTACAGTAGTGTTAATTGTGTGAACCTTACTGTGCAGCAAACATCTAGAACTTTTTGCTCTTGCAAAAGTGAAACTCTGTCTCTGTGGAACAGCAACTACCCTTTTCTCCCTCCCCAGCCCCTGACAACCACCATTCTACTTACTGTTCCTGAGAGTGTGACACTCTAGATAGCTCATGTCAGTGGGATCATGCAGGGTTTGTCTTTCTGTGACCAGCTTATTTCACTTAGCATGACATCCTCAAGGTCTATCCACATGGTAGCATACGACAGGATTTCCTTCTTTTGTAAGGCTGGATACTATTCCATTAGATGTACATACACATTTTCTTTATCTATTCATCTGTTGATGGACATTAAGGTTGTTTCCACTTTTTGGATATTATGAATAATGCTGAAATGAACATGGAAGTGAAAATATGTCTTCCAGATCCTGTTTCCAATTCTTTTGGATATATATCCAGTAGGGGATTTCTGGATCATATGGTAATTCTAGTTTTAATTTTTTGAGGAACCTCCCTACTACAGTGGCTGTCATCTCTCCATTATGTAGCTTTATTGAAAAAGGAAGATTATTTGATCACATACCTGAGGGTTTATTTCTGGGTTCTCTATTCTGTTCCATTGCTATATATGTCTATCTTTATGTCAGTATCATATTGTTTTTATTACCATAGCTTTGTAATATGTTTTGAAATTAGGAAGTGTGAGGTCTTTAGCTTTGCTTTTCTTTCTCATTGTTGCCATTCAGTGTCCTTTGAGATTCCATATCAATTTTAGTATTTTTTTTCTATTTCTATAAAAAATGCCATTGGGAGTTTGATAGGGATCACATTGAATTTGCAGATTGCTTTTGTAGTGTGGATATTTTCATGATATTAGTCTTCAAATCCATGAACATAGGATGTATTTCCATTTATTTGTGTCTTTTAAAATTTCTTTCAACAATGTTTTGTAGTTTTCAGTGCACAAGTCTTTGTTTCCTTGGTTAAGTTTATCTCTAACTGTTTTATTCTTTTTGATGATATTATAAATGGGATTGTTTTCTTAATCTCCTTTTCATATGGTTCATTGCTAGTGTATAGAAATGCAAATAATTTTTATATGTTGATTTTATATCCTGCAACTTTGCTGTACTCATTTATTGGTTCTAACAGTTTTTTAAATGTGTAGAATACTTAGGATTTTCTACCTATAAAATCATGTCACCTATGAACAGAGATAATTTTACTTCTTCCTTTCCAATTTGGATGCATTTTGTTTCCCTTTTTTTGCCTAACTGCTCTGACAAGGACTTCTAGAACTATGTCAAATAGGAGCAGTGAGAGAGGATACACTTGCATTTTTCCTGACCTTAGAGGGACCACTTTCAGTTTTCCACCATTGAGTGTGGTGCTAGCTTTGAGTTTTTCATCTATGGCTTTTATTATGTTGAAGAAATTCCCCTCCATTCCTGTTTGTTGAGTGTGTTCTTTTTAATTATGGAAGTGTTGAATTTAATTGAGTGCTTTGTCTGCATTAATTTAGATGATCCTGTGTTTTCCCCCCTTCATTCACACCAACTGGTTTTCATATGTTGAACCATCCTTGCATTCTAGAAATAAATCCCACTTGGTTATGGTGTATAATCTTTATAATATGTTGTTGAATTTGGTTAGCTAGTATTTTGGTGAGAATTTTGCATCAATTTTTATTAGGGATATTGGTCTGTATTTTTCTTTTTTCTAATATCTTTGTCTGATTTTGGTTTCAGGGTAATGCTAGCCTCATAAAATAAGTTTGGAATTGTTCCCTCCTCTTAAATTTTTTGGGGAAGAGTTTGAGAAGGATTGGTGCTAATTTTTCTTTAAACGTTTGGTAGAATTTTCCAGTAAAAACATCTGGACCTGGGCTTTTCTTTGTTGGAAGGTTTCAATTACTGATTCAAACTCCATACTAATTATACCTCTGTTCAGATTTGTTATATCTTCATATTAATTTGAATATCTGACATGTACTTGAAAACCAGAGAGAAAGACATTTTTTATTGTCATTGACACTGATATCGAATGCCTTTATGTGTTGTAATACACTAAGTGGACTTTTTAACCTTCAATCCCTAACAGTGAAGTTATAATGGTAACTCAGTCTCCCTAGATTGAACGTATTTCAGTTTCTTAAAACAAATGGAGTTCTCCACTTAACTGTAGTCTATACTATATCATTTCCAATGTCATATAGTTCTTCCTGAAACTCAGTAGAAGAAAAAAATAATTCACAGTATTAAGTAGTGCCATGAACGTTCATGCTGATAACGAGACTGGCTCTGGTCCCTCCCCTGGGCCTCTCTGGAGAAACTTTAGTCATCTGCATGTCCCAACCCTCTCACCTGGTCCCTGGGAGGTGGTGAGCTCCAGCGCCAATGGAAATGGATCCCCACTTGCAGTTAGTGGAGTCCAAGAGGGCAGACATCTGCAAAACCAGTGATCTGGGTGCAGGGGAGACCTGGGCAGGTGGAGATGCTTTGGTTGGTGCTTTTGAGGAGCAAGAATGTAGCAAAACTAGACACGGAAATGAATAGCCTCTCTCTCCCAAAGGATGCAGCTTTTTTTGTGGGCTGTGAATAGCTGTTATTGAAAAAAGATGTGGTGAAATACATGTTTGGGGAATCTAGGTTAAATAAGGTGTGACAGGTTTCTTTACTTTGTTCTTTACTTCTCAGAGCTGCTGTATTTGATGTATACTGTTAACTGTTTCAGAAGAAGGCATGCTATTCAGTGCTTCCCAAACTGTGTTGCTCATGGAATGACTTGCTTTTTTCCCTTAGAATATGTCATGGAGTGAGTGTTCCATGGGATATACTTTGGGAAATGCTGACAAAACCAGCCTGGGAAGAGAATGGTAGTTAGAACTCACTGCTACCCATGCTCCACCAGGCATTTGACAAGTAGTCTGCCTTGTAATCCTCATAGAAGGCTGGCAATAATAATAATAATTATTATTCTCATGTTATAGAGGAGGAAACTGAGGCTTTGAGCAATCAGAGGACCTGCCTGAGGTCGGGTGTCCAGGTGTACCTGACTCCAAGCACCTGCCTTTCCCCACCATCACTGGCTCCTTCTCTGATTCCTACAAAGGCTAAATTCAGGCTATTGAACTGGATAGACAAGTTGTTATAGAATCATGGAGTTTTCATGGTGAGAAATAAAGTTTTTCTTCTTCTTTTCTCATCTTGTTACCTTTCATAGTGGCAGGTGCCATTTGAGCACCAAGGTCTCTAAATAGTGTGACTTGGGCCCCTTATTCTCTGAGCCCCAATGTCTTCACCATAAGCATGAGGATCGGCATATATCAGCAATGATAATGCAAAGATAAATGAGGTAAATTTAGAAAAATTATGAAAAACAGCCATTGGCACATAGCAGATGCTGAGTAACTTTTGCTAACATGACATCAAAAACAGTGGTTTGATAACACCCTAGCCGACTTGTGTCGCCAGTGCCAATACTGTTTCTCAAACCTCTGACAAGGGAACCCCAGACCAGGAACCCCTGACGGTCTGCGCAAGAAGAGTCACTGACATGCACAGCTGCAGGCGGGACGAGCTACATAATTTGCGGCCCTAGTACCAAATAAAAGAACGAGGGGCCTCTTGTCCAAAAGTTGTTAAGAATTCCAAGACAGCAACAGCAAAGCATCAAACTAAGTGTGGGGCCCGTGTGAGCGTGGAGTCCCATTGCAGCCCTGGCTGTAGCCTATGGAAAAGTCAGGGGAACCAGAACCTCGGGCCAAGGGAGGAGAAAAGAGACTTCATCCTGGACAGAAAGACCTAGGGAAGCTCTCTGGAGGGGTTAATCTTAAGGGAGACTTCAGCCCCCAAGTGCTCTCACTGGATTGGGGATTGGAGGGTGGAGAGGCTGGCGTGAAGGTTTGAGGTGGGAAGTGACAGCGTTGCTGGCAGGGAGAAGGTCTGAGGACACAGGCTGCTGAGCCCACGTGAACGTGAGCTTGGCTGGTGGGAAGTCACGTCACAGCCATCAGTGGTTGTGGGGGTGTCGGAGACTCTGCGGTGGGGCACTTAGCCCTCATGCACAGTGTTACTAATTAAATCTGCCTGGGCATGTTCCACTGTGAGATTGGGGGCAGCATACAGCCAGTTTCCTTGGAGGAAAAGTGCTAAATATTAATAGAAATAAGGGCAGAGTTTGCACAGTCCCCGCTGCTGTGGCTGGGTTTGCATGTGCTGTGATCCGGGCAAAGCCCATTCCATCCATGAACCGAAGCTTCCTCTGAGATTCCTTTGAACGTGATTTGCAAACTTCAGCTGCGTGTCACGACCTGCCTCTTTTTGTGCCTGTGAGTGCCTTTACCCCGACCCTTTTCCATTCCGCATTTGCTTGGGAATGCACTATTTCCAAATTGCTGCCTACCTCTCTTTGGGAGGAAAAAGGTTTAATTGCACAGATTTTAGTTGTGGCCCAAGTTGTAGTCACTAGACTCAAAGATCCTCATTTATACAACTACCTTTCATGAGGGATAAAACTTTGGTTCATTAGTTCATAATTTGAGTAAAGAAAGAGAGTATTTTCAGATTGTGGAGACACTACTATGAGTGTTCATTAAAAAAATGTAACTGTGTTCTTTGAACTAGGATTGAGTCTGTCCAGCCAGGAAAGCGAGCAGCCCCAGCACAGGGCGACCTGTGTCCTGCTCACTGCATGAGGCCGGAGGTCTCCTCACACAGAGAGTGCTGTCCAGCCCTGTCCCTGTGTCATTTGTTCCCTTCCCTCCCTCCCTTCCTCTCTCTTCTTTCCCTCATTCCCTCTTCCTTCCTTCCTCCCTCCCTCCTTTCTTCCTTCCTTCCTTCCTCCTCCCTCCCTCCCTCTGTCATCTACATGTGTGTGTATATATATGCGTGTGTGTGCATATCTGTTTTGTCTGCCTATCTGTCTATCAGTTGATCATCTACCTACCCATTTATTTATCATCTATCCATTTGCTGCTGGTCCGAAGAACAGACCAGATACAAGCCCCCTTGGAAGTCTAGAAAGGACATAGAAAGCGCGGGATTTTGAGTGATTTTGCAGAGTAAAAAATGACTCTTCCCTTTGCCCTGTTTTCTCTTTAGGTTCCTATCTGGTGCTCAGACAAACTCAAAATGAGGCGGCACCGACATGTGCCCTTAGTGGCCGTCTTGTGCCTCTTTCTCTCAGGCTTCTCCACGACTCACGCCCAGCAACAGCAAGCAGGTAAGATCCAGAAACATCCCTGACTTTATAAAGAGAAATAGCATTCTGCGATTTTAGATCTTAGACATCATGAGCTTGACATAAAGCTTAGATATGTTTTTCAGAAATAGCTGAGCCATTTATTATAGGATATTCATTTAGTTTATAGACCTCTTAAGATGCTCTTTACCCAGTGAGCGAGGACTTATTTTTATTAAAGCTTTGGTTTGCTGTCTTGGAATTGGTTTGAAAGTAATTTGTTTTTACCTTGGGTTTGAGTAGGATGTTTGGGTCTGAAGAGATTTTCCCACGTTCTGGCATTGGTGGGTCTCTGAGCACATAAAATTGGGAGAAGAAAACTATGGAGAGTAAAAGTCATTTTCCCTAAAAAAAAAAACCAAATATCATCCACTCCCTATAACTCTGGACATTGAAAGACATTTTTCATCTAGAATTATTGTATCTTAAAAAAATCTGTTTCCAAAACTGTTTTTAAAAATGCATTCTAATGAACCCTATTAGGAATTTGCCTTCAGAGTTTTAAAAAAGTGAGAAATGCTTCATGCATTGCAATCTGGGAAGGAAGGCCGTGGGTCTCCCCATCCTTTGCCTGGAGAGCTGGGCCTCTGCGGGTCTTCCCGCCAGGCCGAGCTGCTCTGAGGTGTTGGGGAGGCCAGCTCCACCTCGGGGGAAGATGAATGTGGGTGGGGGCACCAGGTCAGCCCGAGGTAAGTGGGGTCCCGGAGCCAGCATGGCGCACAGCTGTAGAAGGCCACCTCCCAGGGCCACTGCTGGCCTGACTCCCTGAGCACCTGCCCTTGAGGGAGAACCGGGTTCATCTGTGAACAAGACAGATACTGTCCAAGTTCTGCAAAGACTTTTCTGGCTCTGAAAACATGCAGTAACTACTTAGGTACCTTTCTTCATGCTCAGACAGCTGGGAAAAAAAATGAGACTTTTCCCTTCTCTGCATTCATACAGATCTTCCTCACTTAAATAACATGTATTTATTTCATTTATTTTTCTTGCCAATTACCCAGAACACTGGGGGTTAGTTAATGGAAAACACCAGTAGTTTTCACTTTTCCTTCTTGCCAAGGCTCAGTTTCATACCTCAGACAGAAGAATGAATTTATAAAATGATGGTTGGTTGTCTGTGATAGCACATCCTTTTGGTCTGATCAGGTGGGTCTTAGGGCTCAAAATGCCACAAGGAATCATGCTTGAGATAAAGACAGCCCAGGAAAATGTTTTCCCATTCTCGAGCGTGCTGCTGGCCCACACCTGGTGGTCACTGCATACGGACTTTGGGACAGTGACTGGGGCCAGCAGCTGTCGAGTCCGTGGGCCCAGGTCCCTGGTTCTCAGGTAAGTCTGCCCAGCTTCCTGCAGGACAAGTGAGGCGTGAACTGTTCAGTAACAGCATAGTGTAAATTGCATGTGTTTAGGAAGGTTTTTCACTGATAGGAAGTAATTGCTTGAATAGTAGAAAAATCTAAACCAATGTCTTTTTTTAAAGATGTCAAAAATGGTGCCGCTGCTGATATAATATTTCTAGTGGATTCCTCTTGGAGCATTGGAAAGGAACATTTCCAACTTGTTCGAGAGTTTCTGTATGATGTTATAAAATCTTTAGCTGTGGGAGAAAATGATTTCCATTTTGCTCTGGTCCAGTTCAACGGAAACCCACATACCGAGTTCCTGTTAAATACGTATGGCACTAAGCAAGAAGTCCTTTCCCATATTTCCAACATGTCCTATCCTGGGGGCAGCAATGAGACTGGAAAAGGATTAGAATACGTAATGCAAAACCACCTCACTAAGGCTGCCGGAAGCCGGGCCGGTGACGGCGTCCCTCAGGTTATCGTAGTGTTAACCGATGGACACGCGGAGGAAGGCCTTGCTCTGCACTCAGCGGAACTTAAGTCTGCTGATGTGAACGTGTTTGCAATTGGCGTTGAGGATGCAGATGAAGGAGCCTTAAAAGAAATAGCAAGTGAACCGCTCAATATGCATGTTTTCAACCTAGAGAATTTTACCTCACTCCATGACATAGTAGGAAACTTAGTGTCCTGTGTGCATTCATCCGTGAGTCCACAAAGGGCTGGGGACACGGAAACCCTTAAGGACCTCACAGGTAACGGCAACACCGCCAAGCTGCGCCCTGCCCTGCTGCTCTGTGCAGATGAGCTTGGCCACCGCTGGCCTCAGAGCGACACTGCGGCTGCGAGGTGCGGGCGGGCAGGGAAGAGATGAATGTTCACGGGTTTAAAAACAAAGGTTTGATTAGACTATTCTTTCTAGTCCGATTCTCAAGAGGGCGCACACCTACATCCACACCTACATCTGCACCTGCATCCGGGAGCAGTTTCTTTCCTAAACAACTAATACTTCAACTCTGGAAAAAACGCATTCTGATATCCTGATCCCACACGAGACACCTCTGTCTTTCTCAGAAAAGAAAGCCTCCCGCGGCTGGCGGGTGTCTAACAAATCCCCTCCCACCGGTCATCGGCAGCGTCAAAGAAAGCTCCATGTCCTCCGTGTTGGAAAGTGCACGCGCTGCGGGGGACAGAGAGGAATGGCAGGGGGATGGCAGCGAGCACCTCTCTTCTGCCCCATGGAATTTATTTCAGAGAATTGGCAGAACTAGAATTATAAGAAACCTTAGCTGTGGTCCAGGGCAAATCTATGTTGAAGACGTTGAGTCCTGGATGGCAGGTGACAGGGCCAGCACTAGAGACCTCCTGCCTCGGCCCTGGCTTTGGGTTCTCACTTATCTCTGTGCCTGACCGTGGCTGTGCCACAGAGGCCCTTCTGGTCCTAGTGGCCCCCATCACCGCTGCTCCAGGAGCGTGGGCGAGTGTGGACGTGGCGTTGGCATGTCACTGCACAGTGACCAGTCAGGCCCCTTGGCTCTCCTTCCAGTGCTAAACGCCTAAAAGGCTGATGCGGAAGGAATTTGACAAGTAAAATCTCAAAAAGTATCTGACCACAGCAATTCTGCTGAGAGCCCAGAGCTGGGCTTACTCATCAGCGATGGGCAGGCAGAGGGACCTCCCGTTGTGAGCAAACCAGTCCATGTGGCCGTTTGGTGGCTGACAGCAGAGTGTCCTGGGCAGAACAGGCAGGGGCTCAGGGAGGAGCTGGGGGAGGGGTGAGCTCCAGAAAGGGGAGACGTGTCCTCCGAGCTGGGGGACAGGAGAAAGGGGCTGTGTTTCTAAGATTTTTAGGGGAATAAGAGGGATTCTGAGAGAGTTCAAGCTGAGTTGATATCAATCATCTCAGTAAACGCAAGAAGCAGTAGGGTTTGGGAGATTGGAGAGACTGGAGTTATTTTGAGTAGCGGCTACAGGGATGTCATGAGCGAGTCACAAAACATTCAGGACGCAGTTGCTGACTCACAGTGACGACCAGCTGTCAGCGATGACCAGCATTAGCAGGGCCCCTGCCTCTCTGCAGGTATCTCGGGCACTCTCGGGATCAAGGAGTTTCCAGGTCTGGATCTCGCGAAGAGGGAATGATGGAGGGGAAAGAACACTGTCCCGGGGAGGCAATCCGGAGTGGTAGCCAGTAATTCCTGACATGTCCCGCCATGGCATCCTGGCGGGGCGTCAGCTAGGGCTGGGTGGGCTGGGAGACTCCGAGGAGCCGAGGACGGCAGCTGGGCGGGCTGAGCCCCGGAGGCAGCTGAGCTGTGAGCGGGGGACACTGCCGGTGTGTGCACGGGGGACCCCCGAGGGCAGCCCGTGGCGCTGGAGGGGTTTCAGGTGGTGCCCACAGCGTGGTCCTCACGTGAGCGGGTGCTACAGACAGAGGGGCCGCTGGGAGGAGACGCTGAGACCTGAGAGGCTGGAGCTCAGAAGGATGTCCGCGTAGACGTTAAAGTCTCCGGAGCCGACCACAGTGAGGACGCGGGCTGAGCGTGACGTGACTGAAATCACTTAGGAAGGTGGGAGGACCTCATCAGCGTCCTCGGCTGCAACGAGGGAGTGGTTAATTCTTTGAAAGAAAAAGGAATGAATGGGCAGCCAGGCCTGGGTTGGCGTGCCTGGGCAGAGGGAGTGATTGCAGGGAGCAAGGTTTGTGGGCACGTGTCCCCTAAGCTTTTGGAAATGGTGGTCACCAGGAGGGCTGTGTCAACAGGAAGTCAGGTGACTGCCAGAAAGTCACTCTTGTTAATTCGGTGCTGGAGGTGGGGGAGGTGGAGGAAGAGCTGAGGCCCGAGCCGAGCAGCCTCCAGGGCCCATGGCAGGAACTAAGGTTGGGTAGCAGAAGGTGGCCAGGGCAGAGCCCCTGGAGCCCACAGAATGACAGGTGTCGTAGGGAAACGATACTGGGTGTCGGTTTTTCATAAGAAGGATTCAGGAAGCAGGAGATGGGAGAGAGATGACTAGACCTCAGCAGAAAGGAACGAGCTGTCTTGGGCAGGCAGAGCTTGGTTAAGAGAAGGGTTTCAGAGCCAACCCACCCCAGGGGATTTCAGAAGTTGCTAGTGGAGACTCCCCAGTGGGTGCCCACGGTTTCAGCCGAGATGGGGGTGGGTGGGCGATGCCCTGGCCAGTGGGTCCGTTCTCAGTAGGACGGAGGGAGAGGCAGTCTGGGTTATCTACCTGTAACACTGAGAGATGTTTCCTGTTTCCAAATGAAAGTGCCTTGTCCCCGGCACCACAACACCGGCATCAATACGGCCAGATTGCAGGACAAGAAGGTGGGTGGCCCTAGGAGCACCCAAACCAAACACTGCAGGTTACAGAAAAGGGCAAGAGGGATCTCTAATGACCGGCTCTGCTCACCACAATAGGCTCAGCATCAATGATTCACTGACCCATCACATTTTTGAATGTAGGGATAATAACAGATATGTTGAAAAACAGTGCAAGGGATCAGTGGAGAAAGGGGACATCTTTTTATTGATGTTTTGGCAAATCCATGAGAAAGAACAGAGGAATTTGCCTTTATATTTAACCATTGTATAAATGGACAAACAATGAGATTACCATAGCAAATGCCAAATGAGCCTACCAACATAGTATATTTCCACGCAGATGAGAAAACCTTTGTTTTTATGCCAAGAAAGCATCTCTGTCTTCTAGTGTCCAAGCCACTAGCAGCACCAGGGTGGACTATTAATCCATTCATGTTTTCTTTTCTAATTAACGTCACTCTGCAATTCCTCTAGTTCCATGTCCTGCTGCATGTTCCATAGCACAAAAATAAAATAATAATCTAAGTCTCTGCTTACAGTTTATTTGAAAAGGCAGCTGGAAGGGCATTATAGAGATTGCTAACGAGTTAGGGCCTTTCCTTCTCATGATGTAGGTTACTAGGTAACTTTTCCAAAAGAGTATTCTTGATTGTAAAACATATATAGGAATAAATGATTGCCACTGTTCTAATGAACTCTGCCCAAGCGATCAATCTCAAATGGTTGTGTTTTAAAAACCCCTTTGTCATCCTTTTAAAAATGGATAGAACTCAGATACAAAACCTTTGTTCTGACGCAAAAGCTAAAGGTGACGGTGAGGGTTTCAGCCTGAGGTTCCTTTTCTTTTTTTATGCAAAATATGACAATTTTGTGAAACGTATCTATGATTTTCTGTTTTGCCTAGGACATAAAGATTTGAACTTTTTTTTTTCCTTAACAAAAGGAAGCGTCACTCGAGCTAAGAAGGGCACTGTGCCCACACCAATGTACTCAGGAAAATAGGATTTCCAGTGCTGTCGAAGGAACCTGTGATTTTTCCGTGGACATTGTGAAACTTTTCCATAGGAGATGCCACAGAAGATGTGGTACATGAGCCATAGATGCAGAAAACCAGACAACTTCAAACATTTTTGGGTGTTAGGTAGACCTGACGGCGGTAGCAGGAACACTGGCGGTCGGTGCGCCTGGCTGCACGCACGAGCTCACGGCTCCTGTGCGCCCTCGAGGCTTGGCTCCCCCGGATAACACGGCATGCTCCCCCGTGCCCATCCGTGTGTGTGTGAGACGGGAATGTTGTTTACTCGGTGATGACAAATTATCCAACGTTTTTCTATGACCCACTGCTGTGGACGTTCGGTCTTTTCGAAACGTTCAAGGACCTCCCCTCAGGCTCGTTTACCTTATTTACACTATTATTATAAGTTTCAACCAAAAAGTAAGTAATAAATGAAGAAGAAATTGTCTTCTCCTGTGACTTGACTTAGGTATCATTTTTTTAATTGACCATAGTTAATCCTTCTTTTAAATGTCCTGATACGCTGAGTAAGTGGCACCTCCTCTCCTATCCCTCAGGGTCATTGGTTTAGGCCTGGAAGTGTTGAGGAATCCTGGGCGTGATTTGCAGAGCTTCTGCTTATACGATGACGTGCGCCATTTCTGTGGCCTGCCGTGCAACCCACACTCCCTGGCACCGCACCACGCCCGCCCAAGGATCCTCCAGGACTGTTTTGGCCAGTGGCAAATGCTTTCGAGTTCTAAGCAAAGGCCCAGTCTTATTTGACACTTTTGTGTGGCAATTATTAAAAACACAGTATCTTAACTACTGCAGGAAATAATTATACTCCTCGTTATAACTTATGAGAAGGATTGTGATAGCAATATTTCCAAATTAATATATTTCCCTATGCAAAGAATTAGTCTGCAAAGATGTTGTCAGGGACTTCTGTGTACATGAGGGAGAAAAGAGAGCAGTTCCAACCCCAACAGCATTTCAGTTTGCACAAGGAGAGCGCTTTGGTAAGAATGAAGTTCCACTCGTGCAGAACTCTTCAATTTTATGAGACAAGCTTTGTAGCCGTTTCCATGGTGAGAATAAAAACAATTTTTCTGGCACAAGGAAAATTAATTTTAAATATAAAATTCTCACTGTCATTAAAAAGATCAGAATGAATGGTCTTACACATAATATTACAGTTATACCCCAAGTGTAGCTTTTCTGGAATCCCAGATAAGTATGTAAGCTCAGGTAATGACTCTTCCTGTTCCTAATACATCCTTAAATTGTTAAAAACATTTACCAGGGTTATTTTGCTTTCCCTCTAGTTTAAATCAGTATAATTTAAACATTTTAACTGAGCCTCTGAAATTCCCCGCTCCGGTGCCCCAGTGTGTTGACTTACTGATCACGACTCCTTACTTTGGGCGTTGTGTAACCCCCATTCTCAGTAATGAGATGGAAGCTTCCAGTTCACCATTAGCCGTTTTTATGTCCTTAGTATAACTCCAGAGCTCATTCTGAGTAGGGGTTTGTTAGATGTCCATGGTCCTGCGAGGTAATTAGCTTAGGATGTCATAAAAATAAGGTTGGATAATTATGTCATGACTGGTTTCATATCACCCTGCTTAATGTTGTTCTGCATTACATGGCTGGATACAGAGGCAACGGCAGAGCACGTAGCCCCGTCCCAGACCTGCATCTACGTGTCATACACCGGAACATTGTGCAAGGAAAGAAAATCAAACAAAAATTCATCAAAATGGTTTTAAAATGAAACCTTTAAATGTAGTTTGAGTTTGATTCGCAGAGTTGTGTATAGTTGGCCATTTTGGTTTTCAAAGAAAAGGAGAAGAAATGACAGCAGCTCCAGGAATCAAGGGACACACCGGGGTGATGAGTCCCCAGAGTGTGACTCTGAGATTCTGCTTTGTAGCTGTGGATTTGTACAAAAAAATTCTTACAATCATTTGTGGAGGCAGAAGAAACGACCAAAAATTAGAAATAATTTTTCAATTTTTGTTAGTCTACTAATTATATTCTCCAACTACATTTCCCTCCACATTTAGTAGAAATTTCTCGCATATGTACCCAAGATTTTTCCCTCAGAAAAGTGAACATGATATTTGAAATTTAACTACAAAAATGGCACAAATGAAAAATTGCTGTAAATGCCGCTACGTTGCACTGTGATTTCTAAGACGTTACCTCTTATCCATTCAGAATGCGGAACTAAAAGAGAATTTCACCTTCCTTAATCAACATGTGTTTCATTTGTCCATATTTCGTGTTTCTTATTGGTTTCCAAAGAAACATGTCAGAACACTGAATAACGCATGTGGTCACTTGTTCTAATGCTTTCACGTTTTTTGCATTTCTTTCTTTTAAAGCACAAGACTCTGCTGACATTATTTTCCTTATTGACGGATCAAACAACACCGGAAGTGTCCATTTCGCTGTCATTCGCGACTTCCTTGTAAATCTCCTTGAGAGACTGTCAATCGGAGCGCAGCAGATCCGAGTGGGGGTGGTCCAGTATAGCGATGAGCCCAGAACCGTGTTCTCCTTGGACACCTACTCCACCAAGGCGCAGGTTCTGGATGCAGTGAAGGCCCTCGGGTTTGCTGGCGGGGAGTTGGCCAACGTCGGCCTCGCCCTTGATTTCGTGGTGGAGAACCACTTCACCCGGGCAGGGGGCAGCCGAGCAGAGGAAGGGGTTCCCCAGGTGCTGGTCCTCATAAGTGCCGGGCCATCTAGTGACGAGATTCGTGACGGGGTGGTAGCACTGAAGCAGGCTAGCGTGTTCTCATTCGGCCTCGGAGCCCAGGCCGCCTCCAGGGCAGAGCTTCGGCACATAGCTACCGATGACAACTTGGTGTTTACTGTCCCGGAATTCCGTAGCTTTGGGGACCTCCAGGAGCAATTACTGCCGTTCATTGTTGGCGTGGCCCAAAGGCACATTGTCTTGCAACCGCCAACCATTGTCACACAAGGTATGTATGCTCTTCTCGCCATCTGCATGGGAGTGGGGTGTCTGTGTCTTGGTTTTCGTAGAAGTGAGGTGGGCACCAGAATGACCCACCTCGGGAGAACCTGTAAGTACCTGCAGCACAGTCCTTCCCCGGAAGCTCGCTCCTGGGTGTGATGTTTGTGGTCGCTGCAGTGTTTGGAAAAAGTGAAGATCAATGAGTGAATGGAAAGCTCTGGTTGAAGTGTGAGTTGTTGAGAAAATGTGCTTTTAAAGCGAACTCAGCAAACCCGTTACTCTGAGATTAGTCAACATCCATGTTATTTATAATCCAGTCATCTTAAAAATGGATTTGAGGGGCTCCCTGCAATTCTGAGAAAACTACCCCAGGACAAGGCATTGTCCTCTAACAGTCAGCACGTTAGACGTGTGCTTTCCAAAAAGCAGTGGAGGAGTGAGGGTGTCTCAAAGTCCTTTTGTGCTGGGGTACTGAGAGTTACACTCCTGAAGGTAAGAAATAACAGGGCACTCACTTGATGGAAAATTTGTAAAAAATGTTTTTCCCGTGTTTGTCAAGTTTAGGAGTAATTGTTCTGAGTGGCAAGATTATGATATAGACTCAGATGGAAGGCCTTTGGTAAATAGCCAATTGGAATAATTTAAAAAACATAAAACAACCAACCAAGTCACATAAACATATACTTAAGAGACATGGCAGGCATTCAAATGACGGGTTCCTCCAGCTGATGAGCTGTTTTCTGAGACATCAGCCACTTTCCGACTGTATCAGTTTCAAGACCTATCAGGTCAAGCCAACAGGATGTCACTCGGTAAATTAGGGACAATGGGGCCCCCAACTTCCTGGTGTTGTGTACGCCCTGGGATGCTCTGAGAAGATTTGTCCTTGAATATAAGACCTTGCTCTTGACTGTCCTCCAGCACGTGAGCTCAGTGGGAGTTGAAGCATGAACACCGAGCTCATGTAATGCTGGTCATCACCTGCAACCAGCCATTCACATTTTCTTGGGGGAAATAACATATCTTCACAGCTCTTATTTGCTGACTTTATAAGGAAAGGCTGCATGTCTGGGTCTATAAAATAAATATTGTGATAAAATACTGTTACTCATTGTACCAGCTGGGGCTCCAGGTAGGTTTTCCTTTGAGAAAGGAGTGACAATAATTCACAGGTAAACCTTCTGGGGTAATATGCCATTGCATGAAATTAAGAGCAGAGCATCTTAAGTTCTTAATTAAAAACGCCTACTCATGTGCAGAGCTGACCTCCGTCTCGGTGGCACTTTGCTGGTCGTTGGTTCCAGGGCTGTATCCATGTAAAGGTCACATGGTGGCACTTCCTTACAAGGGTCACAACATTCAAACCGAAGTGGCTCAAACTTGCTCCAAATGATTTTAAAACAGGGCTTTGGTTGTAATGAAAGCTGCAGGCAGAAAGCTCAGGACTGTGACATCTTTACTTAATTTGGACGTTGGAACGGTGACCCGGTGATGTAGTGAGAAGAGTGTCTGTGAACGTTACTTTCTAGAGAATTCTCTTCCTGGCGTTTACCGAGGTCAGAAAGGCCGATCCAGGGGGGCTTGTGTTTCTCCTCGTACAGTTTTCTGGCTTTTCCCCCTCGCTCGGCGGGACCAGAGAACGGACTGAAGTCCTTCTGGCGAGCTCATAGGGAGGTCAGAACCTCGAGCGGAATGTTCCGGGCGGAAGTGGACAGTGAACAGTGGAATGCAGTGCCCAGAGCTGCTTATGCTCACGTCCATCGTGGGGCTGGTTGTGACCCTGGCAACTCAGGAAACAATCAAGTGAAAATTTGCAACCTACTGAGGTCTCCCTGGGCTTGCATACTTGTGGAAGCGAACTATTTCCTGTGTTTTATAAACACCACAACTGCAGATGGGAAACCTGGTCTTCTATCCCAGGTCTTATGTGGACTCGCTGTGTGATGCCAGGAAGGTCATGCAACCTCTCTGGGCCCTGATTTCTGGAATTTATGGCAAAGGAGTTGTACTAGATGAGGAAACGTCTGTTCCAGGAGGAGTATCAACTTTTTAATTAAAATGGGCAGCACGTTGCCATCATTTCAGATTTCCCCTGGCTAGCTAGAGTTTTTACTCCTTGATTACAAACATCATCTTTAGTATTAGTGGTTAACTTGTTTTCAACAAATATTCTCTACTCTCTGGTATGTGCTGGAGACCCAGGGCTGACGAGCGAGACAGACGGGGCTTCTGCTCTGCTGTCGTGCAGTGGGAGAGATAGTAAAAATGTAAACTAATGACAAACAGGATGTTCCCAAAGTGTTACATGAGGGCACTAGACCGGGCTGTCACAGAATGAATGGGGGCTGGGTGTGGGGGTGTGCGACTGTAGTCCCAGCTACTTAAGGGACCAAGTAAGGTGGGGGGTCTCTTGAGCCCAGGAGTTCGAGGCTGCAGTGACCTATGATGGCGTCACTGCACTCCAGCCTGGGTGACAGAGCGAGAGCCCACTCAAAAAAAAAAAAAGGAGAAAAAAGGAAAAGAAGGTGGGAAGTGAACTTTAGGTGTGGTGCCCAGGGAAGGCCCGTCTGAGCAGCGGTGGGGACAGGAGCCCATGAATAGCAGGGAAGAGTGTTCCAGGCAGAGGGAACAGCGGGAGGGTGGCCCTGCAACCTGGAGGCGCTTGGCCCTTTCCCAGAACCACAAATGGCAGAAGCTGGAGCACGGGGCTGGGGGAGCCCCGAGAAGCGGCTGGGGCAGGGGCGGGAGTCAGCAGCTTTACTGTGGGCGTTAACTTTAGGGGCGCATGTGGCATTCGGAGGCCAGCACGTCTGTGTCCCGAGGAGAGGTCTGAGACCGATGCGTGCTGGGTCAGGCAGCTGGAGAAGGGACGGCCTGGGGCGCCATCGGGGATGCGGGACACGAGAGTGTGGGGAGGGCCGGGAGTCAAGAGAGGGCGTCCGGGACCAGACTGCTGAGAAGCCGAGGAGGAGGAAGGCCAGGGGCAGCTGTAGGATGGTCAAGGTGGAGCCACCGGTGCCTCTGGCAGGTCGGCGATGGCGGAGAAGGCCGTCTGAGGGTGGGGTCGGTGAGATTTCAGGTGGCACCATCTGCGGTGACCACAAGGCCGGGTGTGGCTGTAGAGCAGGTGCTGGAGTGGACAGAAGGACACACTCTACTGGAGGACGGAGTTCAGGAGACCTCATCTCCAAGTCACTGGGAATGGTGACAGGAGAGTGGACAGGAGGACAGCTCTGGGGAAGAGGGACGGGGATTTGCACATTTGGGGAGAATTTATTTGGAAGCAGTAGGCTGAAGTGAGAAGATGCTCACCCCCACTCCCGGGCTGGTGAGGGCTGCCAGGGGCCAAAGAGGGTCGTGTGGCACGGCCACTGAGCAGCAGGGCCTTCCAGTCACCTCCCAACCAGGCCACACACTCAGGCCCAGCAGAACCGCGTGAAAGGGACGAGGCGGCTCTGTTAGGGTCGGCATTTCACGCCAGGTGGAGGAAACCCTGATGCACCCGTGCCGTGGCTCCCAGAAGGGCAGCTGTGAGAATCATGAGGTTTTTATAACTGGATTTGAGGAATTCTGTGGTACAGCCCCTACGTCTTACAGATGAGGAGACAGAAACCCCGAGAAATTACACGACTCTGCAAAGGTCAGGCGACTAGTGCCAGAACCACAAAGTAGATGCAGGAATTTAATTATTATTTGGGCCATCGGTACTTTCAGTGCTTATGTTATTTGGCTAAGTGCGGTTCTAGGTGTATTACCTGTTAGGAGTTCCCAGGACTTTAGACAAACATCAAACATAAGTGACCTCTTACCTAGTCAGAGGGGACCGTGGCATGGAACCGCTGAGATTCCCAGAGCCGATTCCGTGTTCCACCGGATCTGGGCGTCAGCCCTGCCCTCCACCCACTGGCTGAATTTATAGTGTTGCAGCGGCAGGAGACGTTAAAATCTGGGAGGGCTGAGTGTGACATTGGCCTCCTGCCCCCCATGCTGTGCCACTGCCAGGGCTCGTAAATACTGACGTAACCGTCCGGGCCACGGGGTGTGGGGCAAGGAGCAGGGGGATGTGTGGCGTCGTCTGTGCAGATAGAATGTGTGTGTGCATATGTGCGTTCTCTCTAATGGCGTAAGGGCGTGAGAAATCCACCAGACACCTACACATTCAGGTTTATCTGCAAAGATATTTTAAAGCAAAAGCGAAGGGGTAGCCCAGAGAGACACAAGTTCTAAGTCAAAGGAGGGAAGGAAAGCCCAGAAAGAATGTTCACAACAATGACCATGAAATATCCAGAGAAGGTAAAACGGTGTTCTGCATACGCTGGGAGGCCAGCAGGTAACTGCGTGACTGTATTGCAGATGTTAGGGCACAAAGTGTCACCCGTCTGCTAGAACGCAGACCTCCTCTCGGTGCTGCAGGTGTGGAAATGAGGTGTTGCTGTCCTCAAATGATTCTTTAAGGCACATGTCAGTGAGTCTGACACCAGGCAGCATACCCCCAGCCTCCTGTCCAGACAACTAGGAATAAGCTATATCTTAAAGATTTGTTATAGGAGGTGGCTCTAATTCCTGGAAAGTTCTTCCTTACCTTTATTCCAAGCCTCTTTCCTCTGTCCAGTGTTGCAAAACCAACGTGCCATACACTATTTCAGACGGCACAGAGTAACAGAGGACTCCTTTGCAAACACTCCTCTCTCAGGCGGATCATTTACGTCCTTATAAGCCTCGGTGCTCCGTCCGGTTTCTGGACAAGGTGCTGTGGTCTGCCGGGGCTCACCGCTCTCCAGCCGCGGGCGGGGCTCGCTGCACGTCGGCTGGCAGCGGCTCACAGTCACTACGAGACAGTGGTCTCCCGGAGGCGTTTCTGCTTTGTGGTTTGTGGTTAAGTTATAACAGTCTCCCCGTGTTACTTAGGTCTTCATAGCACAGGTCTCTCACGTGAAGAAAGTTTGTGGCACTTGCTGGCTTGGATGCTGATTTTCTCTCCATAAGTTTTATGTTAAGTAATTTATTTTTGCCCGAAAAATGAAGACAGAACTGAAGAGAACGGGCATGCTGTGGTCTTTCCGACTTTGCACTTGGCGATGCCCGCTGTTGAAACCAAGGCTGTGAAGCTAAGGGCTCGCTAGGCAGAGACTGTGGATTCTTTACTTACTCAAGCGATGGCTTCACTCTGGCCAAGTTAGATATTTACGGCAGGAAAGAACTTACTGAGGTTTTGGTGCCGGCATGCTAAATGGGTGGCTACTAAAACTAAATTGGTTTTTGTGTAGCTATTTTGTAAAAAGCTGGGAAAGTAGGAATAGTAGCAGGGGAGCCAGCCTACCTGCAGGAGGGAGGATGCAACTGTAACTAATGTGTGTGTTGTGACAAGTTCCTCTGGGGGCTCCCCTGATGTCACATTGGCCAGAGCAAATGAGAGCATCCCTTAAATAGCGTTAGCTTTGCAGAGAGTCATTGCTGAATGAGGCTGGTGAGGGCACTGTACTCACATTATCGTGTCGCTACCTACAGTTATTGAAGTGAACAAGAGAGACATAGTCTTCCTGGTGGATGGCACGTCCGCTCTGGGACCGGCCAGCTTCAATGCCATCCGAGACTTCGTTGCCAAAGTCATCCAGAGGCTGGAGATCGGACAGGACCTCATCCAAGTGGCAGTGGCGCAGTACGCAGACGCCGTACGGCCCGAGTTCTATTTCAATAGCTACCCGAGCAAGAGGGAAGTCATAGCCGCCGTGCGGGCAATGAAGCCCCTGGACGGCGGGGCCCTGCACACGGGCGCCGCTCTGAACTTCGTGCGCAACAACCTGTTCACGGACTCCACCGGCTACCGGGCTGCCGAGGGGGTCCCCAAGCTCTTGGTGCTGCTCACAGGCGGTAAGTCCCTAGATGAGGTCAGCCAGCCTGCCCAGGAGCTGAAGAAAAGCAACATCATGGCCTTTGCCGTCGGGAGCAAGGCTGCCGACCGGGCTGAGCTGGACGAGATCGCTTTTGACTCCTCCCTGGTGTTCGCTCCCGCGGAGTTCCGAGCCGCCCCGCTGCAAGGCGTTCTGCCCGGCCTGCTGGCGCCCCTCAGGACCCTCTCTGGAACCACTGAAGGTACGGTGGCAATGGCTTCAGACACACGCTGGGGAGAGTCTAGGGAAGACCGTGGAGAAAAGCACAACGTGAAATGTTATTTGTGTTTAGCTAAGAGACAACTGTTAAATGATGAAACAAGATTTATTTCAGGTTTCCTTTTGCCCTGGGTTGAGAATTGTACGGTTCAAAATGTCATAAGATAAAATTTCATGCGATAAGAATTGTATGCCTTAAACTCGAGGACCATGCGAGATGCTCACGTCTCAGTTCTTATTCCCTGCCGGGTCCCCGTCCTCCTCTGTTCCTATGGGTGACTCAGCCGCCTCCTCACCACCGAGGTGCCCTGGCTCCTTCCTGTCCTGAGCTGACGGGCTCCTCACCAGCCCCAGCTGCCCCATCAGGGCACAGTCTCCCTGCTTTTTACCCCTGTCTCCCCTCTCTAAGGGATTCCCCTTGATGAGAAAGTACGTTGAATGGCTGGGTGCGGAGACCAAACCCAGTGGTTCCTAAAATCCCTCATTTCATATGATCGTTGTCAGTGAAAAGCTATTTTTTGAGACATTGTAAAGGTCTATGAGCTTATGAACTGTGTAAGTACAGTCTGCCATCCTTAACGAAGAAGATGCATATCACGAGTCCAGCTTTCCCGCCGTGCACACCTGGCCACCGTAGGGCTGCTCACGCGTGTCCCGTGTCGCATGGATACCTGCTCTCTCGTCACCCTCTCTGGTCTTCTGAAAACCTCTCTCTCTCTTTAAAATTTTCAACAAACTTTTAATCCACACTTTTATAGCCAAAGTTCAACCTGATAAACATAAGATGAAATTAGTTGTGAGGTCTCAATTACAGTAAGGTGTCAGGGAGAAATGAGAAATAAATTATTAAAGGCACATGCTAAATGTGTTGGGGGAAAGTACTCTAATTTGAGAATGATACTTTTTATTCTTCATGTGTATGACTTTGGCCAAGCCTAGCCAAATACAAGTCTCTTTGTATTTCACCAAGTACCCACCATCCCATCCTCTCCATTTGGGGGAACCCCTGGGCACCCCGTTGGATGCTTGCCCGGCGAGGCTGTGGCACCCGGAGAGGAGAGTACCAGGGGAGAATGACGAATGGGTGGTCTGAGGAAGACTTCAGAACGAGAACAGCCTACTTTGTTATTTTTTTGTAGCCTTAGGGAACTCATGTTCTCAGGTTAACGTGAGCTGATTGCTTCTAAGCTGTGGGTGGAAAGCCTCCCGTGAGTGTAGAGGGGTGGGCCGCAGAGGACACGGCTGTGCACACGTGGACCTGGCTGTGACTCTGGTCACAAGGATGGGTGATGCAGAAGGGCAGAGCAGCCACGTAGAACTCATTTCCAGGGAACGAATGTTCTATTTCAAGGATCCTGATGATTTTTGTTTGTCGCAAACATTCTAGCTTTGGTGCTCTGTCTCTCTGTGAGCCAACTTGGTTTTGTAAACTTGGCTATCAATATGCCTCCCAAGCACCAGCCACCACCGGAGGAAAATATGCAGCCGTCTGCCATATTTTGTGAGATGGAGATGCTTTGCCGCGCTGTCTCTGTGTCCTAAATGTTGACATGTGTGCACCTTGTGGGCACACATGATTGTGTATGTCTCACTTTGTTTTCTGTGCTTCACTGCAGTTCACGTAAACAAAAGGGATATCATCTTTCTTTTGGATGGATCGGTCAACGTTGGAAAAACCAATTTCCCTTATGTGCGTGACTTTGTAATGAACCTAGTTAACAGCCTTGATGTTGGAAATGACAACATTCGTGTTGGTTTAGTGCAATTTAGTGACACTCCGGTGACGGAGTTCTCTCTAAACACATACCAGACCAAGTCAGAGTTGCTTGCTCACCTGAGGCAGCTGCAGCTCCAGGGGGGTTCGGGCCTGAACACTGGCTCGGCCCTGAGCTATGTCCATGCCAACCACTTCTCCGAAGCTGGCGGCAGCAGGATCCGTGAACACGTGCCGCAGCTGCTGCTCCTGCTCACAGCCGGGCAGTCTGAGGACTCCTATTTGCAAGCCGCCAACGCCCTGGCGCGCGCGGGCGTGCTGACCTTTTGCGTGGGAGCTAGCCAGGCGAACAAGGCAGAGCTGGAGCAGATTGCTTTTAACCCGAGCCTGGTGTATCTCATGGACGATTTCAGCTCCCTGCCCGCTCTGCCTCAGCAGCTGATTCAGCCCCTAACCACATATGTTAGTGGAGGTGTGGAGGAAGTTCCACTCGCCCAGTCAGGTAAACCTCCCCTGCTGCGCGGGGCTCACTCCCTTCCCTTCTGCAGACGCCTCCCTGGCGGGTAGTTGGCCAATCCGGACTCGAGAGCGTCGCGAACTGTAGAATGACAAATTGGCTCACTGTAGGTGAAATATGGTGAATGGGGCCTGAGACACTGTACCAGCAAGTGCAGGCTCTCTGCCTAAAGGGTGCTCACTGATCAAAGTCTAGAACATTCGGCTTGTGTTCTGTCCGTTTGTCTCACCCTTTATGCAGAAGCTTTCTTCCTCCCTGGTTCCTATGACGATTCTGCAGTGCCCATCCAAAGGCTGCATCTTAATTGAGGGTGAAATGGGTTCCAAAGCAAGTCTCGGTTATTACCATTTTTGCAAATTGTTATGGTGGTGAGAGGTGGGTGCATTAGGTCTACCGGCTTGCAGCATCACACAGATGGGCAAGACTAAACCGATTGAAACCTAATCAAAATAGTTCTGAGAACTGTCTGAAATGAAAATAATATTCACATTACATGGTGTAGCCCCATTCAGGCTGTCATCCGTGTTTTCTATTGTCCACTTATAGGGGTTTGGAGAGCACTGACCTGGACAGCAATGATGGGCGCTGTTTTGGGTCTTGATCCATAACCTCAAATCTCATGAAAAGATAATCCAATTAGAGCAGATCTGTGGCAGCCTGGTTATCCTTGTGTTGCTAACCCATGTCAGCCTTTGTCCCTAGAGACTGAGATTAGTTTTTTTAGCAGGAGTATGACAAGAACCACATTTTCAATAGCTTTATCTATAGCAGTTCGACAATGCTGTCTGTTCCCTGGAGTGACTGCCACCTGATGTGAGCACAGGGCCCGAGGGGACTCTCGCTGACTCGCTTTGCTGAGGAAGCAGGATGCTAGCCTGGATCTACACATAGAGTAGCTCTAAGCTTTTGCAAATACGCACTGTTTTGAAATGGGCCATTTTCAGGACAAGTGGCGTGGGTTTTCTCCTCTCTTGCTGGTACAGTGGTCACCGGGTGAGACTGCGAGTCCCACTGACAGGAGGTGCTGGGCTGGAGTCAGTCTGGGGTCTGTTGCACTGCCATCCCTCACTGTGTCCCCGTCCACTTTCATTGCAGAGAGCAAGCGGGACATTCTGTTCCTTTTTGATGGCTCGGCCAACCTCCTGCGCCAGTTCCCTGTGGTCCGAGACTTTCTCTACAAGATCATCGATGAGCTCGACGTGAAGCCGGACGGCACCCGCATCGCGGTGGCTCAGTACAGCGACGACGTCCGGGTGGAGTCGCGCTTTGATGAGCACCAGAGTAAGCCCGAGATCCTGAATCTCGTGAAGAGGATGAAGATCAAGACGGGCAAAGCCCTCAACCTGGGCTACGCCCTGGACTACGCGCAGAGGTACATCTTTGTGAAGTCGGCCGGCAGCCGGATCGAGGAGGGAGTGCTTCAGCTGCTGGTGCTGCTGGTGGCCGGAAAGTCGTCGGACCGCGTGGAGGAGCCGGCCAGTAACCTGAAGCAGAGCGGGGTGGTACCTTTCATCTTCCAAGCCCGGAACGCAGACCCCGCCGAGCTGGAGCAGATAGCGCTTTCCCCGGCCTTCATCCTGGCTGCCGAATCGCTTCCCAAGATTGGAGACCTTCAGCCACAGTTCGTGAATCTCCTGAAATCGGTGCACAACGGGGCACCAGCACCAGGTACGCCAGGGAAACGCCGGTTGCTTCTGCAGCCCGGTTCTCCAGCGCGTGAGTGGGGCGGGCTGCTGGTCTCTGGTCCTCAGATGGAAACCCTATGGGTTCTTGGGGAGGATGGAAAATTAATAGGTGGCTTCAGCAGGAAAATAGAGGATGAGTTTTCTTCCCTCGCTTTGGCGCTCTAGCTGCTCTCTAGGGCAAAACACGAGAATCAGGGTGATTATGTTTAAAAGCATTAGAATATTCATAAGGTACATTATAAAGATGTAGAAATCAGTGGTTAAAATCCTGTTTGAATTAAGCACCGTTTTTACTGCATGCATAATAAAAGCCACACAACATGGCTGCATTACAGCTACACGGTCTTCATCTGCTGAGTCCCCCAACTGCTTTATTTTAAGTGGGTGTCACGGTATTAAAATTCCTTCACTACATTCACTAAAAATTAAGGGCATCAGAGGAGGCAGATAAGTCCCCATCATAAACGCTGCATTGAAATTCCCAACAGCTGGTCTACACCACTGTGATTTTGTGTCTGACCACTTGTCACTGGGTGAGACAAACGCAGTGAACAGAGTAACTAATTTCACGTATTCTCCCTTTGACTAAAAGCCGAGGCTCTGGAGCGTCTACACTGACGCCTGGGACCTTTCACAGTTGGCTCTGGGTGGTAACTCGGCCATCTGGGTCACGGTTTCTTCCACGGATCCACTTGTGACTTGCAGCAAATCCCTTCAGACCTCCCCTCTGCAAAATGCTAACGCTTATGCAGGCTTTGCTGTGCCGTGTCTCCTCCCACCCCAGTTTTTTTCTTCAGTACACCTTTGAGAGCTGACAGTACTCTTCAAGCATTGACAAGTTCTAAAATAAAAGGGCTCTGTATATTGGTGTATTAGTTTCCTGTTCCTGCTGTAACAAATGACCGCAAATTCAGTGGCAAAAAACAAACAAAAAAATTGTCATCTGGCAGTTTTGGAGGCCAGAAACTGGAAACCAGTCTCACTGGGCTAAAGTGCGGTGCCAGAGGCGCTGGTTCCCCGCCCAGGGGACCACCCTCCCCGCCCCTCCAGCCCCCCGAGGCGCCTGCGTTCCGTGGCGAGGCCCCTCCCTGCATCCCTGATGCCAGCAGCGCTCCTCCCCCATTCCTCGCCGACATCCTGACAGCTTCTCTCTGCAGCCCTGGCTCTCTTGTCCCCCTGAGAAGGACGCAAGTGATTGGTGACATGGGGCCACCTGGACGATCCCCGAGTCCTCAGCTTTATCACATCTGCAAAGTCCTTTTCTCCAGTTCAGGGATTTGGAAGTGGGTGTCCTGGGGGGACTGTCATGCAGCCCACCACGCTGATAAGAGGTGTGGCTCTCGTGTCCCGTGTGGGTCATCGCGCTGTCCCCCTCCCAGTTTCAGCTGAAAAGGACGTGGTGTTCTTGATCGACGGCTCTGACGGCGTCAGCAGCGGCTTCCCCCTGCTGAAGGAGTTTGTGCAGAGAGTGGTGGAGAGCCTGGACGTGGGCCCGGACCGGGTGCGCGTGGCCGTGGTGCAGTACAGCGACCGCACCAGGCCCGAGTTCTACCTGAATTCGTACATGGACCAGCAGGGCGTGGTGGACGCCATCCGCAGGCTGACCCTGCTGGGAGGGCCGACCCCCAACACCGGGGCCGCGCTGGACTTCGTCCTGAGGAACATCCTGGTGGGCTCTGCGGGGAGCAGGGTAGCGGAGGGCGTGCCCCAGCTGCTCATCGTCCTCACGGCCGACCGGTCTGCGGACGACGTGAGGGGCCCCTCGGTGGTCGTGAAGAGGGGCGGGGCCGTGCCCATCGGCATTGGCATCGGGAACGCCGACATCGCCGAGATGCAGACCATCTCCTTCATCCCGGACTTCGCGGTGGCCATCCCCACCTTCCGCCAGCTGGGGACCGTCCAGCAGGTCATCTCCGAGAGGGTGGCCCGGCTCAGCCGCGAAGAGCTGAGCCGGCTGCAGCCGGTTTTGCTGCCTCCGACGAGCCCAGGTGAGGGGGGTTCTTTGGATCCTGTCCCTTGTCATCATCCGGGCCACTTGTTTGGACTGTGGGCCCCAAAGCGTTTTCAGTTTTGCTTCCCCTGCCATGTGGAGTGAGAACTAGAGTCACATAAAATCGTTAGGCGCCCTGCACCTTTTTTGACCTTGATGGGCAGAAATGGCAGAGGTTTGGGGGCGGGGGGATGCTAAGATTCATGTTTTTGGACAGATTAAACTCTCCTCGGGGGCATATACTGGCTTAGCGTTCCGACTCCCTGACTCTGCACAAAGGCTTCCGTCTAGACATCCCAGAGGAGGGGCCCTGACTGGTGACTCTGTTCACTCGGTCCTGAGCCGCCTGGCAGCTCAGCCAGCAGCCTCCTGTGGTCGGAGGGAGTCTGCCCGCAGGCGGTCTGCAAGCTGGGCATCGTCTCTGACACGCTGCTGTCCCCAGAGCCACAGTGTGAAGATTACTTTTGAATTTGCTTGGTGCTGAGAAGTGAGTGTCTTAAGTGGCAGGAAGGCTATTGGCTCTGCCGACTGTGGTTTATTCCATTTCCCCTTTCCTGCTCCTCCTTTTGAGGCCTGGACAATAACCTAGAAAACTCAGGAGCCCCAGCTGCTGAGCAGGGCGGAGGCTGAGATGTATCTGCCCCTCAGTGGATGCCTCCAAGGGCTGCTCTCCGCGCACTCGGGTCGGGTCGCTCGGTGAAGGAGGCAGGCGTGGCCTTGTTCCTTCGTGCCTCATAGCACGGACAGGGGAGCAAGGAAGGAAGAGCAGGTGAAGGAAAAGCCGTGGCAGGACACGGTGTCCTTGGCAGCCAGGGCGGTGAGGGTGACTGACTGGGTGCCGCTGAGAGGGGTTTCTCCCCGGGGGTGCCAGGGGAGACAGCAGCGGGCCCCACGAGGTGCCACAGGATCTTCTAAGATGCTTGATAAATTTAGGATAAAGTGAAAGAGGTTTTTATTCCCCTGACTGATGTTCTTTGTGCGTCTCTGACACAATGAGGGAGCACAGCGTTTCCCGGCAGGAGCTGCAGGAGCCCTTCCCCTCGACGCACCTGAGCCCCCGGGATGCTGGGTGCACCTTGGGAACGTCGTCGTGGTGCGCGTGCAGTTTCTTCCCTTTAATCACGGAGGGCTCCTCGTCCCCTTGCTCTCCTGCTCTTTGCAATGGCCATTTTCTGCCCTCCTCCTCCCTCTCCCCGTTTCCACGCCTGTCCCCCTCAGCTCGCTCAGCTGGTCACCTTGAGTCTCCTTTTACCAAGAAGACGCACGTAAGCCATAAGCAGACTTCCACAAGGTCCCCTGGCGCCCGCCGTGTCTCGCGTGCCTGCTGTTGCCGGTGACCTGTCTCTGCCTCCTCAGCCCTCCTCTCACCTGCTCCACGGCATGGTCTGCCATTCTCCCCTCTTGGGCACCACCACTCTGCTCGGCACTGGATCATGCCAGCAGGATAGGATGCGTGGCTCTCTCTTCTCTCTCAAGAACTCCCTCTGACGCCCGCTGCTCTCTAGCGGCACCGGTCTCCGTTTGAAGACTTGTCTGTGCTCTGAACGATTCCTCTCCTCCCGCCCTCTCGGAACTGGCCCTAATCTGTCCTTCATCCTCACACTCCCCCACAGTGCTGTTGTCATGGTCCCTCCACCTGGCAAAGCCAGTGGCCCATCTCAGACGCCATCTTCCTTGGTCCATGAGCAGCATGGATGCAGCTGGGATCCATCCTTGCTGCAGCTCTGCCCTCACCTGCTGTGGATGTAGCTCTTCTGGTTCTGGCTCCCTCGGGTCTACTCTCCTGCATCCTTTTCTCTTCTTCTCCCTGGCGTGCACACGCTGAAATGCCCACCACTCCCTCCTTGGACTGGTATTTTAACTGTGGTAGTTGGTCGTAGGACCTTTAACTCCAGGACAAACTGGGTGGGGGCTCACTAATGCTAAGAATTTGGTGCCAGCCAGGTGCAGTGGCTCAGGCCTGTAATCCCAGCAATTTGGGAGGCCAAGGCAGGAGGATTGCTTGAGGCCAGGAGTTCGAGTCCAGCCTGGGCAACATAGCAAGACCCTGTCTCTGCAAAAAATAAAAAAATTAGCTGGACATGGTGACAAGCACCTGTAGTCCCAGCAACTCAGGAGGCTGAGGCTAGAGGATTGCTTGAGCCTAGGAATTTAAGGCTGAAATAAGCTATGGTGTGACTGCACTCCATCCAGCCCAGGTGACAGAGTGAGACTCTGTCTCTCTAAAAAAAAAAAAGAATTTGGTGCCAACAAGGATGATGCCATTGTGGCATTTGGTTGGTTCACAGGTGTCGGCAGCAAGAAGGACGTGGTCTTTCTCATCGACGGGTCCCAGAGTGCCACGCCCGAGTTCCAGTACATCCGCACCCTGGTCGAGAGGCTGGTGGACTACCTGGACGTAGGCTTCGACACCACGCGCGTGGCGGTCATCCAGTTCAGCGAGGACCCCAAGGTGGAGTTCCTGCTGAACGCGCACTCCAGCAAGGACGAGGTGCAGAACGCGGTGAGGCGGCTGCGGCCCAAGGGCGGGAGGCAGGTCAACCTGGGCAGCGCCCTGGAGTACGTGTCCAGGAACATCTTCAAGAGGCCGCTGGGGAGCCGCATCGAGGAGGGCGTCCCGCAGTTCCTGGTCCTCGTCTCCTCCGGGAAGTCTGACGACGAGGTGGACGACCCGGCCGTGGAGCTCAAGCAGTTCGGCGTGGCGCCTTTCACGGTGGCCAGGAACGCCGACCAGGAGGAGCTGGTCAAGATCGCGCTGAGCCCCGAGTACGTGTTCTCGGTGAGCACCTTCCGTGAGCTGCCCAGCCTGGAGCAGAAGCTGCTCACGCCCATCACCACCCTCACCTCCGAGCAGATCCAGCGCCTGCTGGCCAGCACCCGCTACCCTCCGCCAGGTGAGCTCGTGGTGGCGATCGCTTTCCTCAGAGTGTTGTCGATATCAAACAAACAGGCTCAAAGGCCACGGCACTCATGATAAATTAAAGTACAGGTGTTGCTCCTGGACTTTCATCTTGTCCACGCCCACCAGCCAGGGTCCACTGGACACACCTGCCACTGACCGCGCTGGGAGATGTGCACCCCAGCCAGCCACGGGGCAGCTCGGGGCGAGGGTGCGAGAAAGGCCTTAAGGAACCTGAGCCAGTGCGGGTCCCAGTGTGGAGGCCTCAAGGAAGTGGGACTGTGGCCTGGATTGGGTGTTGCGCAGCAGTGGAGGTGACTCTACGCCTGGCTGTCTCCGCAGACCTGACCTGGAGGAGGAAGGCCTTGGCGGGGGTGGGTGGAGCCCAGCAGTCACTCCCGTCAGCCAGGCCAGGGGTGCTTGCCGTTCTCGTGGTCTGGAGCACGTGTTTCTTTTTGTCTGTGTCCCAATAAATGTGGCTACAAAGTGGGTGCACCGTCGTCTTGGCCCCTCATGGTCACAGAGCGGCCTTGTCTGACGTTGGTGTTGTGCCCAAGAGGAGAGCCAAGGCTGTGTGTGCCCAGCCAGCGCCCCGCTGCCGGGCTGGTTGGCCCTTTCTCAGAGCAAATGTCCAGGACGCGCCCTGCTCAGCTCACTGCACTGCGTGCACGGTGATTGGCCCAGAAGAGCGTGAGGCCAAAGGCGGGTTGAAATCTGCTGAGTGGCAGCTTGTTAGTTTAATAAAGTGGCATCTGAGAAGCACATAAAATTCTAACTAATAGGAAAATGTGGCTCATTTTCCCCGGGTCCTTTTGATTCATTTTATAGTTAAAAATGGACTAGTGCAGAAAATAGGGGAAATAATAGTGAAAATAAAAACTTTGTATGAATGCCAGAGAGATGTGAGCAAAAGAAATAGAAGGAAGCAGATACCCGGGGAGCGTCGATGGCGTTGTGTTAGACGCGCTGCACCCAAGGGCTGAGCCAGGACCAGTCACCGGGATGGAGTCGGGATCCTGACGGCTGTCACTTGCTGAGGGGTGGCCTCCGACAGGGCGAGGGCCTCTGACCTCAGATGTCTGTCTCTCCTTGTACAACAAAGATCTGCCCCCGAGACGTCAGTCTCTTCTGGTAGTAACAGTTCGTGACTCTGTAGGTTGTGGAAATCCAGGATTAGTTTCTAAATGCTCTTATATTTATAAAATTAGTGGTAACCTAGACCACAAAGCTAAAATTGGAGCAAACTCAGAAAGAAAAAGCTGTGGAGAACTTAAAATATGTCAAGAAGCGGACATTGTTTTGGTGACAAAGGTCTAATTTTTAATGGATCATTTCAAAAAGCCCAAGACGTGAACAACCCATGTATATTGGGGATATAATTTTAAGGTTGATTGATATTACGATGCAACGTGACGCAAAGTTCAGAAACACAACTGGATGGGGGCTGGTTACACACTGAGTGTTCCTCTTTTCTTTCTCCTACCTGCAGCTGTTGAGAGCGACGCTGCCGACATCGTCTTTCTAGTCGACAGCTCTGACGGCGTTAGGTCTGACGGCATCGCACACATTCGAGATTTTGTGAGCAGGATTGTTCGGAGACTCAACATTGGGCCCAACAAAGTGAGAATCGGGATGGTGCAGTTCAGCAATGACGTCTTCCCGGAATTCTATCTGAAGACTTACAAGTCCCAGGCCCCCGTGCTGGAAGCCGTCCGGCGCCTGAGGTTCAAAGGGGGGTCCCCGCTGAACACTGGCAGAGCTCTGGAGTTCGTGGCAAGAAATCTCTTCGTGAAGTCGGCTGGGAGCCGGATAGAAGACGGGGTGCCCCAACACCTGGTGCTGGTCCTGGGTGGAAAATCCCAGGATGATGTTTCCAGGTTTGCACAGGTGATTCGCTCCTCGGGGATTGTGAGTTTAGGGGTCGGAGACCGGAACGTCGACAGAGCCGAGCTGCAGACCATCACTGACGACCCCAGACTGGTCTTCACCGTGCGAGAGTTCACGGAGCTTCCCAGCTTAGACCAGAGGGTCATGAGCTCATTTGAACCCTCCGGAGTCACTCCCGCACCTCCAGGGGTGGACCAGCCGCCTCCTTCACGGCCAGGTACGAGCCGTGTGTCTCATGCCTATGGAGTGAGCCATCGATTTTTCGTTTAATTAAAAAAGTAACTAGCATTCATTTTAGTACTTTTCTTCTCTCAAGGTTGCTTCTGCAGGTAATATTAGAAATTAAGTGCTGGAAAAATAGTTCAGTTGAAATTATAGAGAGAAACATATCCCAGAAAGCACGTGATCATTGATCTGCCATTCCTGAGGCTAACTGTAGCCCCAGTGAAGGGTTCTGTTAAGGTGCATTGAGTGGTGATCGCAAATGCATTGGTGCTCAGAATAGGACAGCATCCTTGTGATCAGCCAGGCCATTCTCCATGAGCGTGACTTTGACATCAGCCCATGCCCAGTGGCGGGATGCCCACCCTGGTCCAGCCACGCCTCCTTCCTCAGAGTAGTGTGACCATCAGGAAACACCTCCCTGGAGGACTTGACACTGTCCACCTGCAGCTCCCAGCCCATGTTCCTGGCTGCCAAGAGCAAAGTGGGTCCCTGAACCAACCACACCTTTCCTGCTGCTCCTCTAGGTGACGGCATCCAGACACCTGCAGCAAACCATTAGGGTTGGCTTTCTAAGGGGTCTGGGTTCCTGTTTCTCTCTCTCTCTGCCTCCCCAGGGCTGGCTATGGCACATCTCACACCTCTCACGCTGTCTCCAATTTTTCCTCCTCTCTACTCCAGCCTCCACTGCTTGATTACAATCGAGAAACTGCCCCCCCATGCCACTGGTTTCAGCAGGCTCCCACAAAGCTCTCAGACCGTCCTCCAGAGGTTCATGGGGTCCCTTCCCAATTTCCCGTCTGCTTCTCCCAGCCCTTCCCTGCCCTGCCCCTAGCACGTCTCTCTCCACTTCCAGGCACCATCTTTTATTTTTAAACAGAAAGAGTTTAGGGGCATTTCCTAAAACACCTAGGATCACAGACTGTCAAATCCAGGTCCCTGTTGAATTCCTGGAGTAAAACCACTTTGCATGGGACAACTGGGACTCTGTGTCCCGGGGTTTTCATGGTTGCTTTCCTTTTTGTTTAGAAGAGTTGTCATTTATCTTCTTTTTGGCATCATGTTTGCAAGCTGTGGATGCAGGAACTAGAGAGGCGTGGATTAGAGTGAAGCTTTTTGCTATGAATAAATTACTAGGAATGTCTTATTTCAATCCTTTCAATTTATAGTTTATATATTTATGTTCTGGGTATTGAAACCATTTTCACTTTAATCGTTTTTAGAGAAGAAGAAAGCAGACATCGTGTTTCTGCTGGACGGTTCCATCAATTTCAGGAGGGACAGTTTCCAGGAAGTGCTCCGCTTCGCGTCTGAGATTGTGGACACGGTTTATGAAGAGGGAGACTCCATCCAGGTGGGGGTGGTCCAGTACAACTCCGACCCCACAGACGAATTCTTCCTGAAGGACTATTCCACCAAGAGGCAGATCATCGACGCCATCAACAAAGTGGTCTACAAGGGGGGAAGACACGCCAACACCAGGGTGGGGCTCGAGCACCTGCGGCTCAACCACTTTGTGCCCGAGGCTGGCAGCCGCCTGGACCAGCGTGTCCCCCAGATAGCCTTTGTGGTCACGGGAGGGAAGTCGGCGGAGGACGCTCAGGACGTGAGTCTGGCGCTCACCCAGAGAGGGGTCAAGGTGTTCGCGGTTGGCGTGAGGAACATCGACTCGGAGGAGGTGGGCAAGATAGCGTCCAACAGCGCCACGGCGTTCCGGGTGGGCAATGTCCAGGAGCTGTCGGAACTGAGCGAGCAAGTTCTGGAAACTTTGCATGACGCAATGCACGAGACCCTGTGCCCGGGCGTGTCTGATGTTTCCAAAGGTAACCCCCTTTCCCTGCATATTTTCCAGCCTTTCCTGCTGACGTTCGTGTTTTTTAGCTATCTGGATGCCCAGAGCTGACCTGTGGCTCCTCAAGCATCCGGTTACCTCCTACCTTGACTCACGTTTCCTTATGTCGCTCAGCTGACCACTGCCGTTGGGTGTTCTGCCAGGACAGGAGTGGAAGTTTATCTTTTCTTTTGCTCTTATAAGATTTATTTTCTCCCCTGTTCTTTAACTCCTCAAATAACTCAGATTGATTGATTCTTGTGTCTGATTATAGATTTATCAGGTCAATTATTTGAGATAAAAGTATTTGCCCTTTCAAGTAATTTTAATTTAAAGCACAAACTCAGGATGTGTCTAAAAACCCACTGTGTGTCATCATGCCAAAATTGATTAACATCACCCAAAAAGCAAAAGTATTAAAATTGCCTACAATTTTGGTTCTCAGCAGCCACCCCCATTTTTCCCTGTGTGGGAGGCAGATCTAATTGCTTCTCAGATCTCATAAAGACGAGATCTCAGTTCGTTCTCGAGCACAGCGTCCTGTCCCTGTGTGGGTCGAATGCATCTCGTCAGCCTCAACTTAGAGCTCATCACCTGCATGTCTTCTCCTCAGCTTGTAATCTGGATGTGATCCTGGGGTTTGACGGTTCCAGAGACCAGAACATATTTGTGGCCCAGAAGGGCCTGGAGTCCAAGCTGGAGGCCGTCTTGAACAGAATCAGCCAGATGCAAAGGATCAGCTGCAGCGGCAACCAGATGCCCACGGTGCGCGTGTCGGTGGCGGCCAACACCCCATCGGGGCCCGTGGAGGCCTTTGACTTCGACGAGTACCAGCCCGAGATGCTGGAGAAGCTCCAGAGCATGCGCAGTCAGCACCCCTACGTCCTCACGGCGGACACGCTGAAGGTCTATCAGAACAAGTTCAGACAGTCCTCGCCCGACAGCGTGAAGGTGAGCCACTGCCCCTCGGTGCACACGCTCCCCGCACAGTGTCTGCGTTTTTGCCGCAAAGGAGAAACACTCCCGTGTCTGGAAGCTCCTCCCCCACGTACAGTGCACTTCGTGTTGGCGGGTTTTTAGTGCCTATATGTAGAAGTCCTTTAGTTACTAACCGATCGTAACTTCATGTACAGCTTTCCTCAGTTTGCTAGTCTTACTTAAGCTCTAAAAAAAAAAAATCCTGGAAATCAGTAACTAAGTTTGAATGAGTTGAATGTGTGATGGATGCATGTTTAATTATAGTCCTACCCATTAAATAAGGCATGTTCTCTACGGATGTTTCTCTCTCTCCCCTTGTATGTGTGTACGTACATACACATATGGTGCACACGCATTGTTGTTATTAATTTCCTAGGGCTGTCACAGTGACGTTCCACAGATTGGGTGGCTTTGACAGCAGAAATTTGTTTTCACACAGTCCTGGAGGCTAGAAGTCCTCAAGGTGTCAGCAGGGTTGGTTCCCTCTGAGGCTCTTTCCTCCGCTTGTAGATGCCGTTTTCTCCCTGTGTCCTCACCGGGTTGTCCCTCTGTGTGTCTGTGTCCTCATCTTCTCTTCTTAGAAGGACACCACTCATATTGGACTAGGGTCCACTCCCATGACCTCATTTAGCTTAATGACCTCTGTAAAGACCTATCTCCAAATACAGTCACAGTCTGAGGGACTGGGGGTTAGGACTTCAATGTTTGTATTTTCGGGGGACACAGTTCAGCCCAGAACACACACACACATGTACAGTGCACACACACACGATTTCCAGAAGCTACGTCGTACGAGTGGGAGAGTGACGTGAGTTGTTTTTGTTGTCGTGGCTGCTTGTGCACAGGCACTAAAATTCACTCCTGCACTCTGTGTGCAATAGCAGAGACCTGTGCACGTGGGTGGGTTTTCCTTGACTTTGGCTCTCAGTTTCTTTAACTGTAAAATGAGTTTGAACCAGTGACTCTCTCAGTTCCCTTTCGATAGTCTGTGATGTTCCTTTTTGTTTGGGCTGGGGTTTGACTCCTTTTTTATTTTCAGGTGGTCATTCATTTTACTGATGGAGTGGATGGAGATCTTGCTGATTTACACAGAGCTTCTGAGGACCTGCGACAAGAAGGTAGACTCCTACCCAGCTCTCTGAGCACGAGCAGTGAGCCCAGGCCCGGCAGGGTGTGCGGCTCTGTCCGGGAGAGACCTCCCTGTTCATGGAGTCCTTTGAGGGAGCAGCCGCTCTTGGAGGACTCTTCCTCCAGCTCTTGGCCCTTCCTTGCCCACCTGGGGCTATGGGACGGGGCTTCCCACCAGGGACAGCTTTACCGCCATGTCCCGGCACAGGCCTGCAGGTTCTCAGGATGGTTCAGGTGGTAGAATGTGCAGAAGGCATGATGTTTTGCAAAAGATCGTGAAGCATTGACTCACTTAACTTCATCATATAAAGCAGGATTTAATTTACTCGCAAAAAATATTGCTCTATTTTTGGTTTGCAGTTGCCACAGCTCAAAAACACTACAACATTGAAATAAAAATACATGTGAATAACATAAAATAAATAATATAAGCATTAGCACCAAAAGTCAGGCGACTAGAGCCAGCCACGCCTGTTATCAGATGTGATATATGACTGTTCACTTACTTTGGAGCTTGGTAACACGGACCACAAAAAGTGGATGCCAACACTAAATGTTTAAGAGGAATTTATGGAAGTGCAGTTTATCATAAGAACATTCTATTTATTAGCTTACTTTTCCAAAAGGAGATGAGACTGCTATTATCTGATTCTGGAGGCGTTAGTGTTTCAGATCTTCCGCAGCAGGGCAGGGTTTGAGAATTCAGGCATAAATGTACTTCACGGGTGCCACTTCCTGGACTTATAGTGATAAGCTTAGTTATTGACATATCTGAAATGATTATTTGGCTGAGTCCAAAGTGTCAGTATTTCAACTGTTAAAAGCCAAATTTTATACTGAAGTTTTCTTTAAAAAATAGCCAGGAAAAAAGACATTGCAGTTCTCCAGTACCTGCATGAGCCCTGCTAAATTTATCTTTCCTTGCAGGTGTCCGAGCTCTGATCCTGGTGGGCCTCGAACGCGTGGCCGACCTGGAGCGGGTGACGCAGCTGGAGTTCGGGCGAGGGTTCATGTACGACAGGCCTCTGAGGCTCAACCTGCTGGACTTGGACTACGAGCTGGCAGAGGAGCTCGTGAGTTCTTTTTAGTGCCTTTACACACACACGAGGTCAGATTTTTGGCATCTCAAGAGAATAAAGTCCATTATCACATGGTGATGGGGTAGGGTGTCTGGGTGGAAAATCTAATTCATTTAGTTCACTGGGACCTGACTTATCGTCATGACACATGTGATCCTGGAACTGGTGACCCTGAACAGCTGGAGCATGGGTCTGCGGGGACGCTGCTGTTGCCGTGGGATGTGCTTTGCTCCCCTTAGCAGGTGCCTCTTTTAATGCTCTTTCACTCCGACTCTTCCTGGGAATGCAAACTGTTGTGACCAGCCATCTCCAGACAGGAAACAGTGCCCAGGGCATCCGAAACCTACACAGTGAAAACAAGAATGTGTGGAAAAGAAAGGCCATTTCTGGGTGGAGAAGCGCTTTTATGGCCTTCTTCCCTGGTTTCCCTTGGTGCAAATGAAGGTGTCCCAGGAGGCTTCCTGATTCTCCCCATCCAGCCTCTCTCAACTCCAGGTGTCACCTCCTGGGTTTGGAGTGGGGGCGGGGCTCTGGGAGACATGGGGCTGTGTGGTGACCTTGAGATCCTTTGGTGTTGGTGACAGTGGGCTATGGCTATGTGAATGGGACGAACCAACTCTGCCTCTTCCACCCCACCTGCCTTCTTCCCAGGGCTAGAATTGGGATTTTTTTATTGGGTGGAAGAAGGATGAGTTGGTTGACAAATCTGGAGAAAGAAAGTGAAAGCTCTAGGAAGCTCATTGCAAGGAAATGCGTGTGACCACTACCAGTTTAGCAGATGGAAGTGTATTTGGGGCATGGACTTTCCCCACTAAGGTCAGGGGCTGGCTGGGACGAGAACGTCAAGGGTGTTTGGTGGGTGTTCGAGGCACTGGCGACCTAAAGTTGTGGTGCTCGTGGCTCAAAAAGGCCGGGACCACTTGTGCCTGTCCCCGCTCCTGTGGTTGCTCCTGAGGTCTCCCCCGAGCACCTCCTCTGGGTTGGCACCGTACTTTTGACTGTGACCATGGTTCTGAGCAAGGGCCATGGATCTTGCTTCTGGAACACCTTCAGTCCTGGCCATGTGCAATTTGTTTGTTAGGTTTTGCACTTTGGAGCTTAAGCACATATGAATTATACTTAAGAATTACCTATCTTGGAAACTTCTAGAAATCAGGTCCAGCCAGAGATGACCTTGTGGATAAGATTTATCTTACTTTGGTTGTTCTTTACTCTCCCGTTGGTGACGTCTCCCTGCCTCTCGACTGCCAAGAGCCCTCAGCCTAGGCTGGTCTTGGAGTGACAGTCTTTGGAGAGACTTCATCCTGCCCTGTGGAACCCTCATGCATCAGATTTTGACCTTTGCAGCATATTTATGGTTTCGTCCTGGGCATTCCTTGACATTTGAACTTTTGGTTTCTCTTCCTTTTGGTAGGACAACATTGCCGAGAAGGCTTGCTGTGGGGTCCCCTGCAAGTGCTCCGGACAGAGGGGAGATCGTGGGCCCCTCGGCAGCATCGGGCCAAAGGTACGGTGGCTTGGCCTTTGCCCAGTCCTGAGACTAGATGTTGGAAGGCCAGCGTTGCTGCGGCCGAGTCATTTGTCTAATGTCACGGCGGGAGGCGGATGAGGGAGAAGAAAGACGAACCCAGTGCTGCGCTGCCCGGGGTCCTCCACCGTGGATGGCTCTGGAGCGTCCGAGTGTCTGCCACATTCTCCGCCCCCACGGGATGAGGGGCTCTGTTCTTTAACACTTCAGTCCTTCATTTCATAAAATAACGTTAGAACCAGCGGGTGTCGCTGACTGGCAGCCTCGCTGCGCGTGGTCACTGGGACTCAGCGTTTGCGGCTGGGCTGGGAGGACAGTGACAGGCTTTCCTGGCAGGGGAGGAGCCTTAAGCGTCCTGATGGGAGGAACAATCCCCCTGGGTGATGAGCGGGGGGCTGTTAGGGTCTAGGAAGCACCTGTGTCAGGGTGAATGTCAGCGCAGCTCCGCCAGATGCAGGGGGACTGCAGAGATGATACGGAACGAAGACCACAGGACGTAAGGGACGCGATTTGCTTTGTTTCAGGGCATTCCTGGAGAAGACGGCTACCGAGGGTACCCTGGTGATGAGGGTGGACCTGTGAGTAAAAGTTGTTTTAGTCCTTAAAGTTTTATCCCCTCCTTGTTCCTTGCATGTTGGGATTGAATTGTGGAGTGTGGCATCGCTCCGGGGGTCCAGCGTCCACACGGACCCGGGGCCCAGAGGCCCAGGCCACCTCAGCCGCCAGGCAGTGCTGAGAGGTTCCCGGCCCCCGCAGCCTCGCGCAGTGTCCCCGCAGTGAAATCTGCTTTCTAACGCCCGCCTCTCGGTGTTGCAAGCCCCTTGGAGACGCGATGACAAGCGGCTCCAACTTGCCAAATGCCTTTGTTTTTCGCAACAGGGTGAGCGAGGTCCGCCTGGCGTGAACGGCACTCAAGGCTTCCAGGGCTGCCCGGGCCAGAGAGGAGTGAAGGTGCAGTGTGGGGGCTCGCCGAGCGTGGGGCGGGGGTCAGGCCAGCTGCACGGGCAGGAGGGATGCCCAGTTTCTCCAAGTGCCCCAGGGAGGGGGCAGCTGCCCATCGGGCTTCTCGGCAGCCTGTGGCCTCGGGCTGGAAGCCGGTCCGCAGTGGGGGAGCCGGAGAATGGAGAAATAGTTTCCTGTGGAACATGGAGCAGCCAGCAAACATTCCCGAGGAGAGAACGTGGGCCAGGGCAGAGGGAGGCTGGTGCCTGGTTTCGGCCCCTGGCCCTGGGGCAGCCAGGGAGGGAGGAGGGACAGAGGACACCAAGTGGGTCGAGGGCTCATGAGCTTCCTCCTCTGGTTGCTGAAGTGTGAAGGCAGGTGCTGGAGGGAGTTATAAAGTCAGGCTTTGCCTCCCGAGCCCCTTTCCCTGGCGTTTGGGGCCCACCATCCTGCCCAGGAGCCCAGACCACCCCAGCGTTGGTTCTGGGCAAATTAGCGTTATCACCCCCACGTGACGGACCCAGGAGTGCAAAGGCACAGTCTCTGAGTTAGCATTTCCAGACACTGCGGCATTCAGATGCGGGAGGCACCGGCCCCACGGGAAGAGCTGATGTGTCCCCTGTCCCCTTACCTTCCAGGGCTCTCGAGGATTCCCAGGAGAGAAGGTATTCAAGCTTGTGTTTGTTTTTGACACTGAAAAGTTTCTCAGTCTTTCTCATTTTCCCCTTTGCCAGAATAGCTTCCTACACTCACTCGTCTGTCTCGTTCCCTCGCAGGGTGAAATAGGAGAGATTGGGCTGGACGGTCTTGACGGCGAGGAGGTGAGTGAGTCACTCTCCAGGTCTGAGCTGCTTCGGTTCTAGTAGCCGTGGTGACATTGCCCCAGGCATGACCTTTCATCACTGTCTTTGGCAGGGAGACAAAGGATTGCCTGGCTCTTCTGGAGAGAAAGGGAACCCTGGAAGAAGGGTAGGTCTATTTCCAGTGTTGCCATTGTGGGAAGAATAGAAACATTTCATTTAGGAAATAGTTATTTCCTTTACCAGTATAGGTAGAGCCCGCTTCCTCCAGGCAGCCTTCCCTGACCTCCCCTGGGGTGTGCCCGTGACCTCCTGTCAGCTCTGATGTGATATGTCACAGACGGTGCATGTCCCACAGGCCAGGGACTGAGTTTGTTTTGTTATAAATAAATCTCCAATGCTTGGCACACAGTGGGTCCCCAGTAAATATTTGTGAATTAACTGAACAAATAAAAAATATTTGGAAGTGAATTTACCTTCATGGCAAATGAGTTAATGGTAAACACTGTTCTGTTTAAGATTTATGAATTGTGAAGAACGTGATTTTTAGGGTGAGGTACAAATGGAAACATCTAATTTTCAGCTTCCACTTGTGTTTTTTCATTTAGGGCGATAAAGGCCCCAAAGGGGACAAAGGAGAAAGAGGAGACGTTGGCATTCGCGGTGACCCGGTGAGGAGTTCTTTCTTGACGGTTTACACCTGAGCCCGGGGAGGACGGTGGTGGGAGAAGTGGGCTGAAAGGAAGAATTTCACTTTCGAAATTGCTTTGAAAAGTGTTGGTAAAATATGTGCTTTGTCTTTTCTTTACAATTTCGGTGTTTTCTGAGAGATGATTTTGTTCTCTAGCTGTAAAGATAAGCAAGTTCTGTAAGTTTCCCTAAAATACGGTCTCAGGACACCTTAAACTTGCTTTGGGAAAAGAGAAGGGTTTGCAGCTTTTTTTGTTTTATGGCTTTGTGAAACCTCTAAGCAAATGACCGCCACCCCTCCAGGCCACCCTGCCCTGTGGCCAAGGACAGGCAGGAGCGCCTGGGGCGTCCTCCTCCCTGGGAAGAACTGATGCCCCGTGCGGGGCTGGGCGTGGCTCGCTGACCCCGTGGCCAGGTTCTGTCAGAGTTGGACGGATGCTGTGTGGATGGCGTGTGGCCGCAGGGACTGTCCCTCAGAGCCTTCCACTCAGGCCGTCACTAATCCTTCCCTGACCGTCCCATTCATAACACACATGGCTCATCTCCTTGCTGTGTGTTTTCAGGGTGAGTCGGGACGGGACAGCCAGCAGAGAGGACCCAAAGGAGAAACCGGTGACATCGGTCCCATGGTACAGTGCTCTGTGTCCTAGGCTCTCCCTGTGCTGACAGCCAAAGAAATGACACTCGCCTTGGCACCTCAGCAGCCACAGAGGCCACAGATATGGCCTTTGACGCTGCAGAACAGTGTGTGGGGGGGAGCAGCAGGCCCGCGAGGCTGCCTGCGGGTGCAGGTGGAGGAAGTCTCCGTGGGGAGCCGGGGCAACCCTGACCAAGCAGGGCTTCTCCGCAGAACTTGTGCCCCTTAGATATTTACGGAAAGTGCTTGTTACGTCAAAGCCTTGTAGAGGTGGGAATGAACCAAAGTCTAACGCACCCCACAAAGTATCCGACCACCTGCCTGCGGGCGGCTCTTCCCACTGAATTCACCCCTTTTCCCACTGTATCTCCTGCAATATTCCAGGGTTACACGTTCCTTTCTGCAGATGAAAATCTCATGCTAATTTTCTCCCCCACCCCAGGGTCTCCCAGGGAGAGACGGAGTATCTGGAAGTCCTGGAGAAAATGGGAGGAATGTGAGTGTCCTTAGGGCTTTGGGGGGTTCCACGGTAGAAATTTAGCAAGTACGCCATGATCTGCCCAACACTGCCTGGTGCTAGTTACTCAGCAACGCTTTGTTTAGGGATTTCAAAGGGATTTCGGAAAGCGCTGTTACCCAGATCTTGCTGCCGATAGAGATTTTCATTCTTATAATTTATAAGGTGCTCCATCTCTTTTCCCTCCCCCAATCTTGTTTCCCTCCCCTCCCAAAAACATACTGAACAGATGCTTTAAAAACATTATCTTTGCTGCTTTCAAATATTTGGCCAGGGTTTATCTCACTAAATATTTAAGAAATCCAAAGGGAAATACCAACCCTGGGGTCCGAGGGAATAAGAGGCAAGAAGGCTGATGTGGTTGTATATTTGTTGTTGTTTTTATAACTATTTGTTTTGCTGTAACTGAAATAAGGAAACTAGGTTTGTTTGTTTTTTCTAGTGTATTGCGTCTTCAGTTGCTTTTAAAAGAAATTTCGGACGAGTCTGTTGCAAAATAGTTCATTGCGTGCCCAATCTCTCAGTCTTGCTGAAGAAATGCTAAAGCCCAAGTGGTAGAAACCATCTTTAGGAAGCCATCTGGAAGCTTCCAGGGCCCAGGGGCACAGAGAGTGTGGACCTTGTAGCTGGGAGAAGTTCCCTGCGTGGGGTGGCAGTGGTCTAGAAGTTTGCGAATCCTCAGGGGAAGATCAGGATGCTGGTGCCTGCCTAGGACGGAGCTCTACTCAGAAAGGAACAGAGCACAAAGGCCGCAAGCTGGGCTGGGTGGCTGAGAACTGGGTCCCTAGGCCACCTCCCGAGGGGAGCCCCACATGCAGCCCTGGCAGCTGGGCTAGCACAGTACGCCGAGGGGAAGGGCTTTCAAAAGCAAGGACTCGCCAAAACCAGACAATAGACTATGGCATCACTTTGCTTTTAAAATTCAGAAGAAAACTTAAACTTTGAAAATATTGGTTTAAAAGATTTGCGCTTTATTTTTGAATACTGATGTGGCAGTTTCAACTCCGTTCCTGAGCAGAGCCAAACTCGGCTTCCTGAAGTGACTGAGAATGTGGTTGGTAGTGTGTACAATCTGCTTCAACTCTGTGCACAGGGTAGACACTTGGTTTCGAATCCAGTTGCAGTCAAGGCTCTTGTAGACTCCGTTCTTTCTTTCGAAGCAGGGCAAGGACTGGCCCAGTGGTTCCCTAGCCCTTCTCTGAGGACCCCGCCGCCATGCCAGGCTCAGGCCAGGAAGAAATGCTTCCCTCCCACTGGGCTACCTCACCCTCTAGACCTCCGGCCTGAGCAGTGTAGCCCTGAGCGCTGGTGGGCCCTGAGCCAGCTCTAGCGTGTCTCCTTGGGCAGGGGCCGGGCCAGATGGTCACTCTGTGGAGGGAGGAGTGACCTCTCCCCCTCCTCCCAGATTTGTCCACGGAAGGTGGCCAAGGTCTTCCACTGAAGCAGCTGGCATTACAGTGAATAATGGCAAAGTGGTCACCCCAGAAGATCACCGGGCTGGTCCCCGGAGATGGAGAATGTGGTTTTTAGGTTGGTGTAGTGGATGGGCCAAACCCTGTGACAGAGCTGGCAGGCCACTGTCTCTGGAATACCAACCCCTGACCCTGCGAATACAGCCGGGACGTTCGCGGATTCCCACCCAAACTCTCTGCCGCAGAGGAAACTGTCCTGAGCTGGGAATTAATGGATTGCTTATGAAGTGAGCCCACGTGTTTGAACTAAGGGTCACCTCTGGAGCGTCCAGGGAGGTGTTGCCAAGTCATGAGCCCAACCTGCGCACAGGAGACTTTTAGGTTCACATGCGTGCGTTTCGGATACTTTACTTAACTGAGTCTGTGTTGTATTTGGCCTGGAGAATTCGGAGAATTTGGGACTCCCTTCCATTATAACTAATGGATTTCGTTACTTCTCACTACAGTTGGGAAAATGGAAGGAAAATAGACAGGTTGACATTCCCTCTTCACATTCCGTATTTGACGCTGGCCGGGACTGTGCGCCAGAAGAAGTCATTGTTTTGCTTGGCAGGTCTGCGGCAATTCTCAGAACTTCCACGGGGGTGACTAACAGGAGCCACGAGGACACAAAGCTTCACCCAGACGGGGGCGGAGCAGGGGTGGCATACGAGAGCTCCCCTGGGGGCTTCCAGCACAGAGCGGGTGCTTGGAAGGTCCCGGGTCCCCCGAACAACTGAAAAATGCAAGGGTTAAGTCTCAGGGAGCCCTGGGCTCTGTGCCCGGGTCCCATTTTCCCGCTGACGGCTTGTGTGGTTTTTTCTTCCTCAGGGCGGTTTTGGCCGAAGGGGCCCCGCGGGAGCTAAGGTAAGCCGCCTCTGGGTCGGCGATCGCAACGCTGCTCACGGAGAGCTTCCAGGGGACTGTCCTTCAAATGGCCCAGATGCGGCCCAGCCCAGGAATTAGAAAATCCTCTCTCCCGGGGCTGTGAAGACACCTGTGGTCCAAACAGCAGCTACCATCTCCTTTCCCTTGGCCGCGTCCGCAAGGCCCGGTGAAAGCGATTCCCAGTGGAGCCCCGGGGGGGAGGAAGGAAAGACGCTTGGGGGAGCCGTGTCCAGGGCACCTCCCTGCTAGGACGTGCGCTCCTGTCTGGCCGTCAGCAAGCTGCGCTTCCTGGTGTCTCGGTCCTCCCACCTGGGCAAGGCAGGTGTAGGTCCACAAAGCCATGTTGAGGAAAAGGTGGGACACGCTTGCAGACGTGCAGAGAGACAGCGTTTTGATGACCTGAAGCCCCAGAGAGTGGCGTGTTCCCTGGCTGCTTTCCAAGCCCCTAGTCCAGAAATGCCTGGGGGACAAAGAGCCCACCTGGATCGCACCTGTCCTGACCCCCCCGCGCCTTCTCTTGGTTTGAAGGGCAACAAGGGCAATCCAGGCCAGCCCGGCTTCGAGGGAGAGCAGGGGACCCGAGGTGCCCAGGTCAGTACTCCCCGAGCCATCGCACACCCCGGGATGCTTTCCCACATTCTCTTTTATTGCCTTTTTTAAAACTGATGTTTGTATAATACAAAATGAACCATTTTAAAGTGATCAATTCAGTGGCGTTTAGTACTTTCAGGATGTTGTGCAACCATCACCTCTATCCAGGTTCAAAACATTTTCATCATCCCCGAAGGAGACCCTGTCCCCATCAGCGGTCCCTCCCCATCACCCTCCACCCCCACCCACTGGCAGCCACCAACCTTCCTTCTGTCTTTGTGGCTTTGCCTATTCGGGACGTTTCATACAAATGGAGTCATCTAACAGGTGGCCGTTTGCGTTTGGATTTCTTCACCCAGCATAGTGTGTTGAGGTCGATCCGTGTCGTGGCAGGTACCGGGACTCCACTCCTTTTCATGGCTGAATAATATTCCCTCGTATGGATATAGCACAGTTTGTTTATTCACTTGATGATTGATGGACATTTGGGTTGTTTCCAGCGTTTGGCTACTGTGAATAACGCTGCTGTGGACTTTTACGCACAGGTTTTTGTTTGAACTTACAGTGGCCTTTTCCTTCCTCAGGGCCCAGCTGGTCCCACTGGTCCTCCAGGCTTGATAGGAGAACAAGGCATTCCTGGAGCTCGGGTGAGACGGTCCCTATTCCACCCCACCCCCTTGCTAAGCAGAGTGCGAGTGGCCAAGCAGGCGGAGAGTTTCTGGGATGATGCTGTTGCAGACAGACTTCCCTTTCCCAACACAGACCTGGCATCCAGCCTCAGTCCTCTCCCTGACTGGCTACTTCACCCCAAGAAAGCAGGAGTCTCTTTTCCTTGGTGCTCCAGGGGCTTCTCCGTCCCAATATAGTCCTTCCAAATCTAGGCTCCAGGGTGGTAAGCAAGGGAGTATGTGCCTCATCTCAGAAGTCTTAGGATGGAATTGTGTAAAATCTAAATCTACTAAAATTCTTAGATTATGCCAAGTATTTCATGTTTGGCCCCTAGAGATAGCCCCTGTGGTTCAGTATTTTGTACAAGGAGTTGCTCAAGTTTATCCTCAAGTTCAACACAGAAGGCGTGCTGTGGCTGCAGACGTTTACGTGTATCGTAGCTATTGGCAATGACCTGCAGAAGCGCGGTGCTGTTGCCGGGCTGCAATCAGGTGCCACGGAGCTACGTACAGATAATCGGGTGTCTGGTGCATCTGAGATGATATGGAGGGAGACATCCTCTCATTTGTTCCAGAAAAAATAATGACGAATGAACTGGAAATGAGCTGGTCTGTTGCTACATAAATGCACAAAAATATTTTACAGTGGAAGCAGGCAGGAACTTGCTTAGAAAGCCCTTCTCTAGCTTGAGAATAGATAACTGAGCAGAAGAATAGATAACTGATAATTATATATTTTTAAAGCTTTTGTGAATTTTTAGAAAACATTTATTTAATTTCTAATTAATCAAGAATTTAAGATGGCATGGACACAAAGCTGTTCAAATAGTCATCCAACAGTCCCAGAAACATTTATTAATTTGTACTTTCCCACCATTTGTCTTGGGTCATTTCTGGGCTGCTTAGGCTACACCACGTTTTACAAGTCAATTTCGTTCATTGCTTTATTCATTCACCCAACAGGCGTTTATGTACCTGTAAACATCAGGTGCTCATCGTGGGGGTATAAAAGGGAAGGGAAACAAAGTCACATAAAATCTAGGGGCTTGTGGTCCAGTCAGGAACGTATGATATGCATATTAATAACTGCAATTTGCATTAATTTGTGAAAACTGGCACTGAGAGGTAATGCTAATGTTTTAAATTTGCACAGGCCATTTCCATGCGTGCTTATATTGAGTCTGTAGCCCCGTGTGCCGTTCTTAGTGCTTGGGATTTGCAGTCAGGACAGTCACACGCCTTTGGCAGGCTCTGACCTCCATGCAGGGTTGGGGTGGGGGGAGGCAGGATTCAGAGATACCTTTGCCTGGACGGTTGAAGACCTCACTGACACGCTCCTCTCCTTGCCCTCCAGGGACCTGCAGGTAATGCCGGTGTCACTGGAGAACGTGGCAGAACCGGTCCCCTGGGAAGAAAGGTTTGTCTGGAGAAAGGTAGAGCTTTTCGAAGGACAGCTGCACACGGCCCCACACCCTCTTTCGTCAGTCTGTCCCCTGGCTCAGGCTTACCGTGCACATGTCTTCTCCTCCCCACTGCTGGTCTCCACGCCAGCCTCTCCATTGGCAGCCAGCTCGGCCAGTGGGGTCCTTGTCCCAGCCAGCCTCCCTGCTCAGTGGGCTGCTTTCTCCTAGCCTGAGCCCGTTGTCCGCCGGCAGATCCATCTGACTCTCTCTTGCCTTGGCATGAGCCCACAGCACAGTGTCCCTGAGCCTTCAGGGCAGCTGGGCATTGCGTGGCGCAGCTGAGATCTTGTGGGATGCACGGTCTTTAACTGTGGGCTGTGCACACACAGCCGCGCTGCCAGCCGTGTTAGAGCATCCAAGAGGCCCTGGTCCTGACTATTCCGGATACCAAGTGTGTTGTTGGAAGGCTGCCTGAGAGCCGCTTTCTACCAGACTTGAGATTAGCTACAGTTTGTCATAAGCAGTCTGGAAAGACAGCGTTTTCTCAGTAAAAGAAATGTGTCCATGTAACCACGGTGGTCTCTCTGCCTCACTGGTGGTGTTGGGTTTACAGAATTCAATACCCTGTGCCTGTCCCGCGGCCTCCCGGCTGTTTCTCTCTCTGCCCATCAGCCGGTCCCCCGTGCCATGCTGGTGGAAAGGACAAACACAAACCTTCCTGGATCCTTTTCCAGGAGTCCACACACGAATATTGCAGTTTAGGAAATCATTCCATCCAAAGCTCACAGGTGAAGCGAGCAGGTGGCGGCATCCTCCCCTAGATCATCAGGGCTCGGCATCACGTGGCCAACCAGCCTTGGCCCAGAGTCTCAGCTGCGCTGTCTCTCCTGTCTAGGGTGAGCCCGGAGGCCCAGGACCAAAGGGAGGCATCGGGAACCGCGGCCCCCGTGGGGAGACGGTAAGGTCCCCGCACGCTCGGGCTCCCACTGTCGCTGACTCTTTGCCGACAGGTGCAGGAGGCCAGGAGGGGGGCCCAGACTGGGATGACTTGAGCCCTGCTCCTTGTGTTACTGGGGGTACGACTGGAAACAGTGAAACCTGCTGCTCATTGGCTGCACATTTCAAAATAAGTGTATTTCATTGGCCAGGGTGGAGGGGTGGCATGGGCAGTTGTGGGAGACATTTTTTCTGGATACAGCGGATCTTGGTGGTGTACCGAAGCTTGAGCCACCTTCATTTTAGGTCTTGCAAAGGCTTTGTGAGTGTGACTAGGGCTTTTCTGCAAAGGAGTAAATGTCCTTGGGTTATTAATAAAATGGAATTGGATTTGAAAAGGTCTCGATCCAGACGGAAACAATGTCTTTTGAATGAGACATCCTAAGAATAAAAATTATTACCTCAATAACTCATTTTTGAAAACACTATTTAAAAATACTACGGCTACTCACTAACAATGATTTTGTAGTGTACATTTCTATGTAGGAAAAAGAAATCTATGCTCCACTGAGAATTCACTGAGAATTTTTCTAAAATGAGTCACTGTACCTAAACACTGTATAAACGGACCAGGTTGATCTGACTGCTGTAATCCCCACACTTTAAAATACTTCCCTTGTGTTGTCTTTCTAGCTAACTGAAGTTTAAAAAATCTATTTCTATTACTTTTCATCTCAGAAGCACAGGGGAAAAAATCTATTTGCACTGTTGAAGGAAATCTCTTCCTGATTCTGTTTCTGTAAATCTGGGGACAAGAGAGCCGTGGGGAGCTTTCTAGGTGTCGATACCTGATTAAAACTGCAGATTAACTATGTAGCAACTCCCCGCCTTCTAGAGATATTAGTGTTTGCCTCACACAAATTCTTCTGGGTCCTTTGAAATAACTAAGGGTGTCCAGTTCTGGACGCTCCCGTGGCAGAGCGACGGGGACACACCCAAGTGCACGGGCAGGTGGGCGCTGGGAGGAGGGGTCTGGAGGTGGTGACGTGGAAGGAAGGGAAGGAGTGTGGGGAGGGGCACGACCTGGCACAGAGGACTCAGCGGGGCCCCTGAGACGAGTTCAGTGTTCTCGCTCTCAGTGGAACCAAAGACTCTCAGATGCGCAGAGTCCACGAGCCCTCCCTGATCCCTTTCAACTCCAAGCCCCTCTGGTTTTGTGAGTCGTGGATTCCACAGCCAAACAGTATCTTTACCAAAAGCTACCAGACGTTCTTTATATCTGTGGTCCACCAGCACCCTTTCCCTAAAGGAGTCCTTTGAGCCGACCACCTGCAGACACGGCTCGTTCACACTCGGAGGAGGGAGCAGAAGTGGGAACCTTGGTCTGGAAACATGTCAGGGACCCAGGGACCCTCCACCCAGGGCAGCGGCAGGGCCGAGGTGCTGGTTGCGATGCGCCCGCACAGAGACCTGAAGTAACTGTCTTTCCCACCCTTAGGGAGATGACGGGCGGGACGGAGTTGGCGGTGAAGGACGCAGAGGCAAAAAAGTATGTATCTGCCGGGGGGTCTTAAGAGCCCCTGCTGCCAGGAGGCTGCAGGGACAGCTTCGGATGTGCTGTGTTTGAAAAGAATTATTCCTTTGAATTTTATTGTATTTGAGGGATTGTTTTCTTTTAATGATTTTGTAGATTTTTTTCTTTCAAGATCAATTTATTTTAGATGCATTTAAATTGGGACCGAGTATTGAGTCATTTATTTATCTTTTATAGGGAGAAAGAGGATTCCCTGGCTACCCAGGACCAAAGGTAAATACTCCCCTGGAGGTGAAACGTCATCAAAGTTTTTGGATGAGTCTGGTATGTCCAGGGCCTAAAAATCAGAGTACCTTGGCATTAGTCGTGGGTCAGCCACTTACTAACTGGGCTGCCCTGGGCAAGACTCTGCCTTCTCTAAGAAGTCCCTCATCTGTCAAATGGAGGTGACAACGCTCACTTGTCATGGTGCTTATGAGGTTTAAATAAAATAATATGCAATCAAAGTACTCTGTAAGCTGTAAAGTGCTATAACCTATATGTAACATTATTGATTCAGTAAACGAAGGCCGTCTGCAGATGCCACAAATATACTAGTGACCCACTGGAAAAGGGAACCAAAGATAGCCATTTGGCTGCCTGGGAAATGCGGTTCAGACGCCCGTTGAGGTCCTGCCCTGGGGGCCGCAGGAGACCTTCCGCCCCAGGGCGTGACTTGCGCCTTCTCTGCTCTCTTCCCAGGGCGGCCCCGGCGAGCCTGGGGCAGACGGGCCATCAGGACCTAAAGGCATCAGAGGCCGGAGGGTGAGTCTGCCTGGGCATCGGCTGCAGGTGGGAATAGGAACGTGTGTAGCAGCATGATTTACTGCCGAGGGCTTTGAGAACTATTGTGCTTCGAAAATAATCCTTTACCTGCAACCTGGCCAGTAAGGGTGCAGGGAGGAAGGAAGGGAATTCGAAGCCCCAGACCGATGTCCTCAGAGCACCGCCAGGCTGTGGTCCCAGGCTGTCCCTCCTGCAGCCGCAGGGAGGCCCAAGAGCCCTTCTGTGACGACCTCAGGGACGCCAGCTCCAGTCTCAGAATGGGTGACATCGGAAGTGTGTGCAGTCAGTCGCCTCCGGCCACACCCACCCAGCCACTGAGGCCCGTGACCTGCTTCTGAGGGTCCCAGGGTCACGGGCGAGCCAAGGCCCCCACCCTACTGGCGAGGAGGCGCCTCTTCCTTACCCTACCTCTGGGTCTGGATCACTCCTCAGTGGGTGTTAACTCACCCCCAAGATGCCAGCGAGTCTTGAATGGGCAAGTTGTGGCCTAGATGTGGGTAAACGTTGCCAATAGTTATTTTCAGTCTGAAGTACCGTTCATAATAATCATGATTTTCCTGTTAATTTGATCAGTGAAGACAGTCCAGCTAGATCACTTACTACTCAAGGCAGAGTGTCAAAGCCTCAGTTGGTTACCTGTACTGAACGATGATCTCATTCATCGTCTGTTGCTAATTCCACTGGGCATCCATAGTCTTATTGTCTTACTAATGGTTCTTGGGCAAGCATCTGCCACCTTCACCTGCCAGAGAACACAGCACCCCCCTAATTGTGGGGGGCTCCCATCAACTCAAGTTTAGGAGACACTTAGGCTCCCTGAGAGTGACAGAGTTCTCAGGGCAGTGGGGACCCTTGGATTAGATCACCTTTACCATCCCTTTCACCTCCCCAGCTGGGAACTTCGAGTCTTCCACCACCATTGAACGATGCTTGCTCTGCCCTCTAGGGAAATTCCGGACCTCCAGGAATAGTCGGGCAGAAGGGAGACCTCGGCTACCCCGGACCGGCTGTAAGTACTTGTCCAGTTCTGACCAAGCCCCTGGGGCTGGGTGCTTCACACACGGTCTGGGGGAACTTCCATCATCTCGCTTCCCCACAAACAAGGGGTTCTGCTCTGCTCTCGCTGGTTTTGTTTTAACCACTTCCTTTCTGACATCCCAATGGAGAGAAGAGCTTTGGAATTTTAGAGTAGCGAGAAACTTTTTAGAAAACATTTCATGTGACCCTCTGCAATCTAGGGTGTATCACAATTTGCCTTTAATAGTTTCCTGGTATGGATTTGTTTGAGGTTTGTGCATGGGGGAAGCCAAAGAGAGCACATCTAAACGCTTCCTGCTTGGATCCTGCAGTAGTGGCACAGTGACGTCAGGCCTTGGTTTGGGGGATGCTTCCTTTGGTCTGTGAAATCCCCCAAGGAGCTCCCCACCCATGGTTTCAAGCCCACCAGTCATGCTGGCACTGGGAGCCGGGAGGGTGTCCTCCCACCGCCCCTCAGCAACATGTTTATTGTTCATATCTTAGTTTCCTTATTTGAATTTCTCCCTATATTGAAATTGATGGGGTTCGAAGAGGAATGGAAAAGATAACTCAGGAGTTGGACAGTCACGCCAGGAGGGAAAGGCTGAGGGATCAGTGTGGCTGAACTAGGGAGAAGAAGGCTGGTCAGGTGCTGCTTTAGCGGGTGGGTGTGTCAGGGGGGACGTTAAGCCAGTTCCTGCAGCAGACCAGGCAGGCGGAAAGAGCCTCATGGAAAGGTGCCCAGGGGCCCATGGATGGCTACTGGGCCACCAGGGTGGCAGTGTGTGGGTGCTGGGGCAGCCTCCAGCGTACCCCCGAGCTGCTGGGGCTGGCGTTGTCCAGCCAGGATGCCTTAGCCGTGGGGGGACTAGGAGGGCTCAGCCGTGCCTCGCTGCCTCTCCTGGGGGCATGGGGTGTATTAAACAAGCGCGTGAAAGGAGTGTCCTCCCCTAGGAGAAGCAGTGTCTAGACTCAGCTCAAGGATGCGATCTCCATGCATTGGTGATGGGCTGCCAGGGTTTTAGAACACGGGGCTATTTCTAGAGCCACGTCACCTTACGGGGGAAACACTTCTGTTCTCAAAGTCTTCTGTCTTTTGCTTTCTAAGTGATCACGTCAGATTTATTGGGCAGGACTGTTGATGATCAAGGTGGCCCAAAGCCCCTTTGCATCCTCTGCCATGTTTCCATGGGCCAAAGAACGTCCTTTCACCTTCCACATCAGTGCTTTTGCTGCGCATCTCAGCCTTTCCTCCCTTGGTTTTTCAGGGCCACAAGGGCAACAGAGGCGACTCCATCGATGTAAGTTGCATGTGTCCAGAGCGAATCATTGCCTCGCGAGCCTGTGAGCAGCTCTCCTTACATGTTCTTTTATTTTCTTTTAAAGCAATGTGGCCTTGTGCAGAGCATCAAAGATAAATGTCGTAAGTACATGGTTTCCTATCGGCTGTGACAGTTTCTATTTTCACATTTGAAATTCTCACGTGCAGACGTGTCTTTCACTCTTTCTTCTCTCTTTCTTTTATAGCTTGCTGCTATGGTGAGTCGATTTCAGTGATTGGACTAAGAAAGCCCCCCTTTTGCGGTAAGTGAAGTTTGTCTCTGAAAACCCCCCACTTTCCCCAGGGCCCCTGGAATGCCCTGTCTTCCCGACAGAGCTGGCCTTTGCGTTAGACACCTCCGAAGGTGTCACCCAAGACACGTTCAGCCGGATGAGAGACGTGCTCCTGAGCATCGTGGGTGACCTGACCATCGCCGAGAGCAACTGCCCACGGGGTGCCCGAGTGGCCGTGGTCACCTACAACAACGAGGTGACCACGGAGATTCGGTTTGCTGACTCCAAGAGGAAATCTATCCTCTTGGACAAGATTAAGAACCTTCAGGTGGCTCTGACCTCCAAACAGCAGAGTCTGGAAACCGCCATGTCATTCGTGGCCAGAAACACGTTTAAGAGAGTGCGGAGCGGATTCCTGATGAGGAAAGTGGCCGTGTTCTTCAGCAACAGGCCCACGCCCGCATCCCCGCAGCTCAGAGAGGCCGTGCTGAAGCTCTACGACGCGGGGATCACACCCCTGTTCCTCACGAGCCAGGAGGACCGGCAGCTCATCAACGCCCTGCAGGTCAGTGCCCTGGGGCTTCTCCCTGTCTTCCTGGGCTCGTGGCGGGTGTCAGGCACAGTCACTCGCCTTGGTGCATTCCTGTCCCATCGCTTCTGAAAGTCCTAGGCGAGGCCAGTCTGGCTGAGAACTTCTTGGTGAGGTTTCCAGGACAGTCTTATGGCTCCAGCACTAGAGGGACATCCAAGTGCCTGGAACTTACTCCCCCCAGGTCCCTGCTCACATGTGGACATCTCTTGCCAGTGAGTGAGGCTCTGTGTCCTCGCTGTCCAGACGGAGATGTTGGCACTGGTGACACTCTAGCTACGATGGGGGTGTTGCGGTTTATTTGCATTGTTCATGAGGACCTGGACCTCTGGATCTGGTCCAGCTCCTCCCAGCATGGCCCCGTGGGGTCACTGCGAGCTGTGTGTGACCCTGTCCTGGGCATCTACTTCCTGGGACAGTGGGGTCTGTGTCGTCAGTCTCATCTCGTGGATAAGAAGATTCTGCAGTTACAGCGGGGCGCACATGAGGATGAGACCCTAGTCCCTCAGACTCTGCAGCCCATGTGCTGTGACCCCCACCCCACTCTGTCCTGACCAGCCCTGAAGGCGATCATCCTAGGGTGGCCCCCTTTGGAGGCCTGCAGTCTCTTAGTGAGGTCCCCAAAACATCGGTGACCCAGCCCTCCCAACCTGAACCACTGTGCAAACTCTCCTTTAGCCAGGTTCCAAGGGTCAGCCCACAGAGAAGCCAGGTGTCCCTTGTCATTTGATTAAATAACTTATTTAAGTGTTATATCAATTAATACCTGTTCAGTGCGTTCTGGTGGGGCTGCTCGAGGCACATGGGTGATAGCAGGAGTGAAAGATCCCCAGCCAGGAGTCGGGCGGCCTGGGCTCTATCTAGTTCCAGCCCACCCACCGGTTTAAAGGAAGCACCTGCACTTAACCTTCTCTGTCTTAAATCTGCCACCTGTAAGATGAGACTGGGGCGAGATTATCTGTGATGTTTTTCCTTCCAAACTGGATATTCTATGGTTTTGTCACTGCCTATGTCAGCAAGAGACAGCTGGGTCACTGCCACCATCCCTCAGTGTTTATTCTGCCAAACCGCAGGCCAACGTGATCACGGACCGCTGCACACAGCATCTGCCCTTGTGTGGGCCCAGTGACCCGGAACTGCATGTTTCTTAGCATGGTTTCAGCAAGATCAAAAAATTATTCATGCATTCATTACTCACTCATTCATTCAAATTGGTCATTGGCTCAGTGAATAATTACCAAGTGTGAGCCAGGAGCTGTGATGGGCAGGATGTTTTGCTTCTGCTTGCATCGATCTTGTTGCTTTGTTGCTAACAAGACCTGGGAGGGTGGGGACAGATGGGCTTGCACTTGCCAGCTGCTGTTGCCAGAAATAAGGACAATATTCACGTCTCCGCCACTTGCTAGAACATACCCAGTGCTTTACACACATTATCTAATTTAATCCTCCAAATGACCCCATTAGGAAGATACTTTTATCTCCATCTTACAGTGGAGGAAACGGAGCCTCAGGGACGTTAAACACTTTTTGCTTTGGGCCCAGCAGAAATATGTGAGTGGGATTTGAATCCTGGCTCATCCCATTAGAATAAAACTTGTGTTTTTCTGTTACACTCAGCGCTACTTCATCCCCCAGTGAGAAGATACTGAGTTGTTGGGAAGTTTATTTTGTTGATGTGGCTTCGACGTATTCCTCAGCTATGTTTTCTTAGTTACTTACCACATTCACTCCTACCAAAAATCTCTTTTGTCTGAACCAGATCAATAACACGGCGGTGGGGCACGCACTTGTGCTGCCCGCGAGGGGCGACCTCACAGACTTCCTGAAGAACGTCCTCACCTGCCACGTGTGCCTGGGTAAGGGGCTTCCCTGGCGGGAGAGTCTGTCCAGCTGCCGCTGCAGACGTCCTCGCCAGAGAGGGGCATTTGAGTGAATGATTATGATGTGCGTAAAGAGCTCGAGTTAAATTAAGACTCTCAAAGCCTTGTGTTTACCAGGGCAAATGCTACGGAAGCAGTTTCCGTATTTAAAGTGGACCTCTCCGAACAGGGCTTCTCTTTGATAGGGGAATCGTTAGTTTTATAGGCAACCAAGGAGGACTCTGCTTAAGTTTTGACCTAGAATCTAGAATGAAAAAGTTTGGCTCTAGTGACTTTCTAGGGCATTTCTTCAAAGAGGGGCAAAGAACTCAGGTAACTTTTTTATTTTTTTTAATGCCTGTCCCATGGTATGCTACAATGACTTTAGTTACTGATTTGTTTCTCATCTAAGTATTAGGTGGTGAAAACTTAAATCTGGCCATAATCAAGGCAGCCAGATATTAATGTAAAGAGGCTTCCATTTTACGTTACGATTTTACTCACCCCAGACGCCCGGCAGACCGCCGTGCCGCGCTGCCCTGCGATGGGGGCACAGAGTAAACGGGCTGTCCTGCTTCTTTCCAGACATCTGCAACATCGACCCGTCCTGCGGATTCGGCAGCTGGAGGCCTGTCTTTAGGGACAGGAGAGCGGCAGGGAGCGACGTGGACATCGACATGGCTTTCATCCTGGACAGCTCCGAGACCACCACTCTGTTCCAGTTCAACGAGATGAAGAAGTACATAGGGTACCTGGTCAGGCAGCTGGACGTGAGCCCAGACCCCAAGGCCTCCCAGCACTTCGCCAGGGTGGCTGTCGTGCAGCACGCGCCCTACGAGTCAGTGGGCAATGCCAGCACGCCACCGGTGAAGGTGGAGTTCTCCCTGACCGACTATGGCTCCAAGGAGAAGCTGGTGGCCTTCCTCGACAGGGGGATGACACAGTTGCAGGGAACCAGGGCCCTGGGCAGCGCCATCGACTACACCATAGAGAACGTCTTTGAAAGCGCACCGAACCCCCGGGACCTGAAAGTCGTGGTGCTGATGCTGACGGGCCGGGTGCAGGAGCAGCAGCTGGAGGAGGCCCAGAGAGCCATCCTGCAGGCCAAGTGCAAGGGCTACTTCTTCGTGGTTCTGGGCATCGGCAGGCAGGTGAACATCAAGGAGGTCTACGGCTTCTCCAGCGAGCCGAACGACGTCTTCTTCAAGCTGGTGGATAAGTCAACCGAGCTCAACGAGGAGCCTCTGATGCGCTTCGGGAGGCTGTTGCCGTCGTTCGTCAGCAGTAAGTCCTGCGTCGCACGGCGGATGCCCTGGCCCGGCTCCACGTGAGCCCACACCCCTGGGCTGGGAGTAGTCGGGGAACAGTCCTGGGAAAGACAACCATGTGCTGACATGAACTTGTCCATTCATTCAACAACCAAGGCCGGGCGCGGCGGCTCACGCCTGTAATCCTAGCACTCTGGGAGGCCGAGGCGGGCGGATTGTTTTGAGCTCAGGAATTCGAGACCAGCCTGAGCAAGAGCGAGACCCCGTCTCTACTAAAAATAGAAAGAAATTATCTGGCCAACTAAAATATATATAGAAAAAATTAGCCAGGCATGGTGGAGCATGCCTGTAGTCCCAGCTACTCGGGGCTGAGGCAGTAGGATCGATTAAGCCCAGGAGTTTGAGGTTGCTGTGAGCTAGGCTGACGCCACGGCACTCACTGTAGCCTGGGCAACAAAGCGAGACTCTGTCTCAAAAAAAAAAAAAAAAAAAAAAAACAAACAACCATAATGGACACCCCCGTATGCCAGAAATGCTTTTAGGAGCCAGAGTCCGCAGGGGACACACAGACAGCAATGCTTGTCCTCATTCCCTGAGTGATAGTCCACCACATTGGACCAAGCACCTCCCAGCCAGGGGCACTGTGGTGTCCCTGATAGCTTACAAGGGGGTGGGGAAATGCATTTATTATATGTGACATAATATGTGGGGGTTCCAAGAGAAGTGTGTCTGTTGGGGGCATTGGGGAAAGCTTCCAGAAGGAGTTGTGTTGATCTGGGCTTAGCCGCCAGACCCCACTTGGATAGCTCTGGGTCTTTGCCGAGGGGGCTCTCCCTGCCTGGGCCGCTGTCCGCCCTGCTCCGGCTGCAAGTCCACATGCGCCGTCGAAGCTCAGGCCCAGCGCCCCCCGGTCATGGGGGGCTCCCACTGCCAGCGCCTGCTGGGGTTGGTCTGGGCGCTGTATTTACCGCATCTATTATTTGATACGTGGCCTGGGGGTCGTTCATTTGCGGGTCTGTGGGGCCCAGAAGACTTCATGTCCCTTGAAGAGGTGCAGCCCTTTATCGTTCCCAGAGCCTGACACAGGGCACGGCCCAGACTCAGACAGGCAGAGTAGCCAACTAATGAGGGAGATTTATAAGGTACAAATAAACACAGATGTGCTGCAAGCTTATCATTCAAGGGAAAGTTGACATCTATGAAAACAGTATTCCCATTTATGAAGGCCTGTCCCCCAAAAGATTTAGGGGAAACGTCTGAAGCAAAGGTAACCCAGCCAGACCACCCAGGGGTCATTGTTCCTGTCCTCAGATAAAAAACAAATGCTTTGTTCAACAAAGCACTGAGAAAATATTAAAAGTCATTGGATTATAATTTGACATTTAAGAATTTGGAACCTGTTAAACTCTCCACTTGATGTTTTTCTATTCCTGTCTTCTCCCTCACATTGAGGAAATATTATCTTTAACCTAGTCACTGAAATATCGCCAAATAGAACATATTAGCTTAATATGTTTCACGGATCAAGTGACATCATACTTAATGTTTAAGTATGATGGACATAGCTTGTCTGGAAGAATTAATTCAACAAATATTTAGGGGCTAAGTAAATATTATGTGATCCATTCAACTCATTAATAGATTAATTTTAACTTTCATGTAATTCTCTTTCACTTCAACTTTTGTTTTCTGTTTTTCTCTAGGTGAAAATGCTTTTTACTTGTCCCCAGATATCAGGAAACAGTGTGATTGGTTCCAAGGGGACCAACCAGCAAAGAATCCTATGAAGTTTGGTCACAAACAAGTGTAAGTGAATCTAATTATTGTCCTAAAAATCATAGTGCTAAGGGCAATGCAGAAGTCCTCCATCCAACTCCTAACTGTATGTATGAGGACATCGGAATTCAGAACCGTGACTTCCCAAGGGTAATGTAGGCTGTTCTTCTCAAAGAGTCTGCTGTATTAGTTAGCTTTTGCTGCATAACAAACTACCAGAAACTTAGTGGCTTAGAACAAGAACCATCCATTTAATTTGCAATTATGTGGGTGAGCAGTTTTAGTCTGGGCTCAGTGGGGTGGTTCTTCTGGTCTCTACCCGGCTCACTTACATGTCTGTGGTCAGCTGCTTGTCGGCTGCTTGTCCTTATCCTGGCGCTATGATGCTAGCCCTGCTTGATCCTTATTATTTCTCTAGAACATTCCCTCAAGTTGGCTCAACCTTCTTATCTTTAGGAAAACAGAATGAACTAAGTAACCTATTATTTGAAATTTTATGATATCAAATTGAAAATATACTTCATATGACACATAGCACCATATGTCTGTAAAATAATGAATTTTCCTCTAAGAGCAAGAGAGGAACAAAACGTGGGTCTGTGCAGTGGTGTCTGTTTGACTACGTTGCTGTTCTCTCCAGGGATTCACAAGGGATCAAGAAATTAAAAAACAAACGAACAAACAAAAAACCAAAATTAAGGCCAGGCATGGTGGCTCACTCCTGTAATCCTAGCACTTTGGGAGGCCAAAGCGGTAGGATCGCTTGAAGCCAGGAGTTTGAGACCAGCTTGAGCAACGTAGAGAGATCCCGTCTCCACAAAAACATAAAAAAAATTAGCTGGGCGTGGTGGTGTGCGCCTATAGTCCCAGCTACTCAGGAGGCTGAGTCAGGAGGATCATTGAGCCCAGGAGTTTGAGGCTGCAGTGAGTTGTGATCACACTATTGCACTCCTGCTTGGGTGAAAGAGTGAGACCCTGTCTCTAAAAAAGGAAAAGAAATCTGAACAAACAAACAAAAAAGCCCCGCCAAGATTAACATAAACAAAGCATACATATACTCCCAATGATAAGCCCTAGGAACAAAACGGTATTTGCTGACTTTATAATTTTCTAACCAAACAGGGCATTTTGTTGAGTGGATACTTCCTTATAATGAAAGTAGCTAACTACTGATTTTATTTAATTTTTGGTGCATGTTTCAGTTGGTTAATTGTTATAATTAGAACATTTTTAAATATCATGTATTATTCTCTCTTTTACTTTCTCCCTGCCTTTTTTTATAAATTGAAAATAAGATGCCAGATGTATTTACAGTACAATATAAGCTTCATTTTTAATGGTCCCATTTTCTTACATGCTGTTGAGTTTTTTGTTTTTTTTTTTGTGGCACAGGTCCTAAAAAGAAGGAATTTACTATATGCAGTACTATATATAATCTCTAAAAATATTGCATGCATTTTGCTAAAACAGCAAATTTCACATAGCTCACGGGGTTATGTCTTTGTTTACTTTAGATAGCAGGCAAAAGTACAGGTAGAGGTAATATTTATTTTGCCTTAACAGAAACATTCCAAATAATGTTACTTCAAGTCCTACATCCAAACCAGCGACCACGACGAAGCCAGTGACCACAACAAAGCCAGCGACCACCACAACAAAGCCAGTAACTATCGTAAATCTGCCATCTGTGAGGCCAGCCCCTCCGAAGGAGCCGGCCGCTGCAAAGCCTGCCCCTCCAAAGGAGACGGCTGCTGCAAAACCTGTGGCTGCCAAGCCTGTGGCCACAAAGACGGCCACGGTCAGACCTGCGGTGGCGGTGAAGCCAGTGGCAGCAAAGCCTGCAGCAGCAGCGAAGCCAGCAGCTGTGAGACCTCCTGCTGCTCCTGCAAAACCAGTGGCCAGCAAGCCCGAGGCTCCTAGGCCACAGGCAGCCAAACCAGCCACCACCAAGCCAGCCACTGCTAAGCCTGTGGGTAAGAAAGCCTTGTCAGGGCCGCCATCTTGTTACGCCCTCAAAGCCTGTTTGTAAAGCGGTTGGGATATAACATTGATCTGAGGTCTGCACAGATGAACGGTGTATTTTGAAAGGTGCTGGTCAGAGCATGGAATTGTCAGAACACTGTTTCTACGTTAGAAAGCAGTCTTTGTCTTCTGAGCCTCTGTAGAGGCTGGTGAGTGCCATAGAAAGCACAGCTGAAATGGGTCTCCGGCCATCTGTGGCCGCCTCCTTTCTCCCGCTCCCCACCCCATGCCCCCAACCCTGCCGTGGGGTAGGGGTGGGAGGCCCCCTATTCTCTCTGGGATGTCAGTGGGGCACAGTCCACCTCACCCGGAAATTGAGTTGTCTTAATCTAAATGGAAGAGGTTCTATGTTGAAGTAGCGTTTTAGACGCTATTTAGGGAGTTAAGGAGAAAGAAAGAAAAAGCCCTGCTGTTGGTTCTTAGGCGAAGAAGAGGGTGTTTCTATGCTTGGTGTCTGGAGCCAGCCCCTCCTCCCCTAGAATATGACTTGGAAAGATCTGGCTGGAGCCCTCTATAGCCACGAGCTTTGCCCCTGCCGTGATGCACCTGCAGAAAAGGAGCCTCAGCTGTGTGCTGAGGCAGCGTCGGGGGTTTAGTTCAGCAAACTGCAGAGTCAGAGCCTGGATGGTCAGCCCTTCCCAAAGGCTGGAACCCACACTGCTACCCACCCTGAGAAAGACAGTTCTCAGACTGAACTAGGGTCAGAGTGTGTCATTTCATCCTTTCCTCGGAGAAGGTATTAGAAGACTCTCGAGGGTCACAAGCTGCACAGGAAGGCTCATGAAAAGATGAGAATTATCTTCATTTTATGAACAGAGAGAAAACAGAGACTTTGTTAAAAGAAATTCATGTCATGCCCTAAAATTTCATGACTTAATATATTTTAAATGATGGGGCTCATTTTGCATTGAACACAACTTGCGATGAGCATGCTGGGCCTGGCATTTTCAAAGTATCTTCTGAACGGTAGATATTTTTAATAGAAAAATAAAAGGCAGCTATGTACCTCGATGAACAAAGAGATTTTTAATTACTACAAATTTCGCATTTCATGTATGCAGTTAGATGACAAAACCAGTGTGTTTTAGGAGCTTGAACAAGAACTCAGCTCCCTGCTTCACCTGAGCTTCCTCTCGACTGTCTGCGAACACATCCCCTTCAGCTGTTCTCTCTCGCCCCTCAGCTGTGCAGGGTTGTGTTTTATCCGCACTCTGCTTTGGTCTGTCTTCCAGCGAAGGCGTCCCGAGAAGTGCAGGTGTCCGAGATCACCGAGAACAGCGCCAAGATCCACTGGGACAGGCCCGAGCCCCCGAGTTCTTATTTTTATGACCTCACAGTCACCTCCGCCCAGGATCAGTCCCTGGTTCTGAGGCAGAACCTCACGGTCACCGACCGCGTTGTCGGGGGCCTGCTGGCCGGGCAGACGTACCACGTGGCGGTGGTCTGCTACCTGAAGTCGCAGGTCAGAGCCACCTACCACGGCAGCTTCAGTACAAGTAAGTACACGGCGGGTTTAGGAAACGCCATACCTGAGTTATGCGTGGACTATCACACAGGACATGAAGGAAACATTCTCATTTATTGAATCTGCTCTGAAATAGCAACAAAATTTAAAAAAATAGCCCACAAGCTCTGGGTGATTTGGTGGCACCCTAACTTCATAAAACAACAGAACGGAAAATGGGATTGCGTGTAAAATGTGGCCCTGCCCTCAGGTCCTGGGCTACTTGGTGGAGGATCCTGTGGCCTGAGCGTGGCCCCTTCCAACGTAGCCCCTGGTGGGGGCTCTCTGCTGTCCACCCTGCCCATGCTTCCATGTTCCGCGAGCGACACAGCTAGTCGGTGGCTCCCTGGGGAGTAACAGAGGTGCCCCTGGAGTCCCACTGCCCCGGGGTTGGGGAGGAATGCCCTCCACTCCTGCAGAATTGGCCTCCTTGGTCCTGCTGCACTCGGACTCTGCCCTCTGCCGGCTGCTGTCCCTACCGCTGCCCTGCTGCGCTGAGGCTGCCATCAAATGCTTACCCAGCCTTTCTCAATTGTCCATGGTCCCCTCTCTCTCTCCTTTCTAAGTTCTTCTGGACTCCCCCTCCCACTCTTCTTGACACCTCTGCTCTAGGGACGTGGAGGGGGAGGCTCCCCTTTTGTCTTGGAACCGTGCTGAGGAAGGGAATTCCCATCTACACCAGGATCAGGCCTAAGCCCTTCAGTTTCTGATTACCTACTAGTGACGTGTTATCTTTCTTTTACAGAGAAATCTCAGCCCCCCCCTCCACAGCCAGCAAGGTCAGCTTCTAGTTCAACCATCAATTTAATGGTGAGCACGGAACCGTTGGCTCTTACCGAAACAGGTGAGTTGTGAAAATATCAGGTCAATTAATGGCACTGAGAAAGCATTCTTCCAAAAATTTTACAGGTTTTGAAGTCTTGTTTCCAGGCCATCTTTCTAGGTTCTAATCCTTAGGGCAGGCATGACTTCTATGGGGAAAGGTCCAAAGTGGCTCTGTGTGGCCAGCGTCATCTTAGTCGCAAATGTCATTGTAAATGGAGACTTACCTGGCCTGTCACCAGACTGTTAGTGAAAATTCGATGGGAGTTGCTTCTGGGGCTAGAGCCAGAATTCATGTACCCATTAGTCATTTACCCTGTGCCTCATACCGGCCCGGAGTGGATTTGTGGTCTGTGATGCTGCAAAGGGTAGAGTTTTGGTTTCTTCTAATAAAAAAGTGCTCAGAAGAATACAAGACAAGCCAGAAATACCTGGGTTTGGACCTGACCCATGGGATGGTCCTAATTCCCTAAGCTGCGCTGGCCTCCTCTGTGATGGCACTGTCTGTGGCCTGAGCCCCAGAGAGGTGCACATTCTGTTAGGTCAATGACGAGTTAGGTGTGACTCGGGGACTGACAGCTATGACCTGCTCCGTTCCTGGGCAGTGGGACTCTGAGAGACCTGGAATCGCTCATTCAGCAGGATGTGAGCTTAGCTTGTTCTCCCACGAGAAAATGATTATTACAATAGTCCTTAGGCCTTGCTCAAGAGCGTTCAGCGTAAGATGTTGGTACTAAAATAAAAAATAGAAATTCCATGGGGATTTAGGTATACCATTGTTTTATAGACCCAAAGCAAAAACCTTCTGCTAACTGTGGGGACAATTTGTTATTTTTTGTATATCGGCCACAGTCAGGAGAAGGAAAGCCTGTTATCTCTTTCCAATGTTTGTTTCTATAATTGGTATGGTAAGTAGGCGGGTGTAGAGTGCCTGGCTGCTTTTGTACTGTGCTAGATTTAGAAATGGCTCTGCCTGTTTAATATGCATTGCATTGTCAGAAGCAACAGCACATTGTTTTTGGGCTATCAAATACATATTCTTCATTTTACTCTTTCCACTGTTTTTAAAATGATGTTTTTTTCTCCATCTGACCCTTTCGATGGCGTCTACACCCTGTCTCACTTATGTTTAAGGAAAATCAGATGGTTCTAAGTGTTTTCTGACTCCACATCCGCCTCTCTTTGAGGCCACTGGAGGAGCATCTCTTCTTTAAGAGAAAGCCTTCTTCCACTGGTGGACTCCCCCGTGTCCACGTGTCTGTGTGTGTCTGTAGGACCGTCACCCTTCATGAGCCACACCCATGCTGACATGTGGCATCAGCAGTTACTAGAAAGCAAGCAACCAAGTCAGTGCTGGAATCGTGAAACCATTGTACACACAGATGTTTAAGAAGGTAAATAAGTAGCCTACTTGTAGCTGAAAGGTGTTTAAAATAGTTTGCCTTTGTAGACAAGGTTAGGAATTGGCCAGTGTTAGAGAGAGCCTTGCGTTTTTCACGCTCCTCTAGCCTTTCCAGTGGAAAGACTGAACCAGAAACTTCTTAATAGAAATTTATGAAAATGAGCCAGGAGTTCATGGTAGATTGGGTAATTAAGTTTAACTTCTTAGAGATTGTATAAAAAGATTTTATGAAAAAATTTTAGTGTTACGATTTTCAACTTAAACTGCAAAAAATGGAAGTAAGCATGTGACATGAGCGTTAGGTGGAGAGGGAAGAGGAAAATTCAAGGCTCAACCCTTTTGCTTTCTGCTCCTACGTACTTTTCTGAGTCCCAGGTCACGGGACCAGAGCTGAGCCTTTGGCCTCTGCACCAGTGACATCGGCAGCTCCTGTCACACCCGGCTCCCTCCTGCATGAGCCCCTCCCGCCAGCCTAGCGTGGTGCTTGAGCTCAAAGAGAAGCCACAAAGGACACACTAGATTTTCCACAGAGATGAGGGTCCAGCTCTCACTGCAAAGTCACTGAGACCTGTGTGCACCGTTTCCTGCTCATGGGTTAGCTTTACCCCAGCACAGCGTGAGAAGTATAAAACTTCTAGCCAATCCAGTGCTTTCCTGAGAGAAAATGACCTGGACTAAACCAGACAGCAAGATATGGGGATGTTTTTGGTTCTCTCATGTGTGGTCCAGAAGGGATAAGAATATATAAATGGTGTGTAGTTAACACAAACGACACAATCTTTAAGCAAGAGTCTGGCTGGGCTGGTTATTTTTATTTTTGTTTTTATTTTTTTAAATACTGAGTTGTGAGTTCAGAATTAGGAAGGTGCTTTCGATCCAGACCTTTAACACTTAGATCTCCTCTCTCCATGGGATAAAGATAAAAGAGTTTTTGAAATTGGGGCTTGTGTTTCTTTCAAGGCTACAAGTCGTTTGTTATAGATGAATCTGAAACCTTTTTTCTTCATACTGATGAGGGCATAACCCTCAAACCCAGGAGATGCACGTCCTCTTGCCATTTCACCTGTGTGTACGTGTGTGTGTACCCATGCATCCGTGTGTATCCCCTACCCAGTGTGGAGATGCAAATTCTTGTTTTTCTTAAGAGCAAGGCCCTGGATCACTGACTTCTGTAATCCACACAGTAACAAACAGCGCGTTCCCCGGAGAAGGCGCTTCATACACGTCAGCCCAATGGATATACGTAGGTGCACCCATATACGTGTCACTTTTGAGAGCTCTTTTTAAATTAAATTAATTGGATATTCACTTTAAAATGGCTACAATTCAAAACGTACTGTCCGAATTAGGAGATGAAAGCTTATCTTTCCCCCACGGGCCCTCCCCCCGGTTATTGTCATCTTGGCCATTTTCCTCGGAGGGGTAAAATATTTTAATGATATTTATATTTTTGGAGATATAAAAATGAGTGGCGACTAACCACTCTTTATTAAATAACTTAAAAAAATAGTGATTGTGTTCTTAGTAGTTGCAGGTATATTTTGTATCCAAATATCAATGACCATAATATGTATTATTTCTCCAAAGATGTGTTTTCTAGATAATTGAGGCAAAATGACGTTTTAAAGCTAGCTTTTTTATACGGACATGTATGCATTTTAATTCCTCTTATGTTCTGCAATATCCATTAATTAGAAACATGGCTTATGTTTGCAGAGATGGGTTCCTTTCTTAGCATTAAATGTTAGATACTATTGTTTGGTTGTTTTACCTCTGTGAATAAAAGATTCTGTCTTAAGGACCGGTACTTTTTGTAGTTTGCCACTTTAGATTTAGGTTGCGGTGACCTGTGTTTGAATCTATGCAGGAATCTGTGGGCAAAACCACCATGAAACGAAAAAGTCCCTAGTCCTGGTCACTCCCCTGCTGCAGGGGAGAGGAGATGACCAGAGTTAACACTTGAGTTTTCATTCGCATATGTTCATGTTTGCCCACTGGGAATTCACATTTAATAGATACCTGTTTACTAGGAAGTTGACACAGGTACACAGTACGAGGATAGTCTGGTTAGGGGATTCTTTGCCTTCTGCAAGTTGTGGCCCTGCTTGGTGCAGAGGGCTGTGGGTGGCAGAGAGACCTCAGCTCTGAGATGAAGGTAGATTCCATAGCAGACCTGTGGCGTCATTACTAATATTCAGGACCCCAGGCTTTGCAATATGACATGATTCAGTTATAAATGGTTAATACTTATTTTTCTAAACAGAACAAAATGAATCCCTATAAAAAAATCTCACCCTACTTTGTGCTTTCCTCAGCATCTAAGAGAGTTACACCCCAACCACTTTTCTGTGATACATTTGCTGCCTCTGAATGATAGCAGCAATTGAATGAACCTCTCATTGATCATCATAAACTTATAAAAGCATTGAGTGTGCTACGCACTCTTGCCACATGCTTTGTTACTGCTGTTTTTGACAGTGCCATGTAGTTGCCAATTTTTGGTTTAGGTTTTTGTCCCCACCTCCCTGTCTCCCTATTGCCCCTTCTCATTTTTGGCTAAGGAAGCCGTGGATAGATATATTCCATACACATTATCACTAAAGCTAACACTCTCTGAAGTTTCTAAACACAAAAAAATCTAACTCAGAAAATTTACTTTTTGCAGTATTACAAAATGAATCCTGAATTATTGGCTTAACCAGGTGTTGAGGTTGCAGTGCAGGAGGTAGCCAGAACAACTAACAAAATGCATGGTATTCTTTATTCCCCATTCTAGGAATTAGCAGTCTGTAGAACCGATTACATTTTGCCTGAGCAGGCGTTACTGGGTCACTTACATAGCTCTGAAGGAGCCATCGGTTCTGTGTTCGTCAACATTCACTAATTTTATTGATTCTAAGATGCACAATTTTTTTCCCACTATAACACTTCTGAAATTGAAATATGACTTACAGTTGATAACAAGTCATGGCTCACTGGTAGTATCTTGTGTCACTTAGAGAAACATAGAATAATAGTGAAATGTAGTATTTGGTTAGCCCTGATCCACTATGAATATGTATCACTGACTAGCATGAAAGGATGTGATGGGGGAAGTATCTGATTTTATGTTAATAATCACTTAAAGAGCTAACTAATCCCACAAGTTGAGGTAAGTTAAATGGCTACAGATAATTTGCGCTATTTGGTTAAAGGGAAACAGCATCTCCGAGGCCATCTGCTTGTCGCTGTGTGAGGATGCCTTTTTGTCGGTTGCAGAGTTTGGGTTGTGATGAGCCTCGAAGGGCATATTTTTATCATGAAGTCTTAAAATATAAAAGTCTGTTTGTCGATGTCTGAAGGAGTAAAGGGTCCAAAACTTAACCACGGCTACATTTAAAAATAAAGTTAAAAATTCAATTAAGTTTCCTTGGTACTTTGGAACCAACCAAGGCTCCAAATGTGGATGCCGGAGAGTTTTCTCATTCAGGCAAATCACACCTGGCCTGAGGTTCGGAAGCACTTTGTGCCGTACCCACAACGTGGAGTCCTAAGGTGACCAAATCTTCTTGGTTTTGAGACCATGAAACTGCCGAGGAACATGTTTGCAGCTGCAGCATGAGCACCTCCCACCCCCCACTTCATTCTGCTGAGGAAGCACGTACATGGTGACAACTTGCTGGGTTTGAAAACGTCAGAGCTGAAGCCTTTAAAAATGCCTTCAAACACTAGGGAAAGTTCAGACTATGAAACATGGCAAGATTTTCCAATCAGCATGTTTTCTGTTTCAAAAAGTATTTTCTTT
>CM052439.1:2312979-2328968 GCA_028533085.1 Varecia variegata
GAATCCCTACCTTAAACCTCCTACCAAAATAAAACCCACATTTTAGATGTTTAAAATTAAATAAAATTTAAATTTAAAAATACTAGAAGAAAATATGGTGAGCATTTTCTATATGGTTTTCTATTTGTTTATGAGTAACAGAAAAAAATTCAAGCGCTATATATATATTAGTATAAGCATAAAAGGAATTGGTTGTAATTTATGATATTCTGTCATTGATCTTTTAGAGAAAGGCCACACATGGGACTAAAGTAAGACCCGGAATGCTCTGGAAAATGAAGACGGCTCTGCTCTGCTCTTCTCTTTCCTTCCCTTCCCATCAGCCTCGTACTACCCTGTCCAGGGCTTTGCTGCACAGCTCTGGGCTGCTTGTAAAGCTAACACACAGCCTTACTCCACTGCTCAACCCTGCATGCTTCAACCAAATAAGGCACTCTTCCAGACCCCAACAAAAAGAAAAGAAGACTAAACTCTGGAGTGTTGGAATCAAGAAGCAAAAGACAAGCGGCACCAACGGCCACTTCTCCCATGCCCCACACCAAGGCGAGAGGTGGAAGTGCTCGTGGTCTGGGCGTCTGGTCTGGGCGTCTGGGCTGAGGATGCAAAGTCACACCATGGCACCACTGTTGCTGTGTCCCGATATTTGACAGCCTCTCTTTCTCTCTACTAGCAGACCGCTTAGAGCTGGGGCTAGCCCATGGGTTCTTGGGCTCAAAGATGACCTGAGATGCTGAGAATCCTGGGTCCTCAGTTCACCCACTTGCAGTTTCCCTGGCAGCAGAACCTTCGTGAGCTGCCTCTCAATTTCAGTTTGCAATGGCCATGTCTGGGTCACAGCCTGAAATCTCTGAGTGCCAGCCAACCCAAAACCCCTGACTGCCTAATGTGACAATTGAAACGCAGTTTGCTTCTAGTGATTAGCAGTTGACCTTTGGGTTTTGTTTTTTGCTGTGATGCATTGGGTCAATCTGGTTCCTTGAAACCCAAATTATTGGGGGAGAAGGGTTGGGGACCAAGGGACCATCCTCAGAGAGGAGACACAGGACAGGGCAGGCACCACACTGCACCTGTTGCACTGCTTTTACCTGGAAGTAGAGATGGCCTTTACAAGCAAGGCAGCAGAGGTGAGCTTTGTAAGGGTAAACATTAATAGATACGAGTTCAAAAAAATTTAAAGCCACATAAATAAAAAGAAAATGATGTTTTTTTAAAAATTCACAAAGTTTGTGAAGGTTGTTAAATTAGTAAAGAAATCTTTAAAATAGAGTAGTAAATAGGCCAAAAGAAAAACAAAGAACGAAAGCTAGCAAAACAGACTTTCAGACTGCTATGAATGCAAAAGCAGCTGTGTGACTAAGGGCAAATACAAAACCTCTCTGAGTGGCTGGGTGAAGTAGCTCACACCTGTAATCCCAGAACTCTGGGAGGCCAAGGCGGGAGGATTGCTTGAGGCCAGGAGTTCAAACCAGCCTGAGCAAGGGTGAGACCCTGTCTCTATTAAAAATAGAAAAATTAGCTGGGTGTCATGGGGCAGACCTCTAGTCCCAGCTACTCAGGAGGCTGAGGCAGGAGAATTGCTTGAGCCCGGGAGTGTGAGGTTGCAGTGAGCTATGATGATGCCATGGCACTCTACCTGGGGCAACAGAACAAGACTGTCTTGAAAAAAACAAAAACAAAAAAAACCCTCTCTGAGCCTCTGTTGCCTTGTGCACAAAACGAAAAAAGCTCACATCAGTCTGAGGAGTGTTAAATGTGACAACGTGAGCCAGGCATGGAGCACAATCCCTGGCCCAGAAAAGCCATTAGTTATATGACTGTTAGTTTGGTGGGGTTTTTTAATAGTTTAGAATAAATTCAGTCTGTTTAAAATTTTAACTTCACTAGTAATTAAAAAAATCAAAATAATGCAACATCAATTCTCATACATCAAATTAGTAAAGATTTAATAAAATGCACATGTCCTTATGGGAAAGATGAGACATGTAAAAGCCCATGAGTAGGAGTGTAAATTGGTGTAACTCTGGTGGGCAACTCAGTGATGTGCACGGAAAGACTTAAAAATGGGTGGTCCCAGACCCAGGTATTCCATTCCTTATTGTTTGTTCTGAAATAAAAAGAGAACCAGGTAAATATCTGTTGACACAGGTACTTATCGCTATGTTGTGAAAAAGGAAAAATAATGTGGGTGTCCAAGAGAACGGCATGGTGTGACCACAGCACGTGCATGTCTACGGAAGAGCAGGATTTATTGAGACTGTGCCGCAGAGTCGTGATCAGTCACAAGAAACACAGTCGTGTCGTCTTGAAACGCTCTCCTGCTGCCGCACTGCGTTTCCAGAGTCCACCCTCCTGCCGAGGGCTCTGCCCGGGGCCGTCCTAACTGCGGACGTTCCCAGCGGCCCTGGCTCCTCTTTGCTCTCTCACCCTCTGGGCAGCAGCACTTGAGTCCCAGGCTTCAGCTGCCAGGGATCCTCCCAAATCCCTGTCACCCAACTGACTCCCTCCCCTGCTCCCAACGCGTGCTCTAACCGCTTGCTGATGAACTCTTGCCCCGTAAGAACCTCAAAACCAGGACTCATTATTTTCTCGACCATTCCACCGCTACTGTCACGTGTTCCCCGTCTCAGGAGTGGATCCGCCATTTGCCCAGACAGCTGGAGGCCGTCGTCATGTACCCCTCTCCTCACCAGCAGTGCCCAGCCGGCCCCAGGTCCACTCATCGCCCACTTCCCTGCTCTTCAGTCTCCCCACATTCCAGCCCCCGGCTGCACCCTGAGCAGAGCATCAGCCCCTGTCCCCCCGGGCTGTCCACTTGGCAGGAACCCAACAGGTCATTATAGCAGGAAGCTGAGAGTAGCTTGTCCCGCTCTACTGAAACACAATCATTCCGACCATGCCCTCTGCCTGCCTGAATTATTAGCCAGTCCCCTCTGTCTCAGCTGTCTTGAACATAAACTCCTTTGCACGACAAGCAGGGCCCTTCAAGACCTACTTGCTGGCTGTCATCCCAGCCTCGTCTCCACGCCCAGGAGGGGCCAGCGATAGCAAAGGTCGTGTCCCCTAAACACCCTCCTCTCCCCGGAGACCTCCAGCATTTGCAGCTGCTCACGCACTCACCAGGCAGGAACATCTGTCTCACCCTGCCAGGCCACGCTAAGATGCTAACCCCGCTAGTGAGTCTCCCCAGGTGGACTTAGACGTAGACTTAGATGTGCTTCTCCTCAACTCCCACTCTTCTCACTCACCTCCGCTCAGACAAATACCATCTTGTATTTACTTCCCTGTGCACCCATCTCTAAATGCTGTTTAAGAGCGAGGACCTAGATTTTTCATTTGCTTATCCTCACTGCCCTTTGCCGTGCCCAGCTCACAGAGGGCCTCCTGACAGCGTGCACGCCTCCATCCAAGCTCTCGTCACGCCGCACAGCAGTTACTGTTTACACATCTGTTTCCCCCGCTAGACCGACTAGACAAAAGCTCACGGGTTCGTCCTGGTGGATGCAGAGTTCAGCGGAGCAACACCACCCAGCACAGAGCCCTGCTTGCTAACCACACACCAGAGTAGTCATTGGACATCAGAGCCCACACAGCCGCGCACGCTGGCCCGGCTGCGCTCAGATCTGCTGGGATTTCACAGCCACCAGATACGATGACGCCCCCGCAGGCCACTTCCCAGGGCCAGTTTGAGAAGGAGGCCCTGGCCTGCAGCTTTACTTCCAGAAACTGCTTCCTTCAGGTTCTTCATTTGTGGACATGTCTTCCACATGTGACTCATGTTGCAGCTCGGCCTCCTCTTTCCCTGTGGCCCTGACTCCAGTGGCACATCGAGGACACTCACCTACGTCGTGTCAGGAACTCTGCTTAGTCTTTGTAAAAACAGCCTTGCTTAACACAGCTGGGCCTCCTGGCAGCCCCGCAGCCCTCACACTTAGCCACACACACTCACAACAAAGGCCAGGCCTTGTCATCGCACAGTCCCTCTGCCGGGGTCACGTCCAGTGGTCCCCAGGGAGGCCATTCCCAGGGAGAGCTGCGAAGCTTTGCGTGGTCGTATACTGCAGGTTAGGCACAGAAGCGTGCAAGTGGAAGTGAATTTTAACGTGGTGCCTCTAAACCAGAGATTGCAAACGGGCGGCCCAAGGGAAGTAGTGTATTAAAATCTTCAAACCCTGATGCCTTGTAGATGAACACATTTTCCTTATTTCCCAGCCCAGCAGTGCCCACTGCCCCCCCCGCCCCGACCTCACCCATCTGTGAGACCCGCTGGCCTTGCAAACTCGTGGGGCTGGGACTGCACCCAGCCAAGCACCCTCAGTGCGCTCAGACCACAGGGGACCGAGTCTGAGGGGCTCTGAGACAGAGTCGCAGTGGCTGCTTCAGCTGCCACTACATTTCGTGTTTCATTCTGCCCACTTTGCAGTTTTCTGGTGGGAAAGGTGAGGACCCCCGGCCCCGGGAGGTCAGGGAGACTGCAAGAGGGAGTGACCCCAAGAGACTCGGCACTGGTACCATTTCTCTGTAAATCAACCATTAACTTGGGTGGTGTTTGAGGAACAACTTCTGCCAAACAAGGGAGTCAGCAGAGTTCCAGCGAGACCCGCACGCAGAGCCTGTCTGCACAGAAGAGGAGCAGGGCCCGCGAGGCCGCGGAACTGCACCGGCTATTTTTAGCGCCTCTCTGCCACGCTGGCTGGGCTCTCCCGTGGCTGCCGGCAATGCGTTCCATGTGTGCAGGCTGGAATGCCCGGCTGAAACGCGTCCAGTGGCAGAGTGCACTTCCTTAAAAGGCAGGGGAAAGTCGGACACGATGGCAGCAGGGACAGCAGCAAGGAGCCCAGCAGGGGACTGATTTCCATCCTAGAGAGCTCTGGGGGACAAGGGAACTAACCAGAACCCACCCACGACATGCTCCAAGTGAAAATGGATTTTTGTTCTCAAGCTCAAATAAGGACAGGGTTTAAGCCGACGGTTGCATTGCATTCTGGTCTTCCGAGGAAAGATGATCCTTGTGTGATTCATTTGTGGCAGGGACCCTAGAGCCACCCGTATAAATTCCCTTCAGACATTTACTTTACAAATCAAAGCTGTTTGGCCACTTGGTTACAGCCTGATGTTAAACAGACCCAGCCTCAGCTCGAGCTCTCCCAGGGCAACCTCACAGAGACGGTTTTCTGAATATGTTCTAAAACAGAACAGAATTAGAATATATTCTAATTCGGGGTCTTTATTCTGAATAATATTAACCATGTACAAATTGTTGTTTCTGGAAACGGTTCATGTTTTTGTTACTACGAATAGCATTGATTCCCCTAATGAGGCGGGAAATTCATCAAAGCATCGTGCACAGATAAGGGCAAGACAGACACAGACAGAGACGGTCGTGAAGTCCTTTGTGCAGCCCTGACCTCATTCGTGACCACGGTGCTGTCTGCAGTCGTCATCGCAGGTCACAGCCCTGGATCTGCCCGGCTAGGGGAGGCCCCAGAAAGCGAAGGGGGTGGGGGACTCGGGGTGGGCTGGGGGGTTGGGCACAGACCACCCACGTCCACATCTAGAGACTGGGCAGCGTCAGTCCAGCGGAGGCAGCTGGCTTGACAGTCACCTAAGGACGTGGTTTTCCCGGCCTGCAGCGAGGGAACCCAATAGACGCTAAGTATCATTAAGCCTCATCAGTTCAAGTGAAAAAAGACTATGAAGTTTTGTTTCTGTTGTGCTTTTTCTTTGGAAAAACTCAAGATAATTAGGAAGAATAAAGCTTATACCCCTGGGTAAACTGCAGACCATTTGTTAAATGGTGCCAGTCACTGTGTGTCATGGGCGCGCACACGTATGCAGGCCCAGGAACAGACACGGTCAGCCCGGGTCCCCTGCAAGAGGCTGGAGTGCAGCAGCCGAAAAGTGTCCTCAGCTTCCTGGACCTCCCCACAGGGAGGGTCTTGTTTGATCCAAGGAATCCCATTCTCCTTGCCCCGGCTTAGGGAAGACCAGGGATCCCAGTTTATCACCAACGCAGTGCAAGGGGACATCCACAGGGAAGCTTTTCAGAGACTTGCTCTCACCCCTGAGAGAACCACAGGAAGAGGTGGTCTTCCTTGTGCCTTAAAATGTCACCGTGTCTGAATGAGACCCTCCTGTTTCCAGCCTGAGGGCGGGTCCCAGGCTGCAAACAGCCCAGGGAGACGGGAAACCTGTCCTTGTCCTGCTCACCCTCTGGCTGCATTCAACACAGGTGACCACTCATTTTCCTGAGACAGCTTCTCTTCCTGCTGTCATGATACCTTCCTCTCCTGAGTCCCTTCTTATTTCTCCCAACGCTCCTTCTCAGCCTCTTGTGCGGAGTCTGTCTTCTCTGCTGGGCCTCTAGCTGCCGGCGCACAGAGTCTGCTGCTGACTCCTTCCTCATCGACACTCAGAACTAGCGAATCTCTCGCAACACAGCTTGAAACCCCACACATTCCAGAGCTGCTGCAGGCAGAGCCCCAGCCTCTCCTCTGAGCTTCCACCGCCTTCCTCCTGTCCCCACCTGGAAGTCCGATGGGCACCCCGAATTCCAATGAGCGTAACAGAATTTTTGCTCATACCACCCCATCCCCAGAAAGAAACAAGTGGCAAACCAAACCCTCCCTGCTTCAACCTTGCAGTGGGTTCTGTCATACTGAGGTCAAGTCCACAGGTCCCTTCCCGTGGCTGAAAGGCTGATGTACCCTGACCTGGCCATTCTCTCTCTGACTCAACTCCTGAAATGTCCCCCTCACTCATTTTGCTCCAGCCACATGGGTCCTCTCGCTCTTTCTCAAACAGGTTAGACCCGTTTCCACCTGGAACCTTTGACCAAGCTCTTCTCTTGGTCTAGAATCTTCCCCCTTCAGGTCTTCCCAGGGCCGGCTCCCTCTTGCCTTTTGGATTTAAGTTTATAAATCAGCTTTTCAGAAAGACTTGCCTTCAACACCCAGTAGCTCACCGGGCAGTCCCTGCTGCGGTGATGCGTCCTCGTTCAGGATTCTGCACCTTTGCCGCCACCTCCCTGGCCCTGTGAGCTGCATGAGAGCAAGGAACGTGTGTCTTTCACCACTGTATCCCCAGTGCCTTGTATAAAACTGAGCACATGTTAGTTGCTCAACTAATGTTTGCTGAATAAGTGATTAAATGTATGACTATCTACCAATTTGGGCTCTAGATTGCAAGTGACAGAAACTTACTCTGGTTAACAACATGCAGAAAATTGTACTATCAGAAGGATATTGAGTAGCTTACAGCAACAACAGGAAGACTAGAGTCAGTTCCAAAAACAGACAGAAACCAGAGAGCTGAGCCAAAATTCACATCACAGATGCGTCCCAGGCTCCATCACTCTGGCTGGAGCCCCTGGCCCCCTGGACGCTGGGCAGGTCCTTTACCAAGTTTGCTGATCCATAGCTGGCCGGGTGCTGGGCATGCAGGGGCCATGACAAGACCTCAGAACACGTGCTCAACCCATGAACCTCCTCCCTTCTGTCCATGAGGGCAATCAGGGGTGGACAGTGTGGCCTCTGCTGTCACCCTCGCTAGACAGCCCTCTCATCAACTTGCCTTTGCCTCCACTGCAATTCCTGTAGGTTCATGTCCAAACTGGCTAGTTGCCGATGCTGTTTTTGCCACATCCCTGGCCCACCTCTGAGCTCACCTGCACCCATGGTGGAAGGTTCCAGGTGTGCTGACAGCACCCACCTCACTGACACGACTCTCTGCTTCTTTAGTAAGTGTGTGCAGGGTGGCCCGGAAATGCTGAGATCTAACGTCTCCAGGTTAACCCCCACCAAAGAGAGATGCGAGTCAACAGGGAAATGCCCAGTTCCTCGGCGGGTCCCCAGGTGAACCTCAGGTGCCCACCATGCCGCGTGCTTGTGGTGGTGCTGCTCCTGCTGCCTTGCTCACCTCCTGTCTTGCTCCTCGGTTGTCTCGTTTTTGCTTCCCACGTACTGTCCCAGACAACCTACAGCCAGCACTTGGGCAGGGTCTGCCTTTGAGGGAATCAGAACAAGACTGGTTACAAATGACCTGTTAATTTTTTTAATTAGAACTTCTATAAGCACAGCTGCTTTAATCTGAGTCTTCAAGAACAAACACCCTTTCCCGGGCATATAGGCTCTGCCAATTTCTTTTTATTTCACTATTTCTGTTTCTAGCACCTCCTGGAAAATTCATGCCAATAATTGAAATTCATCATTCTCTTGAAATCAGAAGTACGGCTAGTTCCTCTGCAGATGCCCAAATGCCTTCTATTAGGTGACTGTTTGCAACAGCAGCGTGAGGGTTTGCACAGACACCTCTGGCTTAGGGCAGGGAAACACTGTATGTTTTCCAGGCCGAGTGACGCCTGGGAGGTGTCCCCATTATGCACAGACTGCACCCTGTCACCACCTCCGAGTGTCTGCAGGCTGCCACTGGATGTTCAAATGCTGCTTCTTTGGTATTTTGCTCCTCAGCAGTTTTATGCCACCATGTGTGGGGCAGAATCAGGGATAACATGGAAAGGGGTCCCTAATCTGGCTCCACATGGGGCCCCAGGACCCCTAAAGGGTGGTCTAACTCTGAAGCACAAGATTCCAAGAAAACAGGAAGACCCCCCAGAACCCAACAGCCCCCACAGTGGCTCACCGCCAGTGTTCCGCTCCCCGGGAAGGGGGGACACAGGCAGCATTGAAGCTCAGCCCAGCAAACTAGCCGGGGAGGGGCAGGGCAGAGGGCAGCGCCTGGACCGCGGCCCAAGGCTCGGCACCACCGCAGCCCCCCAACTTCTCCGGAAGCCACACCCAGGTATCTGGAACCCTGATGGCTGGCTCTTGAAGAACAGCTAGGTCCAGCTGGAAATCTGACAACCGGGGGAACATGGCAGGAAAATATTAACCATCCCCTAAAAATGAGTCACCAGGGTCGGGGGGAGGAATTTCAAATGCATTTGAGGGTTTATAATACTGGCTTCCTACAAAAGCCTGGCACCCATTCACACGTATCGTGATCTCTTTTTAATTATGTGGAAAATTGTAAAGAGGGAGCAGAAGGCAGAAATCGCTTATATTCAAAACTCCAGCAAAGATGCTGATGAAAGCACAGAGACGTGCTAATGGTTGAGTCCAAACAGATGTCCCATGACTGGGCCTCGGAGCCCAAGCAGGCTGCACTCAGCCCAGGCCACCTCCCGCACAAGCCCTAAACACGTGCCAGAGCCTCCAGCCCTCCAAGTCCTACCCGGAGCCAGAGAAGCTCGGGCTAAGGAAGGAGAGCCACAGAGGGTCTTGGGGAGGGTCCTGGAGAAGCTGTGCTCTGCTCAGGGAGAAGACACAGGGCTCAGATCCTGCTTCCAGGAAACAGAAGCCTCTGGAGGATGACAATGAGGGTCCAGGAGGAACCAATATGACCTTGAACCTCTGAGAGAGCTTCAGGGTCATGATAACTTGCTCAGATGCTCCATTAGGACATAGGTGGGTGAACTAGACCACTCTGACCCTCTGTTTCATCATCTGTAAAACTAGGATAATGACTGCTACTGAATGGCGCCCCCTGAGATACGTGTGAAGCACCTCGTACAGCGCCTGACCCACAACAGCTACCAGATACAGGCGAATTGTGTTCATTAAGGTCACACTAGCTGCTTGAACAGCCTAAGTCCTCAATGCCTTACCCCAATAGAAATTTACTTCTTACTCAAAAAATCCAAAACAGGTATTCTTTGTTGGCAAGCCACCTTCCACACGACCAGGCTGGAGGCTGCCCCAGAGAGAGCTGAGTGGACGTTAGGGTCAGGGACATGCCAGGGTTCAAGGAAGGATGCAGAGTCTTCAGCGTGGTCTGGCAAAGGATGGGTCCTGGAAGGAGAAATGCACAAGCTATCAAGGGGTCAGGAGTCCTGCAACTCGGACCATGCTTTGCTGAACCCTAATTTGGGACAGATGACCTGACAAAGAATTTTGTTTTATTTGCTTTGTGGGAATAAATGGGAAAAACTGCCCCTCCACTGCCTGAGAGCCTTGCTTCCCCCTGAGTTTGCCAGCGTGCAGCCAGCCCATCCAGCCGCTCACCTAGACTTCCGTCATCTCCTGCTCTCCCGACACAGGGTGTGATTGTCCCAGCAGCCCAGGGACAGGCACAGAGAAGCAGTGCATGGATGGGTGGACCAAGCCTGCAGTGGCGAGGTGGGCGTGCTGGCTATAGGTGGCAGGAAGGGAGGGGAGTCCAGCCTCGGAGCAGGTGGAAGCGAGTCGTCCAGGGATGGGCCCCGGCCCAGCTCCTCTGGAACAGGCCTGGAGCAGACCCTCCAGGTAAGTTACAGATAATGGTGTCCCATTGTACACCCTGGGCCTGGCCAGTCCCCAGGCTCCAGAGCCTCCACGTGTGAGCACCCGCAAGTCTTTGCCAAGAACATTCTCCTACACCACAGAAGGGCCCTTACCAGGGTGCATGTGAGCCCAGAGAACCGGAACATTCCCTGTCCAGGAGCAGCCAGTGGCAGGTGGGAGCAGGTGTGTGGATACCCCAGCTCCCGCCCCCTCCGCTGGGCTCTGAGGCACACGTGCCACAGGGGCTCCCAGAGCCTCCCTGTGGGACTCAGGCTGCAGCCACCACAGTGGGCACTAGTGACACACCTTTTAACGGCAGCCTCCCCATGTCACTCCCACTCCCCAGCCACGCAGAGTCTCCTTCACCTCCCAAATAAACTGCAGCCTTAGTCCCAGGGGCTGCTTCTGGGGGACCCCTAATAGTGAAACCGTGTCATGATGCTCACTTCACATCCATGAACTGACAGGGGGACCCTGGAGAAATGCAGGGCTCAGCCCATCCCTAGGGGAGCTGGGCCCAGAGCTCTCTGCTCCCCAATTTCCTGGCACCTGGTGCACCCCACTTCCCCAGGGTTGACCACCACGGGTCACAGCTCAGAGCACATTGAACTGAGAACACCACGGTCACTGCTGAGATGGAAGAGGGACGGGGGAGAAGGCCATCGTGGCCTTTAGAGGGTAAAACATGCTTCTGAAAGGGGCCGTCTCGAGGGACGGGGGAGGGGCGTTCAGCTGATCCCTTCCCTGACCCCAGGGGCCCAAGAGCCCGAAGAGAAACACCTGAAGCTGGGGCGGGTCTGACTCATTCCTTCCCGCCACCGCCCAGTCCAGGGCTGAGACCAGCTCTCAGCTGACCGGGTGCCTGACCGCCGGTCCTGCGGGCGGCTGAGCAGAAAGACGGGGGACAGCTGGTGTGACAAGGCCGTGTGAGTTTCCTGCAGATTAGGTCGAGCCAACTTTCTTGCACCCCCAAGAGGGTGGTCTCCTGGGTAAAGGAGCCAGGACCGAGAGCCTAGGGGGGCACTTCCGTCACAGGAGGCTGACGGAGGGAGAGGAGATTCTCTAACAGCACAGACTCCTGCAGAGAACCCACATATGCCCGAGAGAGTGGGCAGAGGGAACCTGCCCCAGACGGGAGCCCAGGGCAGGACAGGCGAAGAGTGAGCAGCAGCAACCCATGGGAAGCCCGCTCAGACCTCCCCTGGGAGCCCAGGAAGAGCCGGGGCAGGTGGCTGCCTGTGGGGCAGGGAGGGAGGGTAGGAGGGCAGGCCGAGGACCTCTCCACGCAAACCCCACCGGAGCCGTGGGTCAGCCTGCACTGGGGTGACGAACGGAGAAGCTTTGAACTGGATCCGAGATTTAAACTCTGCCATGGACAGGACCAGCCTCAAGACCCAAGAGTGATGGTTTTTTAGTAGCTGAAAATGACTAGGCAGTGACAGAATTCAGTTGGGCTCCCATCACTGCAGCTGCTGCCTCGGGTTGGCAGTAGGTCAGCAGAGCACAGTGGGAAGCGGTTTGGGAAATGCGGAGACTGTTACTGAACTGTGCCACCCACCAAAAGATGTGCAGCTCCAACCCCCAGGACCTCAGGATGAGACCCTATTTGGAAATAGGGTCGTTGCAGATGTAATTAGTTAAGACGGGGCACACTGGAGTCCAGTGTGGCTGATGTCCATATAAGACGGCCACGTGAGGACAGACGCTCAGGGAGAAGCCACGTGACGGCAGAGGCAGAGCCCAGCAGGACGCAGCAGTGAGCCAAGGAATGCGAGGGCTGCAGCATCCACCAGAGGCAGGAAGCGCAAGGAAGGACTCTCCCCTGTGCTTTCAGAGGGAGCGTGGTTTGCCAACACCTTGGTTTGGACTTCCAGCCTCCAGAACTGAAAGAGAATTAATTTCCGTTGTTTTAAACCACCCAGTCTGGGGTGCTTTGTTAGGGCAGCTGTGGCAAGCTCGCACAGACTGTTTCCTGTCTGACACCCCCCGCCACGCCAGAGAGCCCCCCTCGCCCACCAGCTGCGCCTCTTTGCTGCAGCGGATGAACTCGCCGGGAAGTTCGTGTCTATGTGGGTGGGGCTGCTCCCGCACAGCTGGGGACTCGGAGGTGGGGGTCCCTGAGAAGGTCCCCAGGTGCACGTTCCCCGCCCAGTCTGCATGTCCATTTGAAGGGAACTTGGGACCGTCACTGGGCTCTGTGTGGGTCCACTGAGCTGGCCTTATGCTATAAAGGGGGCTTCCAAGACAGGGAGCGGTGGGCATGGCCCAGAGGCAGAAGGGCTGTCAGAGCGGGGATGGTGTGCTCTTTCATCCCTCTCCCAGAGGGGTGACACAGAGAGGCATCCCCTGGCACTTCTGGAGGCCATGTGACCAGACGTGGTCTAGGGACGCATGAGAGCGCATGGGGGTCCCCAAAGCTCTGCAGTTCCCCTAAAGCCACCCTGAGCTTCCACTGGGCCCTCCCAATCCCAACAAGATGCAGGTAAACTCAAACCCTCAAGGTCGTAGATGTTTCCAGGCAGAGGTGTCTGGCCTCATCACCTCTCTCTTCTCCCAGGTGACTCCACACGAGGCTCAGCTCCCCGTCCAGTTTCCATGAAGATGCACGTGCTCTGAGCACTCCGAGAATCTAGAGATTTCCCTCCAGGATCAGGATGGGCGCCCCAGGGAGTGGTCCTGTGACATCTCCGTCTCCCCTCGCCCCTCCAGCTCTACACACCCTCCCCCTCCTCCCTCCCCTCCCCGCAGACCAACGGACAAGGTCACCCCCTGCCCCTACGTAAGACAGTTCTGCTCACACCCAAGGGCCCTTCTACCTTCTGCACTTTTCAGGGTATGTGTTATTTTGTTAAATAAATTCAGTGTTCTTCCTAAATGGAATTCAGGTGACATTTGAATATGGATTTGTCGATCTCTTCTGTTATTTCTGAAGACAAAAGAAAAAGGTCTTCAAGGGGAAAAGACCAAAAACAGACCTCACTCTCTGTCTCTAAGACTCTGGGAAAGGGGTAGGGAGTCCGGGGACACATCCCACCCCCAGCCGCAGCAGGTGGGCGCGAAGCAAAGCTCAGGGGAGGACCACTGCAGGGAGGAGGGCAGGGAGGAGGCTGAAGCTCTGCGGGCAGCCGAGAGGCAGGGGAGACGGAAGGCAGCCTGGCCCTTCCGACCAGAAAGACTCCAGGGCCCACGGCAAGGCGCACCCTCCCTGACTGTGGCGTGTCGGAGCGTGTGGGTGAATCCGCAGGGAAGGGTGGTTTGTCTCCGCCTAGTCCCTGCACGCGCTGGCTGCTGGAGCTCTCTCGCCCCCCCACCGGGCGCCCAGGACCATGAGCCAGAACCAGGCCAAGGTCCCCATCCTGGGGGGCTTCTGACAACCCGAGCTACGGAAGCAAGACGGCCAAGAACGCCAAACCCACACCACTTTCAATAGACTTTATTAAAAAGTTTCTTTGTATAAATTTCCTAAAAATTTTAAAATTAAAATTAATTCCCCACCCCGCACAAAAAAAAAAAAACCACAACATTAGAGGAATGCCAAAAATATTCTCTATGACGACTTTCTTTTAATTCTTTAATTAAGGCATTGGTCCCAATGGTGCACACAGAGCAAGGGATTTTGCTTCTAACTACATGGTTTGTTAGAGGCTTCAGAAAAAGAAAATTAGCTTGAACACTAATCCAGGAGATTAGGGGGGAATGAAAAATTGAAGTCTTGTTTCTCCACTACACACGGGCTTTCCGTCTAAAGTCATGCTTAACTAAGAGGAGGAAAGAAATGAACCAAGCGGAAGGATACAGAGTAGCCGTGACATCTGGATTATTTTCTAGACTTTACATTTGCCTAAAACAGGCATAACACAGAACTCCAGAGGGAAGTTGAATGTATGGGAATGTTCACATCAACACAGCAGTGGGTAACTGTTACACAACGTTCCAGGTGTACGACAGAACTGCCGGCAGACGCGATGCTGGGTCCACAGACACAGTTAGCACCATATCGACAGGGCGTGCAGCAGGAGGTTCCTCCCAGCTCGAGTGTAAGTCAAAGCGTGTAATGGTACCGTGCGAGGGAACCTACACCCGGAGCTTCTACAGAGACTTGGCAACGGCTGACTCCTTCTTCTTCAAGAGGTATATGTCGCTGGTGAGCCACGCTTAGGTTCCGATCGCACCCAGGACTTCAGGCTTGGGGGGCACTGGGCCATGAGAGGTGGGTGGGCGGGGTGAGGGGCCGGCAGAGAGGAGGAGAAGAAAAGCCACGTTACTGAGCAGAAAGACCCTGTATTCACCATGACATGATCCCTCCACCTTTGCTTTTCATCACCTCTCTCACTCTTCTGCTCAGCACCGTCAATAGCTCCCTGTGGCCCCCTGGGCCTGGGGCTGGGGCTGCCTGTGCGGTCTGAGTCCGTCCTCTCGCCCTGCAGCGTCCCCCAGGCCTCGGTGCAAACTGCACCCTCCCCGTCCTGGGGCTGAACCCCAGGCTCTGCTCCAAGTTTTTATTTCGTTGCCAATCAAGTTTCTCAATGTAATGGAGATAGTGGATGGCCCCGGTGTGGACATTATTATTTATAGGAAGCAAAATTATTTAAATATGAATACGTAGGGGTCATTTATCTTTGGTGTTGTCTATAATTGTTCATTACGTTGTTTTCCCAGTAATCGTGTTTGGTGCAGTATTTTATGAGTAACAGGGACTTAGTAATATTTCTGAAGAGCAACAAGCAGTTGCCATGTGTTTCTTCACTCACAAAAATACAAGGATACAAGTATGTTTTTAGGAGACAAAACAATAATCCAAAAAATAATTGTATGTGTTTTGTTTGAACATCTTTCTTATCCGAGGATATAATTTATCTTATTTTTCATATATATCATAATCATTGCAATTCAAATATTTTCCAAAGGTGACTGATTGACCTGAATTTCTCCTTATTTGCAGAAGCCAGAAACACGAAGAAGACCCACTTACCAGGAGCGCAAACCTTTTCACATTCTTTCTGTGACTCGAAGTTGTTTTCGTTTCCACCGCAGCCTCCGTACCAGAACCTCGCGCAGCTTTTGGTCTTTGGGTCGTAGTACCATTTCAGGATAAAGTCCCTGCAAGTCCCTGCTTCTTTCGGCAACTTACATATATCTTTAATAATAAGGTGAGAGAAGAGCATTAATTAGGATGTATCTGTTACTCTGCTCCCAACGCCAGGGGCTAATGTGTGACCGCAGGGCTGCCACAGACAGAAAAAAGAGTTTCCAGGCGGAAACGGCCTCAAACTCTCTGAGCCTGTTTCCTCACCATCATACGGACATAACAGTCACAGCTTTGCGAGGGATAAATGAAATGATATCCATGAGAGGACAGCCATAAACTGTCCCATTTTCATGGAATCCCAAACTTCAGCCAGCATCCTTGGATAATTTAAAATGAAATGAATTGTTTTTTCTCCTTTTCAATCACTGGCCATTCACTTCTAATCCCTTCAATGCTAAATAGTCAAAGAAGAAACCAAATTTTAAAACCTTGAGAGGTTTCTATTCTTAGACCAAATGGCAATTAAATTCTGTCAGAATATAGTTCAAAAATAAGGCTGTGCCTTTCACTATAAGCCAAGTACATTGAAAATTAAAGGTAAAGTGTAAAAGAAAAATTCCTTATAAATGTGTATGTGTGAGCCC
>CM052439.1:2329468-2345524 GCA_028533085.1 Varecia variegata
CTGTCACTGCAGTCCCGGGGCAGCTTGCCTTCCCACACCTCAGCAGCAGAGCCGTCTGAGTCTACGGCCTGTTCACTTTCTCCCTTGCGTGGAACTTGGACAGCTGTCCTTTGTCCCTTTGTTCCCTGGTGTTGCATTGCATGGGAGCCCTCAGCAAAGGAGCTGAGAAAATATTATTTGATTCCCAGAGTTAATGGAATAACCCATAATGTCCCCAGAAGGCTGCTCAGCTCTTAATTCCAATGCCAGCAACATAACTACTTCCATTCTCCAAGCTGAGAGTCTTCAAAAACAAAAATAGTTATTCCTTAGGTCAGCAGCCCTAGCTGTGGTTGCAACCCCCAGTGGGATGTTCCAGTCACTTGTGGAGTGGGAGGTGGGTAAAGATTAGGGACAAATGTTGGGCGTGTGGCCTGTCAGAGCCCTGGGGGCACTGAGGCATCCATGGGACTGAGTGTGACTCACTCCAGAGTGGTGACAATAGCCAAATGAATGTGACCAGGAGGGGGTGAGGGGGTGACTCAGCCTTGGGCCTCCTGCTCTGCGGTGTCCTGTCCGCCCACTGCTTCCTGGTCATCGTCCCCCAGTACACACACCGGAGAGCCAGACAGACATGGGACAGCCCAGGCCTATTTCCCACACTTCCAAGAAAGTCCCCACGGTTTCAGAATCAGTCAGAGCCCGGCAAGCGGGCGGTTGTTCTCTGATGACATTTTTTTCCCCAAAGAGTTGAATGCTTGACAGTCGTGAGCTCAGGCTTGGCCAAGTCAATCCAGGTCAGCAAGAAATGGAAAAGTTGTGGCTACATTTAAAAGTTAATTTTATTCCCCTTGGCCGAATAAGCCTTGGTGTAACAAGCTTGTGAGGCCTGTGCAGAAAGTCAGATCATAGAACTTTCTAGAAACTTGAACAGTCCGAGAAGCTGCAGTAAGGGCTGGATCCGTCCCCCTGGGCAGCTCCCGGATCCCAGCGGCCTCCCCGGCAGTGCCGCTCCTCTGGAGGGAGTGGGACAGGGACGGATGGTCTGTGACGATGCTCACGGGCACCTCGGAGCACGTGGGGACCCTGGGGTGGTGGCCCGGCTCTCTGCACGTCCCCAGGCTGGGTCCGACCCCAAATTCACACTTGCATGGGAAAGAAGAGAAGAAAGGAAAGGGCTTGGTAAGGACAAAGGCACGTTCAGTCTCTGCTCCCCGTTCCTTCCCCCTCGCCGTGTTTGCTGCCACCACCGCGGCAGGGCAGTGGGCGTCTCCCGGCGTCAGGTGCAACGTAATCTCTGCCCACCAGGGAGGCCAGCGGGGGGTTGGGGCCCTGGGAGCAAAACGTGTGTCTGAGGGGACCTGGGCGAGACACACAGTGTCGGCTTCAGGTCCTGACGCTGCTCTAGGCTCAGGTGGAAAGAGCAGGGGTCGGAGGACGGCGGGGGCCAGGTACCCCCCATGCTGGCTCTGGGCCAGTCCCTGCCCGAGCACGGGCCTCTCAGCCGGCCGTGCTTGCTCAGTGGATGCTCTTCCGCCTCCCTCTAAGTGCTCAGAGGCATAGACAGGGAGGGGCTTTGGCATCTCCGACTCTGCTCCAGTGTTTCCAAGCATCTGTGGAGCACCTACCGTGTGCCAGGTGTTGCTCTAGACACTGGGGCAACAACAGCAGCAGAGAAACCAGATTCCCGCCACCACAGAGCGTGTATTCCAGTCGGAAAAACCAGTAACAATGAAAAAAGCCCATGATGGATAAGTAAAGGTCTGCATGTCTTTGTAAAAAGTCATACCATTTCTTTGGACCTCTCTCGTCTCATTTGCAAATATGACTTAAGATATGTTGTCATTGAATGGGCCCAGCGGTCCCGTCGCACTCGGCATTTGGAGCTGTGGGATTTGTTCCTTATCTAAATCCAGCTAATGTTGGGAAAGATGCAGGACGGCTCTCACAACTACCGCAGAGAGCCAGCACCTTGTGTAGGGCATGGGGACAGGGGACAAGGCGTGTTATACTCTCGCGGGTCACAGGTGATAAATGAGATAATGCCAGACCGTGATGGCTGTTATGACGGGAGTGAACATGGTGACTCACTGGAGAAGGGACAGGCCTACTTTGGCCGCTGTGGCCAAGCGAGGTGGCCTTGACCCGGTGCCAGATAGGCTGAAAGGTGAGGGCTGGGCAGGAGTGGCGGCCAGACCCTGCAGGTCTCTGGGCCATGCTAGGAGTTCAGATTTTATTCTCCGTGCAGAAGAGTGACCCTCTGGTCACTGTGTATACCAGGCTGCCAGGTGTCGAGGTGGTCAGTGAGCACAACGAGCTGTGCTGAAAGTAGCACTCACGCCTTTGTTCCCAGAACTGCCACTGTGCGAGCAACAGGCAGAAAGAGGCAGCTGCTCCTCAGTATTGCGTTTGTCCCCACGAACGGCACTGGATGAAGGTCGGCTGGATGCAGCGCAGGCAGGACGCAGCCTCTCCCTGCCGTGGAGCCCAAGCCCTGACTCGTCATGGACCCGTGGGGGCACCTGGGCCAGGAATGCAGGTACGTGTGTGCACAGCTGGCCTGGAGGTGCCTGCGTCCTGGGCTGCACCTCCCTCCAGAAAACTGCAGTGCACCTGCGGCCCCCAGTCTGGCGTGGGGAGAGCAGCTTTCTCCCGTGAGGCCTCCAGGAGTAGTCTTGCAAATGCCTCTGATGGGGCCTGAAAGATCACACATGGGGTTACGGCCTGGACTGGGCCCTTTGGTGCTGGTGGATGTTGGAAAGGGAGACCTGTCCCTGTTGGAACCTATTGTTCTGGCGTAACTATCGTCAATGCCCCACTCATGCAGGGGGGAGATGATGGTGGCCTGGACCTCAGAGGTGGCCTTAGCAATGATGAGAAGTGAAGAGAGATGAGATTTTGGAGATCAACCTACAGGATGCACTAATGTCTTGGATGTCAAGGATGGAGAAAAAAGAATAATCAAGAATAATCCCTAAATTTTTGGCTTGAGTATTTGTAAACTATATGAATAACAAAATGTGGTGCCAGAAGTTGTTAGAGAAAATGCTAATAGGTTAATTTGTGGTTTTGATCCTTAGTCGTTGCAAGTCATTGATGACTCAGTGTAGCTGCTGTTGATGCTGGCATGAGGCTGGGAAAAACGCATTATAAGAAATATCAAAATTCCCAACCAAGTCAAAATGGTTAAGGTTAATTTTAAAGATAGGTCTCTATGATAACGTAGCTAAATCATGAGTAACTCTTAATGAAAGGCAAGTCTAGAAGGAAAAATTAAATTAAAACCACCATTCTTCTATGGCTATTGCTTAATTTCTTTACCCATGTTTCTCCTTTCAAAAACCAAAGTTTTGGTTTGATCTCTAACTAAAAAGAAAAAAAAAAACCGAGTTAGTCTTCCATACATCCCTCTACTAGATAAGCTAATAAATAGTAAAAATCCCCAAATTGAAAACAGGTTGGAGACAAACTGGGCAGAGTCCAGGAGAAGTGGCAGAGAGTTGACCAAGTGCTCATTATAAACCTACCCCCACCCAGTGAGCAAGCTCCCTCCTCTTGTTGGAAGGGTCAGAAATATTCCCAGAAATATTCCTGCTGACTCCTCGACTTCATGAGGAGGAAATGGCTTGGGAGGAGGCAGCCTGGAGTCGTGGAAAATCCATGGAATTTGGGGCCAGACACACTTGGGCTCAGTCCTGAGTTCCACCACTTATTAGTTGCATCTTTGGGAAAGTGACCTAACTTCTCTGGGCTTCCTCTGCCAGTGCGGATTACACAGTGGACCTTCTGGGCTGTTACAATGACTCACAGGTGTGCAGATAAAGCACCTGGCACCGTACCTGCCATATATGGACACCTGATAAATATTCAGATTCCACTTCAGTCTCTGTAAAGAACTGCAACTTACTGGTAGAAATCTAGAGATTGTGGAGAACAGAAATGCTTTTAAAATTTCTTTTCATATGAGAAAACCTCTTTTTTAAATTCACAGGATGTTTAAAAATACGTACACATAATACTCATTGCCCAAGGGAATAAAAAAAACCAAAGTAAAAATTAAGAAACATTTGTTTCTGTATCATGGAAATATCATAAATATTTTCTTAATTTATGTCACAAGCAGAAGAAAAAGAAGGTCACAGCTAATGGACAGAAATGCAAATAGAGACGAATTAACCCTGAACCTCAGCTTGATAAATGCTCCAGTTCCCAACAGTTCCCAAACTTTCCCTCAATTCCCTCCTCCAAATCCCTGTAGTCAAGTGATACGATGAAAAGAGCTGGGATCTTGGGATCAGTCAAGCGTGGCTCCTGGTAGCAGGACAGATAGACCTTATGTAATAACCATGTTTTGTAATTTCCTTATTTCTATAAAATATTACTATTTTTACACTGAAGCATGTGGCTTTTATCTACAATGTCGAAAACAGATATTTCAGCCAAGTTTCAATGCAAGGAGAACTGCATATTAAAATGTTTTAGATTCACAAATGAAGCACATGGGTGTAATTCTTTTAACTGGACAGATTGAGCCAAAAAATTCATGTGGAACATATTCCGGAAACGTTAATCTAGGGAGGTTTGTCAACAAACCCTTCTCCTGCATAATCTTCCCTACGATGTTCTTCTTCTGCCCTTTCACTGTCCGTGTCAGGACCCCGCTGCACTGCAGGGGTGATGGTTCCCCAAATTTGTCCTGATTTCCTACCTCCATACGTGGTTTGATTAAAAGAGCATGAGATCTGGAGCTGGGCAGATCTGAATGCTTGGAATCAAATTCCTCCTTGACTTTGGTTAATCACACAACCTTTCTGTATCCACTAGCCATCGCCACGGTAATGCTGTGTAACAAGCATTCCAGAGCTCAGGGGCTTATTGCAAGCATTTACCCTCACGCTCATGAACCTCCACGTTGGCTGCAGTTTAGTCGACCAGCCCTGAGCTCAGTGGGAAGCTCAGCTTTAGGCTGTGGGTCAGCCGGGCTTGACTCTGGCTTTGGGTTAGACTCAGGTCTGCGGCACATGTTTTGTTCTGGGGTCCACGCTGAAGGGCAGCGGCCACACAAGGGAAGCCCTTCTCATGGCAGATCCCAGTGCATCAGAGCCAAGCAAACTGCTCAAGCACTGACGCCTCCTGCTCACTTCACATCTGCTCACAGCCCTTGGCCAAAGCACGCCCCGTGGCCATGCCCAGCATCAATGCGGTAAGGAAATACACTCCTCCCATGGGGCTGGATAAGGGGAAAGTGTGTTAATATTTGTGAACAATAATGCAAATTATCAGATTACCTAAAGCCCATCTGTAAAACCAGAGAAGACACTTCCCATCTCATAGGACTGCTGTGTGTTGGACAGATGTGAGTGTCTGTCCAGGGGGTGAGGTCAGTATCGTACTGGCCTAGTTGTCCAAGCACAGGAATGGTGACTCAGAGGCACCCACACACAAAGCTCTCATAGCTAACTTCCCCAGGGCCTTTTAAAGGCATACATCTGCAGCTGTGCCTCAGGGGTGCTCCTCCAGCTGAGGACCCCCTTTTCCCTACCAGCCCTCTGCTTGTGTCCCCTCCGTCAGCAGAGGGGTTTGACGGCTAAAGTGGATTTGATGCTTTTCCTTCCTGGGAGCTGGAATGACCTTGCTCCCTTCAGCTCCTTTCTTTTGTTCTCCTAAATCCACCCCAAGAACATTCCCATCCAAAACACATCTTTGATAATTTGATATGAATTTGGCACCAAAATGGGATTCTTAGAGAATTTATGTCACCATTTTATAATGGAACATTGCACAGTGATTCCCTTAGAACACGTCTTGTTTGATTCAGAGTGGTTTGCAAACAGACCAGCTCGTGGTCAGTGGTCATAAACACATCTGTGCACGCTTTAACCTGGGAATATGTGAAACCCGGTTTTGGAGGATGACTGCCCCATTTGAGGGACAACAGATGGCCGTAGAATTGGTGGTGACCAGTTAGGAGGGATCTTTCTAATGCTCTGTGATCACTGGCGGCTCTGTGTGCAAAGAGGTAGAGGTTTTGCTTTTGATGCTGTTTTGTTACATCAGGATCCGTAGCTTCTGATCCACCTGATGTGGAGGCTCTGCAGTCTTTAGCTTTGGTTGGACAGCTGATTTGGAAAGTCTAAAATGTGAACATAAGCAGTCCGTTGAGAGCACGGTCACAGCGGAGGTTCTGTTCTGCTCAAGCCTGGAGAAGAGGGGCTGCTTGCTCCGTGAGGAGTGAAGGTTTGGATGCTGCAATGCCTTGCGGCAAGGAACAAGGCTTTTGGGCCCTGGGGCCCAAGTCCTGTCTCCATGAGTTAGTGCTGTGTGGCCTCAGATATGCCGCTTTTACTGCTCCAAACTCCAATTTCCTCCTCTCTAAATGAGCACACTAATACTTAACTAATACTTGTGAGAATTCTACATAATGCACTAAAGCAACCAGCACAAGCTGCCATCCCGAGGGGTCATGAATCACAGCATTAGAGTCCAAGGCGCTAGTGTCACCCGCCTGGGATTGGGTCATGGCTCCATCTCTTCCCGGCTGTGTGGCCTTGGGCACGTTGCTTCCTTTGTCTGACCCTCAGCCTCTGACTCTGTAGAATGGAGACGACATCACCCATTTTCAAGGTGTTTCTGGAGGTCAGATGAGAGGAGGAGGTGTGTAAGGTGCCGGGGGGCGCACAGCTCAGGGTAAGTAATGGGGAGTGGCATGGCCATGGCGGGGGATGCTGCCTGGAAGAGGCAGGGCACAGACCCTGTGTCAGAGCCAGGACGGGGGCTTGGAGGTGGCACACTCAGGCTTCACTGAGAGCCACAGGGTCCCAGGTGGAAGGCAGGCTTGACACAGGTGATCAAACAGCTGTCTTGAGAAAGGACTCTTCAGGTCACACTGCTGCTTAGCTCTGTCCCCTAATCCCAGGCTTGTCTCCTGTGCAGTCTTTTCTTACGGCTCAGGACCATGTGGCACTGAAGACAGCCCGAGAGTGCACTGTCGTTAGGACGTCTGCACAGAGCTGTGCTGAAATGCATCTCCAAGATTGTCCGGGAGCCAGCCAGAACTGGGCAAAAATCTGTAGCGATTCCCCACATACTCGCTAGGTGAGGCGGAGTAACTATTTTTCTATGGAGATGAGTTTGTGTCTTACTAAACCTGACGTCTTGTTTTGGAAAAGTATTCCTGGCCATTTGTGTCTCCACTTTCCTTGATGGAAGACTGCTGTTGTTTCCCTCTATTTTTTCCCCAATATTTATCCTCAGTCAAAGCATAGCCATATGCCGGCCTCTGCATCGTCACACTGGAGGTTTCAACTCTGGGCTGGGGAGTGGAACATGCCAAGAAACGCCAGCCCCCAGGCTGGGGAGGGAGGGCTGGCTGGGGAACCCCCAAAACTACAGCTGGAGCCTTTGAAGCCCATCCCAAGGGCTAGAGCAGGGCCCTGCAGAGGCAGCCAGCCCCTGCCGGCGTGTGCACACCGGTCCCGATGTGCTTCCTAAGGCTTGTGCTCCGGTGTTACACCTAGGCCGTCACCGTTAGACTCACTCCTTCCACTGATATTTTCTAAATTTCTACCAGTGCCAGGCAAGACCCACCTCGTCCCTGCCCTCATGGAGCACACAGGCTCAGGGAGGGAGACATGAATCCAAAAGGCATAGAATAACAAAGCAATCCAGGCTGGGAAGAAAAGTACCGAGAGCCATGAGAACATCTAACAGGGAGACAGAAATGTTTTCCGAGCAAGTGAAATTTCAGCTGAGCCCTGGAGCTCTGGTGTGGCTGCTCATGCCGTGTGTGTGATTGGATTCCCTGGAAACAGAACCAAAGACACAGCTGCCTGTGGAAGCTTCGCTGAGCGGTGCTCCCGGCAGGCCACGTGAGGCAGGAGTGGACAGGGAGAGCCGGCCCCAACGAGACACGCAGGCAGTTCTGCGGTTGGGCTGGTGCTTTACAGCGTCCCATTTGGGGCCAGGGGACTGGGTTTCCATGTTCCCGGGTCCCCTCGCCGTCTGGTCGTTGGCTGTGGAGCACCTCTGGGAGGAGGAAGACCTGAGTTGGGCAGTTTCCCGGTGCAGAGGGCAATTCCAGCAAGGGACAAGCCGGCAGCAGCCCATATTCTCAGCAGCTGGGGGCGGGCCTCCCTGCAGAAGAGGGGAACTGGGCAGAGCGCCCCAGTACCACCACCTCACACAAATCCCCCTGAGATCCTGCTGTGTGCTGGGTGCTCTTCTTAGTGTCTTAAACCAACTGTGAAAAGACTCTCTGCCCTCGATCAACGCACATCCTGGGGCTGAGCTGGAGTCGCGCAGGCCACAGAGGGAGAGAGCAGCCACGTGGTGCAACCACATGTGTGCAGGCGGGCAGGCTCGCACGGGAGAGGGGGAAAGGCCTGTGTTGTGGGAGCGCTCAGAGAAGGGGGGAGGACAGAGGACAGCATGGGCTGGGTGGCCCTTGCAGACCTGGTCCCCCTCCCTGATCCGCGAACGCTAGAGTGGCCCAGGGCTGAGTGCGGAGGCCTCTTCTCCATCCCGTCTACACTGCGCCCCGGGTGGACTCACCCAGCCTCAGGACTCGAAACATCATCAAACGCTGCTGGTTCTAAATCTCAGCCCTGCTCATTCGCTGCCCTGACCTCTGCCTGTGCACCCAGCTGCCTGCGTGACACCCCTCCTGGGTGGGCCTGCACTCGCGGTAGACTGAACTTGTGCAGACCCGAGCTCCTCACGGCCCCTCCCCGCAAACCTGCTCTTCCCGCCGCCTTCTGCGTCCCACCCAGCTGAGGGAGCCCCGTCAGCTCTGCCCTCGCGTTGACCCAGAGCCCGGCCACTGCCCACCCACCTGTGCTGCCCCTCTGGGCCCAGCCCCGCCTGTGCCAGCTCACACCTGGGTGGCTCCCACGACCTTCCCACTGGGTTCCCTGACTCTGCCCCCAGCAGTCTACACTGGACCCCACACCCGTCCTGATCCTGTTGAAAGACACGTCAGTTGCTCGACGTCACCTCGCCTCCCCCTGCGTCCCCTGCTCTCACTAATCCAGGGGCCGGCCCTCCGCGCTGCTGCCCGGACACGATGGCGTCCTCCCACCCAGGACCTTGCATGGTCTGCAACGTCCTTTCCCACCCCCGGCACGCCGTCCTGCCCCCTCCCCACCCCCACAGCACACTTGCAAAGTCACCTTTGCAGCGACGTCCTTCCTCTTCATCCTCACTGAAATTTTACAACTCGCCCCAGCCCTCGATCACTTGATACCCCTTTTCCTGATTGTTTAACTCAGTTGTTTTATTTGTTGTCCACCTTTCCTATCAACATATAAGCTCCATGGCGGGAAGCGTTTTTTTAATGGTCTGATCCCTACACGACCCTATCCGCAGTCCCTAGGATGAGACCTGGCACTTAGTCAGTTTCCAATCAATATTGGGGAATAAAAGGCAATAACCTGATTGCCTACACATTTCTCTGGGGCAGTGAAAGCGTTTGAACTGGAGCTCGGTGCTCCACAGGAGCCGGGCATGTGCTCCTGGGTGGCCCCTGGGGCCAGCGCTCAGGCATTGGCGGCACCCCCACCCCATGGTGCTCAGAACCCACCTGCACCCAAAGGCACTTCCTGCCTTTTGACGTGTGTGACTGACAGGAGAAAGATCTGGCCTGCCTCGATTACTTTTGAATTGTTTCTCTGTATTGGCTTCACGCTCAGCTTGGACCCTGTGGAGCCCACATTGCACTTGTGTTAAGTCACAATCGTTCCCATTTTGTGACGTTGAAGAAGGTGGAACAGCAGGTTTTATTTCCACGCTGGCGTCACCGGACGTCCGGAAGTGTCATCCTGGGGGTGGTGGAGCAGAGGGGAGAGCAGGCGGGTCACGTGGAGGGCTGCGTGTCTCCTTCCCAATCATCCCGCAGGCTGGTCTTGGTCACGGAGCAGGTCGGAGAACCTTGCAAGGAAGCACACACAGTCCTGGGAGCGGAAAGGCACAGCCCGGCCTGCAGTGGTGACAGGGTCCCTGCCAGGCTGTGTTGCTCGTGTGGAGGCCAGACACGCTGCTTCATGCTGTCTGGTGCAATCAGAAAAGCAGGTTCCATCTCCACGGCATGATATATATGAATTTTTATATATAAGTGTTCTCCAAATAGGCCATTTCCTCCAGTTCAATAAAAAAGTGGAATTTGTCAGCCTTTAGCTGAACTTTTCTGAAAGCAGCTTGGTTTGTGAGCTTAGATACGTGTCCAAGAACAGATGCTGTGAGGCCGAGCCAGCTGGACTTGGAATGCGTCCTCGGGCTGGGTTTACAGAAGTGTCCTCCCCTCCTGCTGACGAGATAAGGCGGTGACTGGACTTTTGTGTTTCTGAAGATGGAGGTCGACCCCCCAACTATTTATTTTCTGGGACTCAGTTGTAACACAAATTTTATTTTCAAACTATGAATTAATATTTCCAACTTGCGTGACACCCTGAAAAACAGGACTGAAATCAGATGCAGAGGCAATAGCAAAGGCACTTAGAGAGCTGCGGGCTGCTGTCTCTGCCTCGCTGAGGGCAGACTGCCGGGAAGGACACCTGCACGGATGGCCCGAGGGCACAGGGACTGGGCTTCCTGTCCCCCTGATTTTCTGGCCTGGAATATTCGCTCCGGTTCCCGGGAGGCAGAGCTCTGTCCACCCGGCCCAAGAACGCAAGGGCCTCCCGGGCTGGGACAACGCCCCAGCAGACGACAGGCAGATGCTGCTACAGGGATGAGACCTCCCAGGAAGGGAGTCACATTCTTCTGGCAACCCCAGAAGCTTTGCCATTTCTACAACTAGGGGCCAAGATCTGGGACGACGTCCTGCTCTGGTCTTGAGAAAAGTAGAGGCAGGGACGCTACACCTGGAGGAGGAAGCCCCAGTGACACCCAAGGAGAAGGCCCTGGACAAGGCTGAGGACACGAGTCCTGCACCCTGCTCAGGTGGTCTCAGGCCCACGGCCATCTGGGGGAGGGCTGGGGGCTCTTCTCCATCTCCCTCCCTCCGCTGTCCCTGCCCACAGAGTGCTGTCAACAGCATCTCCGTGTTCCACTCCCAAGAGCGGTTTCCCCAGGCACCCACGCACAAGCAAACAGCATCCCTGTCCCCAGGGGCAATTCTGACACCTCCACCAAGAAGAGCCTTTCTGTCCACCAGGCTCCAGGGCTCAGTCCACACCAAGGGAGCAATCCTTACACTACTTCAGGCACCTCAGGCCCTTACGGGGACTCAGGGGACAGAGTTCCAGGCCCCTGTGCATTTAGAATTCAGATTTCCCATGTGGTGAGAAGCTCAGGCCCCGTGTTCGTCTTCTGTAAACAATCCACAAACGTGACCTCTAGGTCTTGACAACCTCTGCGGGGGCACAATCCTTAAAAGTGCGATTTGGCTGCTTTAAAAAGGCGAGATAGTGAATACCCAGACGGTGCAACTTGCCCAGAATAATATGTTGAATCACAGAGAGAATGAGAAGGAAAACATGATCCCCAGACTTGCCCAGTTTGCAGCCGGGAGAATATTTTCTTTTCCTTATTAAAAGAAAGGCAAAGACAAAAACCAATCCACTAATACTATAAAATCCACCGCACTGAGAATACTGCTATATATAAGCGCGTGAAGGGTTGTCTCTAGTAGAGAGTAAGTGTAATTCCTTTACCAAATTATCAACATTAACCTTGTAAAAGGTACTCAACTGTGTCAATCATGAATGGAAAAGAGATTACATATAAATAAAATTAGAAATGAAAAAAAAGTAATGATTTAAAGAGTAAAATTGTTGACTCATAAGACTATTTTGCACAACTGTATGCAAATAAGCTGGGGTTAATATGAGGTTTTGACTTGAGAAATTTTTTCGCCTTGAAGATATTTTAAATAGAAACATTTAAATCAGAGTTACAGGAGCACTGATGAATTTATTGTGAAATAGTTATTTTCTAGAGTGAATTCTTTGTTCAATTTCTATACAGCAAAAATTAAATACTTTTCCTTTTTTCTATTTTTATTTTAATTTCCAAGGCCAATTTTCTCCACTTACATGAAAGAGTTTATAATCCTCAGTTAGGATAAACTTACCTGTCATTGCTTCTGCCATTAGAAGTTTTTCTTTTATGGCCATTATGCATTATTTCTACCAGTCCAATTTTCCTATCAAATTCTGAACATTTAAATTTAGGAAGGAAGATTTGTTTTATGCAAAATTTTAGTGAATAACAACTTCTACACGATGTGTTTTGTAGTCATTGTCAGTTTAATTTTTTAATGATTTTTTTCCTACAAATATCATTGACTATGAATTGTATAAAAGACTCTATTATTTTGAAGATCTAGGACAACATTTTGAGCAAGTTTTTTGGGGGGCGGGGGAGAGTAAAAAAGGGGATGATGAAAAGATAAAGAGAGAAGGGGGAGCTGGAGGAGCTGGGAGAGATACAGAGTTCCTGAAGACAGAACGGCTGTGGGTAGTGAACAGTCTCCCGGATTGAAAGTGCAGCCCAGGGGCAGGTGCGAATCCCGAATCCCGGGGCGGAAAGGCAGAGGAGAGAGAATTCTTCCTGCTTCACTCCCGCCCACTGCATGCTTTGGGAAGCACATTATTTCCTTAATGTTTGTGATAAGCTTCTCCTGGCTTTCTGCCCATCAGTGTAGACGCTTCTCACTCTCTCGTGGGCTCATCTTCTGCCTGGACATTTAATATCAAGCATCCTGAACGGCTGGTCCTAGCTTACCATGCAGTTCCTGCAGTTTACCACGGCTGAGCTCATTCACATCCATGGCCGCAAAATCCCTGAGTTCACCTTACAAACGGGGTCCTCTTCATCCCTGCCAGCATCCCCCTGGTCAGGGTGACGCGAGCCGCCACTCACCTGAACTCCTGCAGTGGTGTCTTAACGCACCTGTTTGCATCTGTTTCTGTTCTCTACCCACCCCCCATCTTTTCAATAATCTCCTTTGGAGATTCCAATTATACATATATTGTAAAAATATTTGAAGAAATATATTTGAAGAAATGGACAGAAGTATTCAAAATGAATGAAGATTGAGATCCAAGATGCGTAACCAATTCAATCAAGAACAGCAGACGCGAAAAGAACTACGTCCAAAATACCATGAGCAAAGTGCTTTGAACCAATCATTTAAGATGTTTAAAAGCCGCCAGCGTTTCTCATCAGCCATAATGATCTTGTTTCATTTTTCGTCACTTTCCCAGGATCTTAATTAAAATTTACCCAACATAAAGAGCATTTTGCCCCTAACGTTGGAAAGTTGGAAAGTAAGTGTTGCCGTTTAAACAGCTGCGTCTGAAGATGCGCACAGACGTTAAGGGTTCACCGAGGGAGGTCACAGGGCAACGCGGGGGCCTGAATCCCACGACAGAGGCAGGAGGTGTCTCACTTCTGTGCTTGTTCACCCATCTCAACGTGATAAACCACAGATCAATGACTTTTGTCCTCATTTCTTAATAGTCAAAGATACGCACAAAAGGCTCTGAGTGTCACCAACTTGATTGGAGGTCAGTGTCAGGTGACGTGTCAGGCTGCGTCCGTGAATTATCACGTAAATCCCAAAAGCTAGTCTGTGGGAAGACGTGATCACCTCATCTTACAGGTGAAAACTTCAGCCTCAGAAAACTCACGAAACTTGTTAACGGTAACGCATGTGAAAGTGACAGGGTTGGCATGGAAACCCAAACCCGTCTGACTCCAGAGCCCCAGCTCTGCTCTGCACTGAGGTCAACCCACGCAGGCGTGTTTTCCGGAGCTCGCAGCTCTTGCGTGTACAGACGTGTCTAAGGTGTGTGAGTGTACAAAGTGCCGCTCTGAAATGTTTGGTGAAGTTCTATTTGGATAACAGAATTTTAAAAGCAGACATCCAAGGGCAGCTCCTCACCAGGAAGGCTACTGGCCCCCAGATTGGCCCAGGTGTACCTGTCTTTGGATACACGCGCCCACTCCTGCCTCACATGTTGTCCCATACTCTGTGGATCTCAGATGCAGAGTATTGAATGAAAGGCCTGCTCTCTGTCGGACCGAGCGTCAGTCAGCATTCTTGAGGACAGGCCAATTTATTTCCTGACTTGAAGCAAGGATATCTCTTTCTTCCCTTCATTTCCTCGGGCTGAATACTCCCAAGAAGAGCGAGTCCATGTGTTGGTACAATCTCTTCTGGAACAAAGGGACTGGAACAGATGGAAAGCATTTGATAAGAAGGCTGTTTATCCTCTCTGGATGGCCGCAGACCAAGTTGCTGGCGGTGGGGGTTTCCTTGGGCAGCTCAGGGCCTCGCCTCCTCCCCAGCCGGCCCACGCGTGGGGGCTGGGGGCACAAGGTTTGTCACCCCTTCCCTCCTTGCCCCGTCTTATCAAAGCCTGGCCTCAGAAAAAGAGTCTGTTCCCAGTTAATTAGTACGACTTGAAGAAAATACGTCATTACCCCTTTCCCTCTTTCAATTTGGCTGTGTAGTGCAAAGCTGTGTTCCCTGTGCAAATAATCCAGCTGCAGGCTCATGGGAGGAGCCACCGAGCACGCCAGTGGCCGCCACTTACTCGTCTGATGAGGGCCTTCTCTCTCCATTTCCTTAGCGATTGCAAGGAGAGGAATCAGAGATGACTCACATCACGCCTTTTTCTAAATCTTAGCATACTGGAGAATGTGGACGGTGGCCCTCCCAGGGCAGGGACCCACAGCAGCGTGTCTGCAGACCTGGGCGGGGGCAAGTGCGTGACTGGTCAAAGGAACGGAACTCCTGGTCTCCTAAACCCTACAAGTAACAGAGGAGAGGGGCAGGGGGAAGGTGACCTGTCCTTAGAAACAGCAAATTCCGTGCAGAAGAGGCGGAGGCATTCCACTAGGCTCCATGTACTGCTCTTGTATGTGAGGGGAAAACTCACCCAGACGGCATCCCCAGAAAGTCACGCCTGTGTCCGGATGCAGACGGGACTCCCGGATTCCAGCTGACCCCACTGCTATGTCCACAAGGACAGAACCACACCAATGTTCCAGGAAAACTCTGGACACTGAGGTGGGAGGGTGAAGGATTTTGAGGGAATGAGGTCAGGGATTGTGCAAGGAATGGGAGGACCTCTTTGGAGGCCTTTCATCTCATGCCATTGACGGCAGATGGGCTCGTGCCTGGCAAGGGCCTGGGGTGTGGCCCGGGCACCCAAGCCGTGTGGATGCCCAGCAAGTTAGACTCCGTAATCGTCTGTTTCTTTACATAGTATCCTGTCTCTTGTTAGATTGCAAAGGGGGAGAGCTGTGAGTTATAAGAGAAATCTGAAAATGTCTTTCAGCTCACATAGCTTTCTCCTGAAGTTTGCCCTAAGGGCGGGACCAACACCTGTGTCCACAGTCTCCGGACTCCCCGGAATAGGTGAGTTCTCAGAGTCTCTGTCTTGAGTCAACTTGTTTCTTTGGACGATAAGCTCTTACATTGCAAGGCGCTATTCTAAATGCTTTCAGGTATTAATTGATCTTCAAAACCTACTATTATTACCTGCCTTTTATTGTTGAGGAAATGGAAGCCCAGAGAGGTGAGCTGATGTCCCGAGGACACAGTGCTCATCAGCGGGAGCAGGGATGCAGCTCCAGCCCACACCTGTCACCGCCAGGCTGCACAGCCTTCCTTGGCATCAGAGCATGAGTGCCTCTGCCCGCCAGGCAAAACTGCCCACTTTGCCCACTTCCACCAAGAAAAACCTCAGTGGCACAGAGCCAAGGTCGTCCTTTTGCATTTACTTCCAGGCAGACCACTCCAAATAAGCTAGGTTACACTACAGCTACACCTCCAAACTCCCAGTGACTTTCAGCTAACTAACAAGCTGACAAGCTACACTAACCAAGTAAGAAGGCAGAGCACTCCTCCTCTGGGGCATTGCTAGTCTTGGGTGGGGTGTGGCAGAGGCCGGCAGTCCCCACCTCTGTTCCCTCAGCCCTCCCCGTTCTCTTCCACACGGACAGCGCCCTGTTGCAGGTGCTCACAACACCACACCTATGGACATTCACTGGCCAGGGGCACATCCAGCTGGGGCACAGGCAGGCAGAATGCCACAGAACTGATACCCTGGAAGCAGCCCTAAGGCAGTG
>CM052439.1:2346024-2361870 GCA_028533085.1 Varecia variegata
GAGCAAGAGGGGAAACCAGCAGAGCCCCGGATGTGAAGAGAATGCAAAGCCCAGGTGACATCCTGTGGCTGACACCAGGGCAGTGTGGACACGGTGGCCTGGGCCCCTGTGCTCACGTTGTCCTGCCCACACAGGACAGGAGACAGGCCCTTGGTACGTTCCAGTTAGGGAGATGGAGCTGATACACCTGCATGCAGTGGGCCCTCCAATGGCTGTTCCTTTGTAAGGGAGGGACTGGGAACTTGGGCTGACCAGAGAGACGGCAAGGGAGACTTTTCTCTGGTTGGACAGAAGCTGTCCCCCTGAGAAATAATCTCAGCCCCTGAGCCTAGGAATGAACAGAGTCACAGGTCTGGGTCCAGTGAACCCCCTAAAACCCTAAAGCAAACACCAACCTGTGGCAGAGGAGCACTCCCTGGCTGAGGGTCTCGGGGACTCCCAGAGACGTAGCTGACAGTGAACTCACACTAGAAACCACAGATGACATGAGGCAATTAGCCACGGAGGGGGGATCAGTATATGCGACTGATGATGAGATTTCTACTCTAAGAAATAAAAATAATAGGACAATCTATTAAAGATGGCCAAAATTGGCATATTTAAAGTGATTACAGACATGAAAGACATAGAAACTACGAAGGAAAAGCTGGTAGTTTAAAAGCAAAATAAATAAATTTGCTAGAGTTGAAAAATAGAGTCATTTAAAGGAAAAACGTAATGAGAAGATTAAGCAGTAGATTAGACAGAACTGACAAAAAGGGCGCAAATGGAAAGATTTGAGGAAATCACTCAGAGTGGAACGTGGAGCGCTGGGGAGAGGCGGAGTGTACAGAAGCTGAGTTCAAGGGACATGAGGACCAGCATGAGGATAAGGGTACACAGCACACGTAGGGAGAGTGGAGAGGGAACCACCAAAGTCCAGATCTCCATGGATACACAGCAGTTAGGAAAGAGATGAAACGTGGAAGTTGGTAAAACACAAGATGCGACGGTAGAATCAAATGCTGTGATCAATATCCATAGAAACCGATCGAGTTCACTTTTGCAAGTCCCGTACTGATTTCAACATTACAATACAGCACGAGAAAAGAGATGTAAGGGCCAATCTCCCTTTCAACAGTTTTTCGGGAAGTTTTGTCAAACAAGAGAACAGACCATCCCTGTCTTTCAAACTGTTCCAGAAACCAGACAGAGTGGGATTCCTTTCCAGCTCATTTTATAAGTTAGGTCACCGGACTCAGACAAGGATGATACAGAAAACATTATCTCACTTATGAACATAAAAACAAAAATCCTAAGTGAAATATTAGGAAGCTGAATCCAGCAATGTGTTTAAAAGATTTTGTAAAAGTGTGATGGAGTAAGATTTATACCAATAAGACAAAGAGGACTAAACATTAGAAAATTATTAATATAATTCACTACATTATCAGATTAAGAAGAGGATAATATGATCAACTCAATAGATATATAGAAAAAGCACTTAGTAAAACTTATCACCAGGAAAAAAAAGAAAATTTCCTTAACCTAATTAAGGGTATCTGCCAGAAATCACAGCAGATCCCACATTAAATAGTGAAGTCATGGAAATATTCTCCTTTATTCCTGTAAATGTCAGAAATGGGAAAAAAATGCTCCTCCTATCACAGTTTTTTATTTAGTATTCTACTGGAAGTCCTAGACAGTGAAATAGCAAAAGAAAAATTAAATAAGAGGTAAAATATTAGAAAACGATGAGGCCAAATTGTCATTATTGGCAGAGGATATGACTTGACATATTAAATTAAGAGATTCTACTTACTTTTATTCTTAAAAGATGAATTCAGCAAGGTTCTTAGACATCAGATTAATATACCAAAATCAACAGCATTTCTACAGACTAGAAAAGACAAATTATGAAATGTAATAAAGTTAAATACTGATCTCATTCATGATAACATAAAATTAAAAAGCTTCAATAGGGTTTTTAATAAATGTGACACGGTGATTCTAAAATTTAGTGAAAGAGTAAATGGCCTCAAATGGCTGAGCGATTTAAGAGAGAATGAATAGGAAGGACTCACCCAATCAAATATTGAGACCTATTATAAAGCTCCGACATTTAAAACAGTGAGTTTCCGACTCAGGGAAATGCAAACATTGCCAATGCAACAGAATCAAGAGCCAAGGAAAATACCCCCCCCCCACACACACACGTGAACTTGAGTTATGACCATGATGGTATTTGCAGATCAGTGAGGAAGGAAGAGAAAGTTTAGAAGATAGAACTGGGACAATTAGATGAAAGATGGAAATGCGAAAAGCATAACTTGAAAGCCTCGAGAAGAGGCTGTAAGAAACTATTGTCACTCTAGGGTTAAGGTGCATTTGTTTAAGCAAGGACACACACACTCACACACAGAGACACACACAGAAAAAGAAAGATAAATTTGACTAACTAGAAATTGAAACCTTCTTCACAAAAAAGAAATGTGAGAGTTAAGACAAGTCACGGATTAAGAGAAGCTGTGTGTAACATACACGAGGGCCGTCTGGAAAGTATCCAGCCATGTAACAGGAAAAATAGAGACATTTATAGAAGATACAAGATACAGGAAACATTGTCCTTAGGACAATGACGCCTCTGTCTCCTTCACAGTGGGCACCTTGGGACCGCACACAGTTCTCCCAGGGTCTCTTAACCTAATCCGCACACGTTCAGCATGCTCAGGTGTGCTTGTTGCAGGCCTCCCAGGCCGTGGGTCACTTTCAACAGATTCTCCACCATCTCTGAAGCGTTTGTGCCACACTTTTATTTGTGCTGTGCTCATTGCACTGTCCTTTTGATTCATCCAAAGAGTTTCCGTGGAGAATTGTTAAAGCTTAACGCAAAATTTGATGCAGATTCGTTGCTCTGCTGGCTCAGTCATTTCGAATGCGACAGCCACACAGCACACGTGATCACTCAGCGGCGTCTACACCCCATTGACTAGTACAGTGAGGTCGTCACTGTTCACGCGTGTGCAGCCCTGTCCACACTCCTTGGCTGCCAGGTGACGTCCATGTTGTGCAAACCGTTCTCCCTATGTTAACAGTGGCTGGAAACTTTCCGGATAGCCCTTGTAGAACCTGGCAGGGGATTATTACCTGAATTCTATAAAGAAATCCTGTAAGATAGACAGATAGATAGGTAGAGATAGACAGACAGACCCAGTAATAGAAAAATAGACAAAACCCATGAGTAGTCAGTTGATGGCAGAATATCCTGAAATGGCTGATAAACTTTTGAAAAGATGCTCAACCTCACTAGTTATTGGGGGAAATCCAAACTAATGTCAATTAAAACAAAGTGAAATACTACTTCTCATCTTTTCAGATGGCCAAATTTTAAGATAAGGCACTAAAAACATATAACTATCAAACAAAACTGGCTTTGAAAAAGTTTTCAGCTAGTTCTGACGTCATCAGAGCCACAAACACTGTAGTTGTTGTTACCCTTGCTGCAACTGTTGCCCAGGCAACCTGGGTCCCCCCAACTCCTGTCACCATCCTGTGTTCCTCCCACAAGCCCGTGACTGCCAGCCGAGGATCTCTTTCTCAAAACTCAGCTTTTGTGAAAAATATCATGCCCGACTGGGGCAGGTACTAGCTCGTTTCATTCCGGGCGTCATCCAGATAGTGATGAATGACCTTCCAGGCAGCCTGGTCACGTGTGGAAGGGGTCCAGTGACTTCACTCAAAGGTTGTGTCTACAGGGGGCATTTCTGACCCCAGGACAATGCGTGAGGCGGACGTTTGGAGGGCAGGGGGCCCTTTGGGGAAACCTCCTAAATCGCACGCCCAGGCTGAGCGTGGTCACGGAGCCTGGCCTCTCCTCCGCGGCGGCTGCTGTCCGTGTCACAGACGCACAGAAGTTTCGGGGGTCACCGGCCTCCCACCCAGCCCTGCACTGTGCAGCTGGCAGGAGCCCCCCGGTGTCCCGCCCACCCTCCTTCCCAAAGCACTCCCATGGCAGAGGGAGAAAGCCTTTTCAGCTTTCTGGTCTAACATCTGTTCTTCCCTCCCCAGCCCTGCCAGGTCCTCCCAGGCCTCTGCACACAGTGAGCCTTTCCTCCAGATTCCAGCCCTTCGGGGAGATGTCGCTCACGGCTCAGACAGGCCAGGGAGGTTCCAGAGGGAAGCGGTGTGGAGCGTTGTGGTTAGGCGTTGGGTGGAAGTCAGATCCGGCATTTCCTGCTTCCCCCCACCACGTCTCATGTGATGTTGGCTGGATACTTACCATGTCTGTGTTCCAAGTCTCTGCTCCAAACTATAGAGGACAGTTCTCAATTAAAAATGAGTAGTCACACGGCATGTCTTTGTTCAGTTTCCACAGAACGTGGGATGGGCCACCAGGGCTGTGGGAAGATGGCAAAGCTGCGTCTGTAAATCGAGTCCCGATCAGGAGCCTCCCGGGGAGGCCTGTCCCCCGTCCCCTGTCCCCAAACCCCTGTCCTCGCCTGGCAGATGTCTCTGCCTATCCTTATTGTGTTGTTTACACAAGTCTGATAGAAGAAAGTGTGTAAGGAAGGAACTAGGCTTCACCCATAATTCAGAATAACCAAAGGACAACATTTTTAAGTAGTTTGGAGCATTTCTCTCTTCTCTGGGAGCCGTCCCACCAGCTGTGTGTGGGAACAGCACCTCCCAGCTTCTCTGGGTGCTCCTGGTGTTCTCCCTGCAGCCCCGCTCCCCGCACCGCAGCCCCTCCACACCACGGCTGCCGCTGACCCCTGACCCCAGCTGCTGGCCCTGGCCCGTGGTGGCCCCAGCCAGGACCTCTGACCTGGGCCCCACTGCCCCGCCAAGGGTCTCTACCAGCGCCTGACCCCGAGCCTCCCACCGGCCTCGGCAGCCTCGCTAGCCTTTCCCCGGTCAGCACTGCCCCTCTGTTTTGTCTCCAGCTCGGAAACCTTGTTCCTCCATCTCCTCCCGGCCCACACTCCTAGGGGACTTTGACGAGTCCCCACAGACGTGGTTTGAAGGATCGTTGAGGGCCTGCTGATGATCGGGTGGCCCCCACACACCTGGCCCTGTCTGCTGCCAGAGGGAGCTCTCTGGCCACCGCAAAGCCACTGCAGAGCAGGTCTGGGGCGACCAGGCCTGGCCGCTGCGTTCGCTTCCTGTTAAAGCACCTTCGCCTTTCCCCAGCCCCATTCTTGGCTGTGCACCGTGTGCACGCACATGGTCACCCCTCCCCCACGCCTCTGGGACCCCTGAAGCCTTTTGAGGCCTCTGTTGTTTTCTTACAAGGTCACTGGGAACTACCTGGGAATATAGAATGAGGCTTTCTTAAATTTAGGCTTTTCTCAAAACAACAAAGCTGTAAAGAGGGCATCCTAAGAGAACTTCAATCCTGCTCTCCAGCATTTCCTTTAAAAACAAAAGCTGCTCGCTTGCATCAGCGAGCCCCAGGAGGCCGGGCCTTGCTTCTCGTCCCAGCTGCAAGTGCTGCTCCGTCCTCGTTGATGACACCCCTCTGTTCTTGCACAGAGAGACAGCGTGTTCGTTGCCTTTTCCGAGTTGGCCACCTACTTAGTGTGCCCAGTTTCCACGGACGGGCGAGTCTCATGACTAAGCCCAGTGGCCATACAAAGCCCTTCCGGGTGGTCCTGGAGAGAAATAATTTGCACTTTCCTTTGGAGTCGTGTGAAGGGGGAACCCCGAGCCTGGCCCACTCGTGCTGGTGAACACGCTGTGAGGCTGGTCCGACTCACCTGGCTGAGGGAGCCTGAGCCCGAGAGGACGTCATGGCATCGAATTCGGGGCTCCTTCGAGAGCCACCTGAGGGTGGATCTCTTTCCAAGGTGAATTGTAGGAATGCTTTAAGGATTATCTTCCTGATCTTCAACTGCAATTCTATGATCTGTAATTAGACTTTCCAAAGTCCAGATTTCTAGATTTAGGAGTCATCTCTCCACCCATGTTTACTTACGTGGCTGATACTGTAAATGCTGTTTTACACACAGAGGATGCCACACACGCACTGTGTCCATGGGGCGGCTAATGAGTGTCCAGCAACCGGCTCTCCAGGAAAAACAAAAGCCGGAACCCCTGGTGTGTAGTGTCTGCCACTTTCCGTGGTGTAAACACTCCCACCATGGCCCATTTAAGCTACGAAAGCACTGAGCACAGAGTTGGGAAGAGACACATAGTATCACACCGTTATACAGTATTTCATCATTTAGATTTAATACATAAATAATAGATCAGAGTAAACTGTAGTAAAATAAGAAATGGTGAGTTTTAGAAATTTGTCTCTGTTGATAATAAATTATAAATGTATATTATTTAATTTTTAGTAACAGCTTTGTTTGACAACTGTTTCCCAAATTGCCGAGTTCCAGCTCTCAGCACGCATGAGGCTGTCTGTGTGAGCCGGGCCCAGTTTACCACCACCTCTACCTGTAGTCGAGATCACTACCTGTGTGTCCCACACAAAAGCAGCATTAAAAGCCAGAGAGAAACCGGAGGTTTCTGAGCACTGCTCTGCAGAAGGAAGTGCTCCACGAGGGAGAGTAAGTAGAGGTGCAGTCATTTGTCACTTAACAACAGTGTATGTTCTGAGAAACGCATGGTTGGGTGATTTCATTCTTGTGCGACCATCACAGAGGGTACACACCTAGATGGAACCACCGAGTGCACAGGTAGGCCGTATGGTGCAGCCTATTGCTCCCGGGCTACACACCTGCCCAGCATGTTCCAGTACTGAATACTGTAGGCAGTTGTAACACAATGGTAAGTATTTGTGTATCTAAACACCTTGAAACATAGAAAAGGTACAGTAAAAATATGGTATAAAAGATAAAAAATGGTCTGCCTATATAGGGCATTTACCATGAATGGAGCTCGCAGGACTGGAAGTTGCTCTGAGTGAGTTGGGAAGTGAGCGGGGAGTGAAAGTGAAGGCCCAGGACAGTGCCGCACACTGCTGTCGTCTCTACACACACTGTGCACTCAGGCTACACTACACTGATTCGAAAAAAGGAAACCGATTGTGCTACGACGTTACGATGGCTATGATATCAGTAGGCAATAGAAATATTTCAGCTCCATTATAACCTTATGGGATTCAGATTATATCAGTGTCACATATGAGATCTGTCACTGCCCGGGACGTCGTTATGTGGAGCTGTGTGTTATGCCAAGTTAAGCAAGAAAGAACCTCGTAAAAAGCAGATCGGGGCGTGAAGCCCCTTTATGCGAAGGTGGTTCAGGGTTCCTGCCACATGCACGGCCAGACTTGGAAGCCTCCCGCCCTCAGGTCAAATCCTGGCCCTGCTACTTAATAGCCAGGTGGTCACAGCCAACTCCCTGACCCTTTCTGACCCTCAGTCTCCTGGCCTGCAAAGCGGGGAGAGCGCACGTGCTCAGAGCTGGGGCTGCTGCAGGACCAGAGCTCATGGCGTGCGCAAAGCGCTGGGCTCAGGCTCAGCAGTGGCTCGCGAGGGAGGTGGCATCCTCTTCTCTCTAGGGAGGAGGACACGCACGGAGTCCCAGGGAAGCTAGGAAGCCTGTCTGAGGTTGGAGAACGTGGGTTGCACTGTCTGGGCTGAGTGGGCACTCAGCTCCTCTGCTGCTTTCAGGGGTGACGAGACCCGCATGTCTGTGGCCGTCATCCCAAGGAAGAGCCGGGACGTGTGCAGCACAGGGTGGTTTGGGAAGTGCTTCCGAGGCTGCGCCCGGTGAGTTGGGGGTGCGACGCAGGACGTGAGCAGGACTAGAGCGTGAGCCCGACTGCAGGCCCTGGAAACGAGAGCCGGCCGGGGCCGGGCCAGCTGCCCCCACCTGGCTTCTTTAATACGTGAACCGGGTCTGCGGGGCGCCCTCTGTGCTGAGGATCCGAGACGTGACTCCGTGTCCCGAGGCTGTGCTCAGTCAGCCTTCGTCAGGGGTGGCTGCGTCTCGCCGAGAGCACACGGAGCCCCTTGGACAGTCTGAGCAATGTCCTGGAGCAGAGAGGACTGAAGAAACCGAATGTCCAGTGAGAAATCGTTCCCTGGACAGAAATGTGAAAAACAGCGCTGGCAGAGCAGCCCGTGACTCACAGGCGGTGCCCCCACACTGCAGCTGGGGCCAGCGCGAGGCTTGGGCTTCTGATTCATGTTTTCCATGGTTATCCGGGGAAATGGAAACCGTCTGGATGCCCAGCGCCCTGGCCCATCCGCCTCCCCTACCTGCAGCTGCAGATGCTGCCCGGAGACCCGCGGACCCAGAGGTGTTTCTCCGGAGGAAACTGCATGAGGGCAGATTCCCTGTCTGCAGGCGGGGCACTTCTAGGTCTTCCCTTTTCCTTCCTTTCTGTTCTTTGGGCAGCTCTCTCCGCATACAGACCGCAATCCACGAGGTCTTGATTACTGACCAGCCTTCCCCTCCGTGAGCTGTTTCCTGGCCCGGGTGGGCAGCACGGGCAGGATTCTTCTCCAATGACAGTGTTTGAATTTGATGGAAGGAGAGGAAGGATGTCACAGCCCCATCCTTGTAAAGTTACCAGGTGTCTTTCATCTTTGGAAAATTGCTCTCTGGGACTTGCAGCTGTTTGTTCAAATGTTCACTCTTCTGTGTACACAGATGTATAAAGAACTTTCCAGTTAAACCCCAACCTGCGTTGAAAGAAAGAAAGAAAGAAAGAAAGAAAGAAAGAAAGACAGTCAGTCTGTGGCCTACAGAGATGCTCGGTACAACCTGAAGCCCAAAGGTGCTTTCTCATTGGCTCCTGGGGCCACGTCCCCTGGCTGTGCTCTGATTCCCCGGGCGGCTGCTGGACCCTGGGGAACTTACTCACTTACCCTAAGCCTCACTTTCCTTCCCTCTGAAATGGGAAGGGTAGCGACACTTTTCGAAGTTGCTGTAAAGACCAAATGAGACGGTCCTCAGACAGCACTCAGGAGCTGGCCCAGAGGAAACTCACTGCCGCTGCATCCTGGGGCCTCCCCGCTGTGCTGTCTGGGGACAGCCCTGTGGTCCCTACTGCCCCTGCCAGCAGCCACACAGAGAGTTACAGTTTGGAATTGCAGCACTAATCCCTGTGGGACACCAGGGCTACGCAGCAAGGCAAGCGTGTGACGCTCACATGGCCATAAGCACCTTCCCAGAGCTCGCCCTGTCGCTGCACAGCCAGGACTCTGGGGGGCCCGGGGGCCTCTGCTTAGAACTCCTCAAACCTCCTCCTCTTCCACTCCATCCGCCTCTGCAGCGGGCTGACCCCACGCCTAGCAAGGCTTCTCTCCCACTCCCTGGGCCACCTGTGTAGGGGGCAGAACCCAGGGCATAGAGGACTGGTGCCAGCAGAGGGAGGACGGAGCTGAGAGGCCGAGCAGCAGAGCTGGGATGCAGGAGGATGCAGGAAGGACCAGGGGCCGGGACACAGGGCTGGGGCCCTGGGGAGACCCAGAGCGCCCAAGGAGTGGTCAACGCCGTGTGCAGAGAAGTCACAGGGAGAAACCGGAATGAAGATGTGGCATTTGCAGCTGGGAGGCCACCAGGAAAAGGACCTGCAATCTGTGGCATTGAGGGTTGACAGTCAGAGTCCATCAATGACAGAGGCAGGGCCAAAGGTGGCTTTGCTGTCTAGAAAGCTGTTGGCGTCAGGAAGGAAGGGAAAGGTAGTCGCTTGTGTGCGAGGACCAGGGTTTTGTTTGTTTGTTTTGAGTGGGAGGAGACGGAGCATTTTTGAAATTTGGTGGAAATAACTAGGAGAGACGGGGGCTAGCTGATCCGGGGCGGGCGGGGGGCAGTGCTTTATTTAGGAACAGTTCATAATTGTGTGCAGCTGCCTCGGGGACCGGGCAACGCCTGTGTGGCAGAGAGCCTGCGTGGCCGAGGGGACTTGAGGGGATCAGAGCAACAGTCTGTCCACGAGACAACCCTTTAGAAGGAGACCTGGGCCCCTTAAAGTTTGAAGTTCCTGTCCCCAGATACTTGGCACCTTTTTCTGACGGCCACAATGGGCCACCTCCAGCCCCTCCGTGTGTGTCAAGGCTGCCATCTCGTGGCAGATGGGGGGAACAGCAAACGCAAGAGCCTTTGCGCTGAAGGCAATTGGATAGCTATAGAACGCGAGCTGCACTGACTACATTGCCTGACAGCTACGAAGTATCCTATATCTCCAAAGAACTTTCACGTTCTTTTAATTTGATCTTCGCAGCAACGCTGGAAAATCATCTCTGTTTTATAGCCTAGCAAACAAACTCAGAAAAGTTAATTGACTTCCCGAAGGTCACACAGCCAGTGAAAGGCACAGGCGAGCTCCCTTCTGTCCTCACTGTGCCACCCAGGCAACGTGATCCACCAGATGTTCCACACCCGTGTTTCTCCACTTCTGCCCAGTCTTTAACCGTGGGACCCTGTAGACACGTGAGTGAGTGCTACTGAGCTAAATTTCACAAAGCAGCACCCACCTGTACCAAGTGGGGTGCCTCTGATTATTCTGCTATTCTATTCTATTTAATCCTTCAAAATGCTATCTGTGGCCCATTAGCTTGCTCTCCTGACCCATTAGTGGTCAAGACCACAGTCTGAAAGGCTGAATACTGTCCCCCCCAATGCTGCTCCCACCCTAATCCCAGCACCTGTCAATGTGACCTTACGTGGCACAAGGGACTTTGCAGATGGGATTAAGTCAAGGCTCATAAGGGGAAGAAGTTGTCCTGGACTCTCCGAAGGGGACCCTGGGAATCACAGGATCCTCACAGGAGGGCGGTGGGAGGGTCAGAGTCGGAGAGGAAACGTGGCAGCGGAAGCAGACCTGCAGAGGAGCCGCAGCCGGGGCCCCTGGAACCGCAAAGGCGAGGAGATGAGCCCTCGGAGGAGATCAGTCCTGCCCACACCTGGACTTCCGCCCGGGGAGCTGATTTTGGACTTTGGGCCTGCATGCAAAGTAGGGGACTTATTCTGCGTTGTTTTAGGCCCCCAAGTTCGTGGTAACTTGTGACGGCAGCCCCAGGAGAGTGACGCGCACAATGTCTGCGAATTACAATTGGAGGCGTCACACTGGCACCCCGAGGTGCGCACGGCCTGCAGACCTGGTGTGCGGCGTCTGAGGCCTTCACGTTGCTTTGAAGTCTTTTCTGAATCGTTGGCCACCATTTAAAGATCATGATGTTTCATGTGCAAATCAGAATTTCTGGCTCGTCTTTGTCTATACCTGGCAACATCTGGCAACCTTGGGCTGTGGCCGGCCAGAACCCTCCTCCAAACCCCATTCTCTTTGAACACATTTCAAAAATTAATTTTAATTCTGGCCAATATAGTGCGTGCACAGAATTAAAAGAGGCCAAGCAGTTCTACAGACTTGAACGAAAACCAATGATCCCATGACCCCAATCTTTTAACACTTGTATTTCTTCTTGTATTCCTAACTAATATGCTCACTCTAGTACATCTTGGGCAGCAACACCAGATGTTATCAGTGTCAAGAATGAGAGATAGGGTCAGTGCTCTGAACCCCACCCCAATACCACTCCCTTTCTCATCCTCCCAGTGTGATGAGGTAAGACTTGGACTCAGAAAGTCCATCCAGGATAGTCCCAGGCGGGCATGGAAGCAGGCCACGCTCAGGCAACTTGCCCAAGGTCGCAGAGCCTGTGGCAGGTGAGGGGTCTCAGGCTCCAGGGCGGGGCTGAGTCTCAAGGCCACAGCCACATCTCATCCACTGAGAAAAGGGAAGGACCAGGAGCAGGTAGAGGGAGACTGAGCGGGCTGATTTCGGGCAGGACAAAGGAGGAAGAGCTAGCCGGGAATGTGTTCAGAGAGGGAGTTGCAGAGAAGGACGGCAGGCAGGCTGTGCGCACAGAACGGTGAACATTCCCGGGAGCGGGGAACCTGGGGGAGAAGGTTCTTGGGAGGGGGATCCTCTGGGAGCACAGAATGCGGACATTATCAGTGCTCCTTAAGTAGGTTGGACAGGGTCCTGAAAAGAGCCACATTCAGGGGGGAAGAAAGACAAATCCAGTAATCCCAGCCGGGGAGCCCTCTCAGTTCTGGAGACTCCGTGGGAGCCCAGCCAGGTCTCCTGGCTCCTCCAGGGGAGAAGGCGCCCACCCACCACGGAGGGCGGGCGCGGCTTCCTTGCCTGGAGCCCCACCCTGCCCTGGCAGCCCTGCTCTCAGCCCAGACGCCCAGCAGCTGCTGCTACGTGGTGCAATGCTCTGTGAGCAGGTTGCCACTGTCGCTGGCTTGTTCACTACTCACCTGAGACAAAAGCATGTGCTCGAAAGCTCACAGCAACGAGCTCCGTGAACATCTTCTGCCTGTCATTTTAATGAAGGCCACAGGAGTCACCGGGCTACATGTCCAGAACTGCAGCTGGGGACAGAAGAGCCAGGCAAGTCCTGTGGAACTCGAGAGTGTCTAACTGGGCTCCAAAGAACTGAGCTGCAGTGGAAGGCAGAGTGGCGAGACAAGAGGGCCTCACACTCCGGGCCAGGGGCAGCTCCCAGTGGTGCCACTGACAGCTCTGTGGCTTCCTGCCAGTCCCTTCGCCTCTCTCAGCCTCCACTTACTCATCTGTAAAGTGGGGGTGAGAAGCACTGCCTGCTGGGTAGTTGTGAGCATCAAATAGCATACGATGCTGTCCGAGGGCTTTTTCGATTGCAAGCTAACTCGGGAGCCTGGGGCCTCTCCCCAACACCACAGATAGAATCCAAGACCGAAGACCACTGGGTGCTGGAGCCTGGATCTAGAGTCAGCCGTCCTGTCCAGCCGGCTCGCAGGACACGGGGTCACGGCCTCTTTTCCCAGCCTCTCCTCCACGCTCCCCCTTTTCCCAAATGGCTCTCATGCCCCCATAACTCTGGTTTGCTCAGGATTGATCCCGGCCTGGCCCACCAGGCCTGGACCCCACAGCCCTTCTCTGGGGCTCCAGGCTCAGCTTCATCCTTCCAGCTTCCCTAATTCACATCCCGAGGGCAGCACTGGCTGGCCAGCTCAGGCCTGGGTGCCAGGGTGGACAGGGCTCAGGTCACTGGCTGTCGCTGGACAGGCTGCCCTCACCGCAGCATCTACCCTGTGCCCAATCACTTGGGGGGACCCTGTGGGTGTCTCCAGCCCCGGGAGGAGGGACTGTGGCCATGTGGGGACGGGGTGCTGACCACAGCCCTGGGACATGGGTACATGGGAGCAGGTGTCACTCCTTTCCCACCCCCACCCCAGCCAGTCACAGGACTCCCAAGGTGGGAGAAGGGCTTCCTTTCCACTTGACTGGGCTTCCCTGGGAAAGGCTTTCTGTCTCCCCCTGTGTCTCCGCCCTGACACACATTTCCTAAATGTACTTTTTGAGGCTCAGGTTCCTATTCGCAGCGAACTGGTCTGAGAAACAGACGCCACACAATAGTGGTGGAGAAAATGTTTTCTCTGGAATGATGAACTGCTTGGGAAACAATGCCAGCTAAAACCAAGCAGAAGCCCCTTCCTGCATAGACCTGCACGCGCAGTCTGCCTGGCAGGGCCCTTCTCGGGCTCAGAGGAGAAGATGGGGGCTGTCTTGAAGGTGGGGGGATATGTCTCTCACTCCCGCATGCCTTCCACGGTGAGTGGCTGGGAGAGGCACGTGCATGCATGCTCACACACGCACACACACACACATACACACACACACGCATGCACACACACGGCCCTCTGAGGGCTGCCAGCCAACAGTGGGCCCTGGCACCCAGCCCACCGTCTGCAGCAGGAGCCACGCTGCGGCTCAGTCTGATTCAGATATTCTAACCCACTGTCCCCAGACGCCTGGGAGTCTTACCCACACTAGCCACACACTCTCTCTCCTCCCAGGAATGTCCACACTCACTTCGGCAAACACTCAGAGCAAATCTGTTTACTTCCCGATGCTCTTGCAACTCAGCTTGTTCTTTCAACAGCAAGGCCATGCCAGAGAAGCTAAATGCACGCATTTATGTTCGATCAAGAACTGCCTTCCTGTTCCCGAACTCTGCCTGTTCCTTGCTGCCTTCCTGTTCCCGAACTCTGCTTGTTTGTTTAAATCAGATGCACCCAGAAGTCAGTGGCAGCTACTGAGGAACATTCTTTCCCGTCTATTTTACGAGTCCGAAGCTGGAGGTAGCTGTGCTAAAGAATAAGCATCAGCTCAAACGCTTCTGTTGAGTCTCCCCATGTGGTCCAAGAAGGGTCTTCTGCCCCCATGGAGGAGCTCTGGAGCTCTGCTCAGGTTTTTTTGTAAATAATAATTATTATTTTTATTTTAAGTCTAACTTCCCCATGGTCACCCATAATTGAGCAGAGGTCAGTGATCATGCAATGATTCGTCAGTTTGTGTTCAAGCATCTGGGTCCAGTAAGCTTTCCGACCTTTGCTGATGGCTCTGCCTGTGGGTTGGGAATGCACTTAAAGTGCAGGCAGTTTCATGTCTTCCTGGCGGGTACTTCTGCAGGACCTTCCCATACCCTCTGCGTGTGTGTTCACGGCTTCATGTGTAGCCAGGAACGTGTAGGAAGCCAGGGCCCTCTCTGTTCTCCCCGAACATGCTCACACCTTTGCATGTGTGCAAAACCTTCCCTACTTTCGGGATATGTGGAAGCCATGAATGTCCCACGACTTGGACCTTTAAATTTCTAAATGGACTGCAGCCTTGCTTGCTCTAAGCAGTATCTAAGCTTCAGGCTAGCCAAGACAGTTCCTTTCCTGTGCATTTGCCACTGAGTTGGCTATTTATTTTCAGCAACACATCTGAGCATGGGTTCCTGTGTACAGCTTCTACCCAAAGAAGCCTCCTCTGGCAGGGAAGCGGCTGGTTCTCAGGGTCACTCTCCCGGTGTCCCCTACTGCACTGACTGAGCCAGGGCGGGGGGAGTGAAGCAGCACAGGCTGAAAAAGCCCCGGACTCCTGTTTTCTTACCTGAGGCTCAGTAGTGTATCCTGAACAAATACTTTCTAATTTGTTGTGTGGTTTTGGTCAATTTTCAGAGCCCTGGATGGTCATTTTTGATAATTTTGTCCAGTTTTGTTATTACTTTGGGGGAGAGGATTTGCCGACCCCCTCACTCTGCCGTTCCAGAGGTGAAGGGTCTGACACGGTGGAAAATCACTGACCAACTAGCAAGTGTTTTACTGCATATTAAAAAAATCCCATGTAGATCCAGTCACAGATCAAGTTGTACAACCCCGATGGCAGCACTGAGACAAGGAAATTAATTAGATTAACCTTAGGAAGCCCTGGCTTTGCATCCTGTAAGTTTATTAGTTCAGTGGTTCGGAAGCTCCACTGCTTAATCCCGCTCAGACTTTAACCCCTAACTTTAAGAGGAGGCGTGAGGGAGTGGGGAGCACAGAATATTATTGTTGTAAAAATTAAATGCGATGATTATGCAAATGTGTTTTGAAAACTGAAATATGTCATCCAAGTGTCACTGCCTTAAATGTGTCAGAGCCTGTGCTGGGCACGAGGACCCAGGGAGAACGACACAGAGAGGGTCCTTGCCCTCATCGAATTCACCGCCTGGAGGGGAAACCAGACATTAATTTCATATGCTAGAGTTTGAACACAGCCGTAAACTATATCCCTTTCTTCTCCTTTCAAATGCTGAGCCAGTTGAGAAATAAGGTGTCAGACATGTGGAAATGAGCAGTGTCAGCTTTATTATTGATAAAACTGGAAAGGCCGACTCAGTGTGTGCCCACCATAGGGGTCCCTAGTACATACCCCGATGCCCCCCGCCCCAAACTCCTCCTTCCTCCAGGCAGAGCTGGCCAGGTGGGTGGGTGGGGAGGGGAAGGTGTGTGGTGTGTGGTGTGTGGTGTGCGGTGTGCGCTGGGAGAGATGCCCAGAGAGAGGAAGCCTGTCTGCACTGCTGGGTTCATTTTCCTCAATCA
>CM052439.1:2362370-2390916 GCA_028533085.1 Varecia variegata
TTTTTTTCTTTACTAAGACAGATAAAACTTATATTGCAGCTATTAAAGGTAAGATTTTTCTTAGAAATGAGAATTTGAGAACTGGAAAAGGGAATCCACTTAAATGGTCTTGTGTGTGTAAAGAAACTGAGGCTCCAAGGGAGATAAATCACAGCTGATGACAGATCTAAACTTTGTACTCTAGATTTTAGTGTTTGATACTTCTTTAAGCTGTTCCTACATCTGTAATAGGACTGTAAGATAGCCCTACTTTTTTGATTAGCATTAATAAAATATTCTTTTTTAATGAAAGTATAAATAAGTTTTGTTTTTGTCATTTCCTCCCCGCCCCCCATATTTGGCCTTCTAGGCTCCTGGAGGAATTGCGACACCCCCAGTGTATGGTCAGCTTCTAGCTTTATATTTGCTCCATAATGACATGTAAGTACCTTTAACTTAAAGCCAAGAGCAACAGGTTCCTCAGGGTTATACAGAAATTATTCTGCCTTGAAGTAGCAGCACTAAAACAGAGGCACAATGAGCTACTTCTTTTATTATAATGTTTATTACATCTATTTCCTATTGAATCATAGCTTAATGAATTATGATTTGTTTTACATACTCCTTCTAGAAAACATTTAAATTTATTGTAAGAAACTGCAGTGTCAGTAAATTCCTTTACTTCCATTGACCTTTCTCTTTTTTGTCTTTTAAACTTTCTTATGACCTCTCTTTACCTAACATCATAATGTAATCAGTAGAACAAATGAACCTGAAGGGGAAGATTGAGAGCCAAGAGAAATTCATTACTAATGTGTGTCAGATTTCTTGAAAGATTTTTGTTTTTCAATTTTTCCTAATTCATGTTCATTAGGAAAAGTCAGAAAGCATTACTATGCAAAAGAAGAGGAGTCTCCTGTAGTTCTGTGACCCATCAATGATTCCTGATAAAATTCTGTTTTAAATTCTTCCAAACCCTTTCTTTTCATATCTTTTTTAAAAACTAAACTGAGATTTTTATTACGTATATATGAATCATGTTTCATTTTTTGTAATCCCGTTATCATATGTTTGTTCAAGCTTCAAGACCTTTAAAAACTCCTGCCTTGAAGTTTTGGAGGCTCTGTAGTCACTTACAGGAGGGGTATAATGAGAAAAGCATTGTGTACTGTACTTATCGTCAGGGATTGCCAGAGCCTTGAAAGTACATAAATTTGATTACTTTTATATCTGAATAAATTGGGCAGTTATATATAAGTTTTTGTGTTTTTAGTGTGTTGCTTTAATTTAGGATTTGGATCATCAATTTAAAGAAATTCACTAGAAATGGCAAAATGTTACTTTAATAAAAATATCTGCTAGTTCATGTCTGTTTATCTGGAAAACAACGAACAAATTGTTATAATACTAAATTTTACTCTGTGTTATGTAGAGTATTTTAAAGTATACTTTGTTTGCCTTGGGACCTAGTAATTTTAAACATTTACTGAGATGATTATGTTTTTAATTATTCTTTGTGGTGATGTGAACTAGGAATAATGCAAGATATCTTTGGAAAAGAATACCACCTGCTATAAAATCTGTAAGTATTCTTTCAATACATTTTACTGCTTTAATATAGTAATGACATTCACTTAAATGGCAACCTTTTAAAAGTTCCTGTTTTCTTTCCCATGTCTCAAAAATAGCCATTAAACTGGTATTAAAGTATAAGAATAGATCTTCAAATTCCTCTAATCAGAAATTTGAATTTTCCTAGGATGGTATAGAAATCTGTGTTCACCTCCTACTTAGCAGATTTCTTAAGACATTTCTTACAAGTGCAGCTTCACCAGTTAAGCAGCTAAGCTAATTTAGATGAAGGAAGGTGCTGGCAGTAGCAGTGGTGGTGATTTTCAACTGATATTTGCTGTTCCCTATAATGGTATAGGGAACTTATTTTGAAACTGGTATTGTTCATAAGAATATTCTAAAAATGATTGTTCATAGCATTAAGATTATTTTTGCTAATTAGGATTTTAGATTTCTTATTGTGGATGGGAGATTAGATGAAATAACCTATAAAAAGTTCCTTCCAAAGTGGAATGAAGTAAATTTTTAATTTCAGGTGGTTCATTGTTTCTAATATGAGTGTGCAGTGAATTTTTCAACATTCTCAGAGTATTACCAAGAATTCATCTAAACTCTTGTTCATTGTTGGTATTTAGCAGATCAGATTAGTATTATTATTCTCTCCTTTCCTAGACAGTCTATTAAGTAAGATTGGAATATTGCTCAGCTTCTTTGGTTAAATAATTATAAATTTTATATATATATAAATTACCACTTTCAGTGATACTAGTGGAAACTCTATCCTTAGAGAAGCTACAGTGTATGACATCTTAAGTTGACAGTCTCTATTGTTAACTATTTTGCTATTACTTTGTCCTAAATATATACATCTTTAAAAACAATGATGCTTAAGATAATTAGTCCCTAGGCTTAATTCTAAAATATTTTTGGACTACTTTCTCAGGCTTTAATTTGCTATTTTAATAAAAATTTATATCAGACCTATAACTCAATTTTACATTACTGCTCACAGTGTTTAGAAATCGTTTTTATAGTGATTGGGCTGAAAAAGTAATTTTATCTCTTAAAAGAAATGTTGAATTATGTTTTGATGATACAGCTAGCAAGCTTATATCATTTCTGGTATTTTAAGATAAAGTCATTGGTAAATTTGCAGAGTGAGTACCCTCAAAGGCAACTATATTTATTGCAGGCAAATTCTGAACTTGGAGGAATTTGGTCAGTAGGACAAAGAATCTGGCAGAGAGATTTCCCTGGGATCTATACGACCATCAATGCTCACCAGTGGTCTGAGACAGTCCAGCCGATCATGGAAGCACTTAGAGGTAGTGTTTCTTTGTGGTTAAAAGTTAAATTAGACTAGACCTGTTCCTTAAGTGCTGCAATGTTGAAGTAAGTCAATGGTGTGTTTAAAAGGTAGATGTTTTTTGATAGGTGAGTGGTGCAGTTTTCAGAATTGTTTTTTTGAATTTGCTCTAATTGTGCTTCTTCATTTTATATTGATTGAGGTTATATTGGCAGCTAATAGCTTCATTGTTTCTTAATTCTAGACTGAAATTGCTCTTGTCAGTAAAAGGGTTTTTGCTATGAAAATAAAATCTTGTAATACTCTAATAAGTTCAAGGTACAGGTTGGTAAAAGTTACAAAAATTCTTGTATTTGAAAATAGAGACTAGGCTTTGAACTATGTCAGCCTCAGCCTTTGATAGGGGTTATCTCCATTTTCTGGATTTTATAACTAATTAATTAAATAGTTAAATGCTCAAACATGTTTTGTTGTTGTTGTTGTTTTAATTTCTTTAGCATTAGAGGTACCGCACTGGATCAAATGTGTTTTTAACTGTTTTGAAAGATCACACCCTGATGCAACATAACACTAATCCCGCAATAAAGTCTCATCCCTGGCCTCTCTCCATTCTCCTATTCCTAACGTTTGCTTCCTGTCTTCCTGGCTCAGTCTTTTATAAATTCATTCAATGATCTCTTTTCATATTGCTATGCTCTTATTTTTTACTGTCTCCTTATTTCTATAGCTAATACTTTTCAGTGAACACCTTCCTGCTCTGGAGGAGTCAGTGAGCAGGCATTTTTTAATAAGGCATTTTTAATAAGCACTCATCACTCTGGTTAGGGATATCAGCTTTACATGGTAGCAGACGGTAAAGATTGTTTTTGAGATGCATGTAATTCCCTTGAAGTGGTAAAACTGTAGACACTCTCACCTGGGGCCTGTAGGGGCAAGGTGAGGCGCCAGTATGCCTGGAGCCCTGGAAAAGGAGCTGAAGGCAGGAGGGGCAGAGGAAGTAAATCTCCTGACCTACCCTCTGGCTTCTGACCTCCCAGTGGAGCCCTCACCCCCCAGAGCAGCGGAGCTCAGTGCCACAGGTGTGCAGCACGGTTGGAAAGGACGGGACAGTGACTGGCTCAGGTTCCCTTCTGTCTCCAGCACTGGCAGTAATGGATGAGAGGCACTCGAGTATTTGTGGAACAACTGAATTTCCATTCTGTTAGGATCTCTGTTTTCACCAAAAATGTGTCCTCCGATGTTAGGTACTAGCTCAATCTATTCTACCCTCCAGCATGCCATTGTAACACGTGCCTTCATGAGGTTACAAATTTCATAGCTCTTGAGGGTCACGTGGTGACCAGTCAGAATGTAGATGTTAGAGTCCTTCATGCCAGGTGGTTAAAAGCAGCCTGAATGTTGCAGCTGTAACTGAAACGAGGAACACTTAGCCTTTATTTTTACTTTTTTTGTCAACTTCTGTTTCACCCCGTATGTTTTTCTTCCCTTTTCCAGTTATATCTATTTTGCTTCTCTTCTCTCCTCCCTTCTCTTTATCTCTTCTATTCATATTCTGTTCCTGTTCTATTCCTCAGTCTAAAAATCTGACCAGAATATTTGACCTAAAGTAAATGTTTTTAAAATATGACAGGCTCACCAAATAAATACAGTTTTATGTCGTACACTTGTATTTCTCTACGGAGACTCCAGAATAAAAGTATGTTTAAGTTAGGTTATTTGCTAGAGGTTGGTTAAAAGAAGGAATTGAGCGTACAGACACATTAGGAAGAACAGATAATCGCTCAGTGAAAGCTGGAGAGGATGAAGTGAAGGAACATGACTGTCGGCAACTTTTAAGGGATATGAGCAAACAAAGCCTAAGTCTAGGGTCATGCCCCGTTTTGGTCCTAGTGATACCATCAACAAGCACATGTTTAGCATATACATCACTGGAGATGCTAGGAACTCTGGAGGATGTAGAGATATAGGAGATAACTCTGTCCAGACGTTTGGAATGTAATTGAGAAGATGGGGGTGGGCAGAACAATGGATACCATGGTATACATTGGTCTAAGTGGTAAGAGATTGCTTGTTACGGTAGAAGTGTAAACAGTAATGCTATGAGTTTAGAGAGGGCAGAGATTGTAGTGAGTTATAAACAGACCTAGGAATGGTAGCGAGCAAATAGGAGGGCATTTCAGGCTGTAGAACAGCATAAACCAAAAGCCGGGGCTGAGAAGTATAGGACTTGTCTGAGAGCCAGTGGGTTTGTTTGGAGCCAAGGGTGTGTAAGGGAATTGATGTAGTTATTTGACAGTGTCCCGGGAGTGGAGAGGGGATTTTCACTATGTACAGGGTTTGTTTTATATATCTGCAGTTGCCTATTAAATATGGAAAGTAATGTTTCCTAAGCATGTTGACAGCCAGTGGAAGAGCTGGGCTGGGTGGGGAGATGGGCCAGCTGCCTGTCTCATTCCTGAATTTATTTACTGTGGGTATGGAAGCCTGGGAACAATCCCAGATGCTGTTTCTAAGGAAGAGTTTTTGTTGCTGGTACTGTTTGGTAGTCCCTTATTAGACTCATTCATTCAGGCCTGGAATTTGGGATTTTGAACCTGAATGAAGTCAATAGTTTGATGCAGACTTGAAAGTTAGGAAGAGTGCTGTAGTTATAAGGTCCGTTCTACAACTCCCAGGTATGGTCCTGTATCAGAGAACCTTCTGAGAAGGACAGTTAATTACACAAATAGCTTTTCTGCCTGTTCATTCCAGTGTTTGTAAGTGAAATAAAAAAGAATAAAAAATAAAATTTACATCCCTATGACATAAACATTTAAATTAAATGTTCTTAGGGTTTGAATCTTATGTTTATTAACTTTTTTCCATCTTTGTAGTTTTCATTGTCATCTGAGATTTTTTATCTAAGAGGAAGAGTAAAAAAATGTGTTTGTTTATTCAGCACTATTTGAACCCCTGTTACATGCTGGGCACATATATTTATAACTATGAGCGCAGAAATCTTGGACTTGATCTGGTCTTGCTTCCAAAAATTGGACAAGGACAATCATGTGGTTGAACTTTGTGTTTTAAATCTCTGCTCTTTCGGTTCACTCTCTGCCAACCCTCTGCTCTCACGGTAGATGCAACAAGGAGACGAGCCTTCGCCCTGGTCTCTCAAGCGTATACCTCCATAATCGCTGACGATTTTGCAGCCTTTGTTGGCCTTCCTGTCGAAGAGGCTGTGAAAGGTATTTTTGGCTTGCTTTTTACTTAACAAAAAAAATGGAAAATAAAAGTATGAATTGTAGGGTCACAATGTCTTCTTTGAAACTCTTGGAAACAGGATATGGTTTTGGAATCTTGGTTGTGTTTTTCAGAAAGATGATACGAAACATATTACACAACACCCCTAGCAGGGTTTTGGACAACGAGCACCCTGTAATCAAGCACATTAATAGTTCTGCAGCAAGAAAATATGTGAATATCTGCATAGTTGGCTGGGAAAATCCATCTTAATTGACCTTTTTGTTCATGTTTGGAAGTCCTTGTTTCCCCCTTCCTTGTAAGAGGCCGTCATCCCTTATCCCTCTCAGCCCGTGTTTTCCTGCCATTTCTGACCTGTACCCTAGGTGCTTGCTCCCTACTGGTCTCCACGTGTGCGTTTGCATTTTTATTTCTCAGACGATGCCCAGACTCATCCCTCCACTTGCTAGTTGCTAGAGAATATTGCATACACCTTGTTGCACTACCATGGTTGACATTTTTGATTCTCCAGCTAAAACATGAGCTCCATCAAGCACCGTATCTTAAATTTCCAGGGCCTAGCACAATTCTAGACACATAGAGGACAGGTTAATGAAAGTTCTTATGTTAAATCCTATTGTTACTTATTTATACTACTTTTATTTGTTTTGGCTCTTCTCTTAAAATTGATCCATAATTTATTGTCCAATGTATAACATACTCCAGAGCCCATACTCTTAGCTGACTGCCTGGGTGTGAATCCGGCCACCACCCTGTGCCCCATGCTAGTAGCTATGTGACCTAGGACAAATCACTTGAATTCCTTAAACTTCATTTTCCACACCTGTTAAATGATGGCTATATAGCCCACTTCACAGAGTTGTGTCAATTATATAAAATCATCCCTATAAAAGCACCTAGTGTGATAGCTACAGGTAAACGTTATGCATATGAACACTGTTTTTATCATCACCGTCATCTTTGTTATTACTGATAAGATTACAAAAGGTGCCATATAAGTTTTCCTTATGTCTGTTTTTAACAATATTGAATAGGTTAACACTAAATAGATACTTTATAGAAAACCATGTTTTCTATATTATAGAAAGATTATAACAGCCTAATAGAATAGAATGAGACTTTGATATATGTTTCAGAAATATTTCTAAAATAAGCTTACACGTTCTCTATAGCATTCCTTTCAAGTAAAAATGCACATGACATGTTAAACTAAACATATCAGGTCTCCCATACAAGTAATGCCATGGACAGATTGTGGATCATGTTGGATGTTTTTGTTATTTCTTAATCTGTATGTGAAATACACGTTTTTAGGTATATTAGAACAAGGATGGCAAGCAGACTCCACCACAAGAATGGTTCTGCCCAGAAAGCCAGGTGGGTGGAGCTCTTTACCCATTTGTGCAGCATTGAACTCTTCTAGGACTGTCAGGTTTTCAGGCCTTGAATGTGAATAATTTGATACACAATTCTGCTATACTAACAGAATAGAAATAACTCACATTTTAAATATAGATATAGGGTGGTATACACTTAGGGTACAAAGGATCTTAAAGATCACCTAGTTTTAAATTTTTAAAAATGTATTTCTTATATAAAAGAGTATTTTATATAGGTGTTTCATGGTCTTTATTACAACTTAATTCCTACTAAATATTAATCTCCCATCCTTCAATTTATAGAGACATTTCTAACTGTGTTTATCCTTACTGTTGCCTTTTTTTTTTTAATTAAATATTTGGCTTCTGCTTCCCCTTTCTCCTTGTCCTCAGTTCGCACAGACTCTTCTCCTGTGGCTTTCTCTTTCACAAAGTTAACTTCTCTAGCCTTCCTTTTAAGGCCTTAAATTCTGTGACCTGTCAGTATCTTACTCTGAATTCCCAGCCCCTCAGTCTTGCTCTCTGAAGTGACCATGCTCTTCCTGCCTGGTAGTTTCTCTTCCTTTTCTGTGTCCTTTTCTGCCATGTCTTTAGAGCTGGGCTTCATGCCCACTTCCATAAACCCTCCTGCATCTACATCAACCCAAATTTTCTTCCACCTACTCTGAATGTCTATTTATTGGACATTGTTGAGCACACAGTAAAGCATTACACACATCTCAATGTGCTCAGCCCCATGAGGGTGGGAAGAGGGTAAGACACGGTTTCAGACAGTCTAGGTGGTGAAGGAACACTAATACAATGCAGACTATAGAGCAAAATTATTCTCCCTGTATGAGAAATAAATAACCATAAGTACAAGTGCATTAAAAATAGCATGTTCTGTGACAGGTTTTTACAATGACATCTGCAAATTAGGCTGTAATTTTTTCTTTTTTTTTTTTTTTTTTTTTACTGTAGTTGCAGGGGCCCTGGATGTTTCCTTTAACAAGTTTATTCCCTTATCAGGTATGTATTTTCACATGCACATTTTAAAAATGTGTCGTTCCTAATTTTTTTTTGTGTGATATGTATATTTTTTTAGTTCTAACCTTGTAAACTAAGAGATTAAGCTTTGTAAATTTATAATAATACATATAGTTATAAGAATGAAACTGTAGGCTCTGCCCTATAGCTTACCATGAGGTGGTGGCAACCTCTGGCTCGGCTGCAGAGCCTTCTTACTGTCATACGCAGGAGTCATACAGAGGAGCTGGTAGAGCTTCTCACCAGCATTTGTATTCAGAAGGCGTCCCCAGGCTGACATGTAGTAACTGAAATGTTAGACTAAATTCCTTGAGGGTGGGGTTCTTTGTGTGTTACTGTTCATTAACAATTTAATATTCTTCTATAGCAATGCTTGGCACAAGGGAGGCACTCAGAAGTTATTTCTTGAATTAAATGTCACATGAGTAGGGATCTTTCCAAGAAGAGCATTATCTCTTAAAAGAGTTGTTGCACACTAAAAGTGTTTATAACCTTCATGTAGAATACTTCAATAACAGCAACAATACAAGATGTGCCTTTACTCCCAGTTAGGGAAAACTATACTCATAAAGTTGTGATTTCTTAGCTTGCTTTTCAGAAATGTCCATGCCCCTAAGAGGCATGATTTTGTCTAAATTCAGGACAAATCTAAAAGTTTCATTGTTAAAATTAAAGGCATTGGTAGGGGTGGGTGGCAGGGCCAAAGCTTTGTTACTATGGTGTCTAACTTGAAGTATGTTTCTCTCTTTGACATATAGAGCCTGCCCCAGTTCCCCCAATCCCCAATGAACAGCAGTTAGCCAGACTGACCGATTATGTGGCTTTCCTTGAAAACTGATCTATCACCCTGAGTTCAAGATCTACCTTCAGAATCCTGTGTACTGACAAAGTTGAAATGTAAAATTTTTATTTTCAATTTACTGGATGGGTGAAGCACCTCAGCATTCCTTACTGATTATGTGATAAAATACATATATAATATAAAGTATATCTATTTTGTCCTTAAACATGCTGAATGGTTGTTGAAACAACTCTGATTTTGTAATATTTAACAATCTGGATGGAGCTTGTCAGTATTATGTGGTTAGTTCCTATTTCCTAGTGACTTATAAAATAAGGTCTCCTATTCCATGTAGACCAGTGGTTGTCAACTGTCTTTTCCCTGCCCCAGCACATGCCCACACTCCCAACTGTACCATTGGTTCACAGCTCTAGTGATTCATTTGGAGTTTGAGGAGAACTGTCCCCAGGGGCGAGATCTGAATTGCTAGGGATTATGAAGAACAAGCTCTCTTTGAAGAACATGCTCTCTTTTCTCCTCACCTCCTGAGAGTCACTAATGTAGAATACAGAAAGATAGCTGAGGAGCAAATAGATCAATTTCGATAGTAAACCAGTTTGTTAACTTTAGATTTTTTCCAGTGGTATGAGTACATCCATTGCTGGCAGTGGAAGACTTGCCATGAAAATGCAACTTATTTAAGATATTCAAGAGAAGTATTAAGTTGTAGCTGCTTTCAAAAGAAGGGAGAAGTTAAGTGCAGAATATACTATAGGGGAAAAGAAGCTAGTGAGACAAGTGATACTCTTTGTACAATTACCTTGCAGCCTCTTAGTTGCTTATATTTATCCCTTGGTTCAAGTTCTGCCCTTTGGAGAAATACTGAACAAGTCTTTCATTCTTTGTGTGACAGCCTTTGAGTATTTAAAGTTGTTTGTTGTGTCTTCAGGTTAAAACACCCCTTAGTTCATTTATTCTGCATTTGTTCAATAAATATTTAAGTGAATTCTTCAACTGTTTCATCTAAGGTAGTTTCTAGAAATTTCACTATCATGGTCTTTCTGTGGACACATTCTGGTTTGTCATTGTCTCAAAATATGAATTTCTTAATTAAATAGAAATGACCTATATAGTGATAATTACATAATTCATGTTTTCACTCATTTTAAATACATTTTATTGGCTATTTCAATTTTTCTTAACAAAAATGGAAATACATTTTAAATTGCAATTTTATTTAACCCTGACAGGTAAGTCATGTTAAAACTTGTTTTACAGGTGTGGAAATGGAAATTCAGGAAGTCAGAGGCTCAGTAGTAAGACAGTAATAATGCCAGTTTTTTTAACTTCCAGATGTTAAGTAAAAATTGTGGCCATAGTTCTTGTTTTTAATAACAGATTAGAATCAACTCAATTGTTCATCAATAGGGGATTGGTTGAATAAACAACAGTATAAAGTATAGACTTTGCAGTTGTAAAAAGAATGAAGATCTCTAAAATGAAATGCTCCAGAGTGAAAACAAAGTACAAGGAGTTTATACTGTTACCTGGAGGATAACAAAGGGAGAGTGGTTATGATTGTGTATACATACACATTTGCTTATATTTCAAAAAGAAACAATTGAAGGGTAAACCAAAAATGAATAAAAATGGTTCTCTAAAGAGGAAGGAGAGGACAGTGGACTACAACATGGAGAAAAAAGAATTATCTGAAGTGACTCAAACACAGTATTTTGCTTCTACAATGTCACAGCCATTAGCCCGTCTTTGTGCTCTGGCTACTTCTGAGACAACCAGCTGCATACAGGTGCAGCCTGACAACACCCTGCTTCAGATCCATTAAATGCCTCCACCGTTTTGCTCTGGGGCTTAACCTGGCACTTAGACCAGGATGCCCACACAAACCCTGGGTAAGAGGCGTTAGCCCCTTGGGCAACCCTTCAGCAGGTGGGGACATGACGTGGTGAATAAACACTCCCTTCCTTGTCTTGGGGCAGACTATCCCGAGTGTGGTCCATAACCTGGTTCTTGAAAAGGATCACAGCAAGTTCGAGCTGTGGTGTCCCGTGGCAGCCAGCTCTACAGTTCAGCCTTGGATTATGTTTTTCCTTCTTGTCTTACTCTTCCCAGTTTCCCTTCTCTTGTTCCCTGGGAGCAAGAGAAGTGATATATCTACATTTCTAAATGCAGTCCTGTCTCAGGCTCTGCCTTGGGGGGAAGGGAAGACAAGTCAAATCAAAGGAAAGTTTGTGATGCATGAATCAGGCTGAAAGCACCTGAATCTATTCATTCTTAATAAACAAGTCTGATAACGAAGATATAGTGAGCATACAGCATCAACCACCAAGTTTTCTTGTCCAAAAAAGCGTTACGTATATGAATATAGTCCAAGTTTTAGATCTAACTGCTAGTTTACATAAAGTGTGAGAATTAGTGGAACAGGTCAAATACCCTAAGAAGTAATCAGCCAATTCCAAAACATGGGGAATTTAACAGAACAAATTAATGAGTTTCTTCAAAAATAAAAAAGGGCAGAGGGTAGTGGAGATGGTGGTAAGTATGTGAAAATTTCTGCTCCTGCATCTAAGTACCTTGAGGCCAACTCACAGCTTTGCTAAGAACCACAAGAGATGAATACATACAGCGTGTAAAGGCATGAGCCCCTAAAGCAGCGAGGAATGGAGGAGCTAAGATTTGAGTGGAGGGCTACAAAGAGGTCATCTGCAGTAACTTTTGAGGGGCATTTGCTGATTCTGGGCATAGCAAGATCTAAGCTTTGGGCAGGGTTCCACTGCTGGGAAACCTAGCAACCTGCAGAGTTTGGCACTTTCACAGGGCTGGGTTGATAAAAATAGAGACTCGAGAGGGCTAAACACTATACTGTTTGTCCTTCAAGACATGTGGTGAACTTTTAAGCTGCTTGTGTGGGGTACGAGGCCAAAAAGTCAAGTCAAAAACCTTTGAGAAACAGCTCCTTTTTTCTGAAGTCTTGCTGTATTGGGCTCTATTCAACAATTCTGAGGGGTAGAGGGAGTTGCTTATAAGTATAAACCAGAGGTAGAACTGCTACTGGAAAATAGGTCAATATAAAACATTCAAACTGAAGCGCAGAGAGAAAATAATAGAACTTAACTGGAAAGAGTGTTACAGACGTGGTACACAGCAAATAGATCTACCATGTGTGTAATTGGAATGCAAGGAGGAGAAAGAAAATAGAGCAGAAAAATAAAATACTTGGAACTCTGGTGCAGAATTTTCCAAAACTGATGAAAGAAATCAAGCCACAGATTCAAAAAACCCAGAAAACCCCAGAGGATAAATGCAAAGAAAACCACACCCTGACGCGCCATAGTAAAACTAATGAAAACCAGAGACAAAATATATTAAAAGTACAGAGGGAGGGCCAGGAGGGGACAGTTATCTTCAAAGGAGCAGCAATAAAGCCACACAATGAAGTGGCATTTTTAAAGTTTCAAAAGAAAAAAACTCTTAACTATGCTGTTGACAAGAGGATACACTTTGAATGTTCCTGTGTTGTTAAATTTAAAAGTTGGAGAAAGATATACCAATGCAAATACCAAAAGAAAGCTGGTGCAGCTTTGGTATTACTGTTGGCACTCCATGTCCCCCAGGTTCCACATCCATGACTCAACTGAGGATCAAAAATACGCAGGAAAAAAATATTAATACAACAAAAAATAAAAAATATAGTATAACAACTGTTTACATTGTATTATAAATAATCTAGAGATGATTTCAAGGGTGGGGAGGATATGTTTATTTAAGGGACCTGAGCATCCACCGATTTTGGTATCCTGGGGAGTCATGGACCCAGTCCCCTTGGGCACTGAGAGAAAACTGTATTAGACAAAGCAGATTTAAAGGCAAGAATAATTATTAGAGATCAAAAATAATTTTAATGAAAAAGAGATTACATTAGTTTCCTATCACTGCTGCTGTAACCAATTACCATAAACTTAATGGCTTAAAACAACACAGATGTATTTTACAGTTCTGCAGTTCAGAAATCGAAAGTGACTCTCACCAGGCTAATGCCAACAGGGCTGCATTCCTCCTTTTTGGAGGCTGGATGGGACAAGCTGTTACCTCGCTCTTTCCAGCTTCTAAGGCCACCCACATTCCTTGGCTCATGACCCTCTTCCTCCACCTATAATGCCAGCAACATTGGGTTGAGTTGTTTTCGTATTGCCATCTGTTTCTCTTTTCTGCTACCCTTTTCCACCTTTAAGGATCACTGTGACTACACTGGACCCCCCCTAGAAATTCAAGATAATCATACTATTTTAAGATAAGATGATTAGCAACCTAATTCTGTCCACAATCTTAATTTCCCTTTCTCATGTAACCTAACATATTCACAGGTTCCAGGGATTAGGATATGGACATCTTTGTGGGTCCATTATTCTACTACAGGGATTAGTCCAATAGGCAGTAGGAATATGTAGCAATTCTAAATTTATATTCAAAATATAATCAAGTGGAAGTTGACAGAACTTAAAGGAGAGAAGAATCAATCATTTAAAACCGTTCTGGAAGACATTAACATGCCTCTCTCAATAGCTGATGTCATAAACAGACAATACCAGCAAGAACATAGAAGAAGTGACAAACTTGACCTAATTGGCATACATAAAACATGGTACCCCAAAATAATGAAATATATATTCTTTTTTATGCTGTATAAACCATTTAGCAAAGTTGAGCACCTATTGGGTCATAAAGTCCTAATACATTACAAAGGATGGAAATTAAAATGAGTTTATTTTCTGAAAACAGTGGAATTAACTAGAAATCAGTAAAAACGTGGAAATTATTAGGAAATCTCCAACTGCTTAGAAATTATGCAGTAATACTTCTAAATGTACCTGTGGGTCAAAAAAGAGAACATTTAAAAATATTTTTAGCTTCATGAAGGTTATAATTAACGAATCTTATGGAATTAAGCCAAAGTATGACTGGAGATAAATGTAGAGTCTTAAAAAAAATTATTAGAAAAAAGACTGAAAATCTGTAATCTAAACTTTTCAACAAACCAAAAATCGCAAATCAAATACAAATAAAGTAGAAGGAAAACACTGAGACCAGAAATTAAGGAAATAGTAAACAAACATACAGTAGAGATAAGTCAACAAAACCAAAAGTTGGGTCTTTGAAAAGATTAACAAAATTGATAAATCTCTCTAGCAAGACTAGTAAGAAATGAGAAGACAAATTATACATACCAATAGTGGAAAGGCAAAAACAGTTGGTACAAGGATATTGTGAACAATGTTATGCCAATGCTATGGTTCGGATGTGGTTTGGCCCCTGCCAGGTGTCCTGTTGAAATCTGATCCTTGATGTTAGAGGTGGGGCTTGGTGGGAGGTGTTTGGGTTATGGGGCAGATCCTTCATGAATGGCTTGGTGTCATACTCCTGGTAGTGGGTTCTTGCTCTATTAGTTTCCTCAAGAGTAGTTTGTTGAAAAAGGCCTGGCACCTCCCCGGCCTTGCCTCCTCACTCAGCTTGTGATATGCACACACCGGCTCCCCTTGCCCTTCCACCATGAGTGGGAGCAGCATGAATCCCTTCCCAGAAGCCTCTGCTGACCCGGCAGCAGTGCCAAGTGATGTGGGGCCCTTGATACGCCCCATTCCTGAAGGACACCAGACACCACTCGGTAGCAAATGGGCTATGTTGGCCCCTTCCACCCTGGACAGAGCAGAGTTGCTTCCTCACTGGCAATGACATCTGCTGTGGGTGTGGGTTTGCCCTCCATGCTCCATGGGTGCCTTCTCCAGCACCGTCTTCTAAGAACACATGAAATGTCCCATCTGTTGGCAATGAATCCTAAAGAACATCGCCTCAGTCCAAGGGGCCCATTTTTTGAAAAAGGAGAAGTGACAATGAGTGCATGACCATGAGATCCATCAGTTTTAAGTTCTCCGTACCCAGACGTATCTAGTCTCATAGAATGGTGGAATGGCCTACTCAAGGCTCACTAGTGTGCCAGCTTGGGGACAACTTGATGGGGCCAGAATGCTTCCCCTAAGATGTGGAATATGCACTAACTAAACCACGACCCATGTGGGGCTGTGTCCTTAACAGCTAGAATACGGGGTCACGTGAGCACAGCCCAACTGAATGCCCTCACCGTAACTCCCAGGGATCTATTTGCAGAATTTTTGCTTTTCATCTCAGGTTATAAGAACATTACTTGTTCTCTTGTTTCTACAAGTTTCTGTCCATAATGAATAAGGAACCAGATGTTTTACAGCCCTGTAAAATCAAAGTTACATTGCCTGAGAGAGCCCAGTGAAGGTCAACTAGGCTTATTAAAATTGTCCAGCAAGATAGCAGCAATAATTTTGACCTCTTCCAAGTTTTGGTTAAATAATCCTTAGCACGTGTCATAGAAGGAATGTTAGTGAGAGGAGGGGCTATTGAGCACGAGAAGAAAAATAGGATGGGGATGTCTTCAGATTCCGGACCAACTGTCATGTGGAAGAATTTTGTTTATTGCTCCAGAAGGCAAAAATCGAGAACATGAAGAGCTTTTTAACCGTCTAGACCAGTGCTGTCTGATAGAAACAGAAGGCAAGCCCCATATGTAATTTCAAAGTTTCTAGTAGCCACAGTAAAAAAGTGAAAAAGAAAAACAGATAAAATTAATTTTAACAACATATTTTATTTAGCCCAATCCAAAATATTATCAGTTCAACATGTCATCAATATAAAAAAATACGAATGAGATAATTTACATTCTTTTCTTCATACTAAGTCTTTGAAACCTCGTGTGTATTTTACACTTAGGGCACAGCCCGATTTGGACTACCAGGTTCCAAGTGCTCCGTAGCCACCTGTGACTTGTGCATACTGGGCAGCAGTGGGCCGGATCGTCTCAGATGGAGTGAGGATCCTATCGATCAGATACCGCTCTAGCCAAGCTCAATAACCGTCGATCAAGGATGTTTTGGAGGAATGTTCACACACGGGTTATGTTAGGGACAGTCTCCAGGTGTCCCCTCCCCTTACCTCTTCTCCACTTCTTATAGCCAAGGCAGGAAGAACAGAACTCCACCCAGCAGCATCCAGCCCTGGGTCCCCATCCACCCAAATGGTGGCAGCAAGGGCTGTTACACCTGCTGGGGAGATTAGCACTTTTCCAGGAGTCTTCCAGCTTAGTGTGTCTAGGGGATTTTTACAACAACCTGCAATTAAACTCTGCATTGCAAAGCAGGAAAACAAAGGCATCTGTTGACCCTTGGCTGGGCTGCCCGTGAAGTGGGATAAGTACTTCCTGGTTATAAACGCCATGCCTGGATTTGCTCTCACATGAGAACTACTGGCAACACTGCCATTGGAGGAAGGTGGGCTTTGCCTTTTTAGTAGAGTTAATGACCTTGGTTGGGTAAACTGATCACATTTTTGCGGCTGAGCAAAGTCATAACTTTCCTCTGAATTTGTTGCTTTTCTAAGTAAAGGAAGCATTCAAAATGTAGTAGAAAAGGTGGTGTAATTTCATCTAAATTTCTAAAGACAAGCTAAAACCAGGGTGAAAATTTTACCGATGTAAATGATTGATGATGTTTTCCTGGGTTCACTGAGACAGCGGGAAATCAGGAGCTCTTCGCGCGTCTTTTCGAGGCAGGAGGGGACTTTACCGCACACGCTGCTGGCAGCCACCTGACCAGCGTATGCACATCCCAGATGTGAATCAGGATTTTCTCCTCGGTTGAGCTGTAAGGAAAGGCTTTGTTCTGGACAGAAGAGGAACCAGGCCATTTTCCACTTGTGAGTCACATGATGGGAGGAATTGCCAAAAACAATTTTGATTTAATAATATTCCAGTTGTAAGCCTGTGTCTGAGCCCTAAGAAGGGCAATTCAGGACAAAGGGCAAAATGCCAATGCACGGCTGTGCGTAAGGTGATAAGAACCTACTCATGGTGCTCTGTGTCAGTTGATGAACATGATTTAAAAACTGGATTAGGTTGTTTGCGAGGTTGGGCCATGAATGATGTCAAGGAGAACGGTCCAAGAAATTCCAAATCCATTTGGCAGCCTTAAGTCTGCTTCATGCCTCCCCTGCTAATCCTGATTTTTAGCCGACTGGTACACAGGATTTTCATCCCATCTCTCCCATAAAAGAGAAAGGATATAAATGGAAATGTGGGAAGTGTCTTCAGCCGCTTTAATTTTGCCCATGGCAATTTAATACGGACCAATTTCAAAAGATTGGGAGGCCTTAGTTTTCAACATTATCTTGGCTCAATGTTCTGATGTCATGCCTGGTGTCTTCCATGTGACCAGAGCTGCTATTCTAGATGCAGGAATCTGCGCAGGGCAGCTTTTCTGCATTTCCACCGACCCCCACCTCAGGGTAGCACAAGGAAAACCAAACAGGTGACGCTGTGTTGGAAGCCCTCTCGCGCTGAGACGTCCACAGTGAGCAGCTGGCCAGGGCCAGACATCTGTTGGACTCCCACCCTCACTGTCACTGGTTTTCTCATTGTTTGAAATGTGCTGCCATAATTCACTCGGGCCCATTCTTTGGACGTCAGATCACCCTTGCTGCTGGCTGAGGCACGGTCCCTGCAGAGACTTAAATAAGGCTTTTCTAAAGGCTGGAGAAAGTGCTCTTGAGTTATTAGATATTTTCGAAGAGATTTTATTTATTTTCTTTGTTTTTAATTTTTGTGATTGGCCCTTGAGACATCGGTCCTTTTGTCATAAGAGTGGAATGGATGAGTTTACTAAGATAAGACTTGGCAAGATAGAAAATCTGTGGTGAATTTGGAGCTAAATTCCCTAATAATTAAGAAAAGAAAAGTTAAAAGACCCAGCCAAGGTGTTATTACCATGAGGTTGTCATACACTTGTAGTTCACCACTTTGGAAGATCAAATCCACATGTGTGCAAAATTTAAACAAAAATTAAAATATACAAAACCTAACCAAATTATCGTGGGCATTCACTAAAATTCACCTGCAGTGTTGGGGTGAGGGGACTCCAGCAGGGGGCTGGTTAATGACCTGGGCTTAGCCCTGGTCCAGCCACTAACACCATCAGCGACAGTCGGGTTGGCCCTGCACGTGCAAAGCATGTGGCCTTGCCTTTGACTGCAGCACAGGGTAGGAGAGCACCCAGCTCTCACCAGAAAATTAGCTCCAAGCACTCAGCTATTCGGGTTGTATCCAAGGCTCAGTTGTGAAAAATAATATCCATGGAGAGTTCCTTAAGGTCTCAGTTCTCAAAGTGCGCCTCTGGGACCACAGACGGGAGCCCCAGTCCAGACCTGCTGAATCAAAATCTGCATTTAATGAGACCCCGGGTGATTCTCGAACACACTGAAGCCTGGGGAGGCTGACGCAGGGTTTGCAGTCTCCATTCTAGATGGGTGCTGTGTACTGCTTTGGGGCCCTGCACCTCCCAGGACAAGGAGGCTCAGGACACGACTACAGTATTTTCTGTTGCAATACGGAGGTTGTACCCATTTCCACATGCGACCTGCCCCCACCAAGTGAGAAATTCCTCTCTGGTGTCAGCGTTAGGAGAGACTCTTGTGGATCCTGTACATCTTATAGCTGATTGTATCCACCAAATGGATATATGCCTTGGCCCACAGAGAGGTCAAGGCCAAATACAGAGTCCAGCAGCTGTTCACAGCATGTGATACTCATTTTTATTCTTCTTAAACTTGCTAGCTCTTCTCTCCCTCTATTGACTGCCCACACACCCCACCTGTGCACTAATTTGTCTCTCTCCTGCATGTATTTCTGTAAACACTCTCCATATTTTTTTCTAAAGTAAGTGGGGAAATACATTAACATATTAATGCCATTAATGAAAACTAGTAGTCTTCTCTGACGGTGATGTGTCCTCAAGTGATAAAGGAAACTTTCTCGATACTTTTCAAAGAGCCACCTGCTAAATTTCTCCACCTCAGCCCTTGGCCTTCACGTTCACCCTGACAGCTGCTACTGGGAGCCAGGTGTGAATGTGCACATGACACTGATTTGTGGTCATTTGGTTTTTGTCATCAGAAGGGGAAGAGATACTCCAACTGTGAGAATTGGTGTGGATTTTTTGGCTATGTATTTAGTGCTTGAATAAAGATGCTTTTCAGCTTAGCGCACTGCCATGTTCTCGATGTACACTCCTCCATCCCCGCAAAGCGACGGGGCCGGCCCTGTGTCTCCGTCCTGTAAGTAGTGGCAGCGAGGCGTTCGCATGCCCAACTCCACGCAGCCGTGTGACGGAGCCAGCGAGCCAAAGCAGTGATTGTCCTCATCACACCGGGCTGGCACGGGGGAGGGAGCTCAAAGAGTCCACACAGCCCTTCTGAGGCCACAGAAAGTTATGACTGATTAGACAGGAAGTTTCAGAAAGAAACTGAGACATCTTGAAGTCCTTAGTAGTAAATGTTCAGACTAAAGCAGCATGTTTAAAGGCCTCAAGAATCTCACCCATTGGATCCAATAGTTTTTTCTTTGAGCCATTTTTTCCAAAGAAGTAATCTGAGAAGTTGCAAAAGGTTTTGGGAACAGGAATAATCATCACTGCAACACTTAGAGAAATTAAAATAGCAAAGGAAGCAAAAACCTTTATCCTCACACTCACGATGAGCACAAGAGCCGTGGCCTGCAGGTCAGAGCTCCTGCCTGAGCTCAGTGGGCTTCACTGTGGCCTGAGCACTGGCCCAGCTTCGCTCCACAGCCAGCCGGCCACGTTCCTCTCCCGGGGGATCGCCCAAGCCCCAGGGGGCAGGCCAGACCTCACCGGCATGTGTAAACCTCCCCTCGCAGGACGGCTGCATCCACCTGCTCAGAGCAGGCCCAGGACCAAGGGCAAACCAGTGGGGCAGGGAGCAGGCTCTGCTCGCAGTGGGGGGCGAAGGCAAGTCCTGTTTGATGAGCGGTAACAGAAACATAGTTGTGATCTAGACTTGCTTTGCCTTGGCACACATTCCTCTTTGGTGCAGGACGACGGAAGGAGCCTTGGAGATGAGCTGTGGAAATGTCGGCACAGCACAGGACCTGGGTCCCGGGCAGCCGCTACTTTGTGCTCTTAACTCTCAATAAGCCGTAGTTTCCTCAATTGCAAAATAGGGCTGTTGTGAGGATCAAATGCAAAAACATATGTGGAGCTCTTAGCCAAGTGCCTGGTTCTTAGGAAGGGTCCACTAAGCGATGATGACTGTTCTGAAGATGTCTGAGATTCAGTGATGAAGGAAAATCATAAATCTAGAACCCTCCACTTAGCTAAACTACCAATCTAAAATGGGGGTGAAATGAAGACATTTTTAAATCATTCCACTTGCTTTTGGAAACCACTATAGCAGTCAGGATAAGCTAAGGTTTGCTGCACTAACAAATAACCTTCAAATCTTGGTGCTTTACACTAGCAAATATTTCTTTGATGTTTCTGCCACCTGCCCACGAGGGTCCGCAGAGGCACCCCTATGTCAGCTTCACACCGGGTTCCAGGGCATGGAGCAGCTTCTGTGTGGAACAGGGCAGAGGAAGAAGAGAGGAGGTGAGTCACCTGCTGGCTCCTGATGCTCCTGTCCAGAAGTGACACCCATCACTCTCACATATGTTTCGTCAGTCATGCCTGACTCAGCAGGGCTGGGAGGTCTGATCCTCCTGCAGGAGAAGCTCTGCAGAGAGGGGCACTACGTACAGGGAACACGACACAGTCGATGAGAGAACACGTGTGACTCTGAAAGCATCAGGGGGAAAAAGGAATAATATGTTTATCACCAATGTGGTAGCATTAACAGATGGGGTCCTTAGGAGGTGACTAAGTCCTGGGAGCGGAGCCCTCAGGAATGGGACGAAGGCCCTTACAAAGGAGGCTCCAGAGAGCTGCCTGCTCTTTCCTTCTCTGCTGCCACGTGAGGACACAGTGCTTGTCCCCTCCTCCCTTCCTCCTCTGCCATGTGAGGACACAGCAACAGGTGCTGTCCTGGAAGCACAGAGGGAGCCCTCACCAGACACTGGCTCTGCCGGTGCCTTGATCTTGGATCTCCCAGCTTCGGGAACTGTGAGGAATAAATTTCTGTTTTTAATAAATGACCCAGTCTGTGGCATTTTGTTATAGCAGCATGAGCAGACTAAGGATGTTAAAATAGGAAGATGATGCTGCACTATCGGGGCAGGCCCCGTGTCATCACAAGGTCTCTTGTACATGAGGAGCAGCCAGTAAGGAGGGACAAGGCCCTGCGGCCAGGGAGGCCGGGTCGGAGGGAGGAAGGGACCGTGGGCCAAGGGATGCAGCAGCCTCTAGACTCCGGGAAGGACAAAGACATTGGCTCTCCCCTGACGCCTCCAGAAGGAACTGGCCCTGCTGACGCCTTGACTGTAGCCTGGGGAGACTGACTTTGAATTCTGACCTTCAGAACTGTAAGAGAATAAATGTGTTATTTTTAAGCCACTAACATTACAGCAGCCACAAGATGCTGATGTAGAGCCCATTCTTTGATTATGGGCGCTACTCTGTGCTCTTCCTTCTTACTTATTAGCAAGCCAATCCCTTTTTGTTGCGTGTCCTTTGCATTGGAGAGAAGAGAGAAGTCCCGAGTGGTCATCAGTGTTGACTCTCGAAAGTGACAGAGGCAGCATCAGGTGTCTCAGGGCCTGCCCCGGCGCAGCATGGGAAGGTGCAGCCCTTTGGTTGCTATCTCTGCATCTCACGTCCTTGCTTCACTAGTGCAGGTGACAAGCCAAGTGCCACCCTGAGAGTTGTTTCCATTCATGGCACATTTGAGAGAAAATGTGTTCCAGGGAGCTGCTGCCTCTCTCGCACTGGAGCATGTCTGCAGAGGCTTTGACAGGTAGCATGGACCTCGGAGGGAAGGCCCAGCAGAGCAGCTCCCAGTGCATGGACAGGACACGCGTGGGGGCTCACCCCGCCTTGGAGAGGGTCCTGGGGTGAGGAAGACGAGCACGGACTGAACTAATTACTGGTCTCCGAGTTCCAAAGGACATGGCTGAGCTAAGCCATTCAGCGTCATCACCGTAGGTTTGTTCTCCAGTGTGGAGGAAACGCCCAGACATTCAGAGTGGGAAGGCTCGGCTTTCGAGTGTGGGGACGGCAGGTGCCTCAGCCCCTGGTGTGTCCGCGTCAGACCTAAAAATCATGTGTTTCTTCCTTGTTTACAAAATGATGTAGAAAGATTACAGTGTCTTCTAGTCCCTGGAACGTGGCTTCTATCAGCCTTGGCTGGTTTTTACTCCAACTTCCAAAACTATTTTTGGGAACCCAAGTCTTCATGGTTTTGGAAAAACAGCCTCTGACATGCAACGACCCCTTGGCGTGATTTTCTGTCCATGTTCCCCGGAATCCTGATCACACAACAAGTTCCAGACATCCGAAAAGAGACTTGGTTGTTTTGATCATGCATGTCTCTAATTGAGTTCATTCTCTAGTGTTTAAATTCAGCTTAGAGTAGTAAGAAAGATGTTTGGAAAAGAAACCCATTGTTTTCAACATTTTTAAAGCAAAAGAATCACTTTTGCCTGAGGACTTTTACCCTGAACTGAAGGGTCCCCAGTGGTGGCAGGAGCACCGTCTGCTGCCAGCTGTGCTGGCTGTGACACCGTGCTCCATCGTGAAGCTGTGCTCCCTTGGTGCTGTCGGTGTGGCCCTCACCTGGCCTCAGCAGGGGATAGGGGTCTACCTGTCTCCTCTGGCATGAACCCCACACAGCTCAGCGGAGGCCAGTCCACGCATTTTCATTCCGTTTTGCTGAGAGTTCAGGGATAATTGTGGAAACATACAACCCCAAGCACACCTTACATTGAAATAAGGGACTTTTCTCAAGATCCTGTGAAAGGCCACCTGGCCACCCATGGACATTTCACAAGGTCTTTGTTAGACAACAACCCGCCCAGGGCTGCCACACCCAGCCCCACACTGTCATTTTCAGGCTGTCCCTACCAGCGGTCCCAAGGTCTGCACTGCCCGAGGTCGAGGCCTGAGCAGAAAGCCTAGAACAGCCCTCTACCCCTCCGCCCCGGCCGCCGCTCCCCGTGGGAGCACATTTGGAAAGCTCCTGGCTGTCACAGGAGCCGCACTCTCGGGGGGCAAACTGGCTTTGCTTGCACACTGTCAGCAGGAAGAACACATTTGGTGAGAATCTTCTCTTTTGCTGAAAGATTGTTCCGACTGCCGAGGAAGCTCGCAGGCTGTGCCGGCATCTCCCGCCCTGGGTGGGCTATGGCTGGCTATGGGGGGACCTGCAGGCCCGGCTGCTGGTCCGAGCCAGACGAGCCACGCGCTGCTCATTCTCGCTCCCAGCACGGCCTCGGCAGCCGCCCGGGGAACTGCTCCACCTCCCCACCCTGGAGCTCTCCAGACTGGGTGTCAAGGCTTCCCCCGGTTTACAGACAAACCCCCACTTCTTAACGACGTTCTAGCGCTTTCTCAGCTTTGCCTCCTCGGACCAGGGGAGGCGAGTCCCGGGCTCACCGCACTCGCATTGCTGAGACCAGAGGCTGGGACAGGAGACATCCTTTCAGAGAGCCACCAACAGGTACGTGCCGGCCACATGCACTCGAGACTTCTCCCGGTGTCTGCCCACCACGCGGGGCCTCGGCCCACACGCACCTGCCCGTGTCCCCTCCCAGGCCAGGAAAGGAGGGAGGCAGCTGCTTGGAGTCAGGACATACAGTTTTTCCACCGAAGTGAAAGTGTTGTGATGCTGGCTTCTGTGTTTGTGTACACAGAGTCGCAAGATAGAGCTGGCGTTTGAATCAGTTGTTGGGGGAGTCACGCGCCCCTTTTCCTGTCTCCAGGAGTCAGTTTCACGGAGCCTGACCCCCACCCAAGTCACAGCGGGGCCCCTGCGACGGCACCTTCCTTCCCTCCCCTCTGTGACCCGTATATCCGTACATTAAACTGGAGACCAGACCTCGGCCATCATGAGAACAACGGCTGTGCGTGGCACCAGCGCCTGTCCCCACAGGGCGACGGTCCTCATTCTCGCTGGGCCCCTGCTCTGCCAGGAGAGGAAATGCTTTACCGGAGAGACAAATCGTTGAGTTGACTTCACAATACGTTCAGACCTTTGGCATTTACAAACCCATTCTGTAATTAAAAACAGGAATAACTGAATATCCATTATTCTAAGGTATTGGTTAATTGAATTATTTTGTTGTCATTTTTTGTGTCTAGTTTGGTCTAGACAAACTTTGGGAGGGGCACTAAACACTTACTCTGTCCTCTAACATCATAATACGATGAAGAACCAGGGCATCTGCGAATTTTAACACACCCACTCTCCTTCACGTCAATCCCTGAAAAGAAATTTGCAACACTTTGAAAATTGAGAATGAAAAATGCCCAAGTCTAGCAATGGATTTCTTCAGCATTTCAAGAAAAAGACAGAACTGGTGTTTTCATTTAATTGCCTAAATTTTCCTACCACAAAGAAGATTCTGTTTCTTTCAAGTTTGACGTGTAAACCTTGAGCCACTCTGGTATTGTTCAAAATCCACTGTGCTCATACTCTGAATAAATGAAGACAGACACGTATGCATGTGCACGTCCACGCACACACAGGAGCGCAGAACTGCCCACAGAGCGAGGCAGAGGTAGGCAGACCTCGCCTCCCTCCCTTGTCTCCTCTCCCTACCGTCCTCCCTCCCTCTCTGAGACAGAAACACCCTGCAGGCAGGTGCAGGCGGGGATCAGTGTCGGGGCTGGGGCCCAAGGTTCCTGCCCGGCCACCCCGGCCAACCCCAGAGCCCCCGGCCTCAGCTTCACTTCCGGGTTCGTGTGTGGACCAGGCTTTGAACCAGGCTCCACACATGCGCTGGGGGGCTGTGAGGCCCTGAGGTTTCGAGCAGTGATGGGTCCGGGGCAGGGACTTCCCTCGGGGGGTCGGAAGCAGAGCACCTGAGTCCAGGCCGGCCCTGGGCAGGAGCAGCAGGCCTCAGCCTGGGCCCCGGGGACCCTCTGCAGTCACCGACCGAGGCTGGCTCAGGCCCTCTGGGTTCCCACGTCCCCGTCCCGACTCAGGCCTCAACCTGCTCTGCAGACCTGTGTGCCAGCGTCTCCCGGGGCCCGGGCCGCCCTCCCCATGCCGCCCCATGGACCACACTTTGTATTCCTTCCCCGCTAGCCACATTCGTGCCATGTGTGCGCGCGCACACACACACACACATACACACATGCACGCACACACACATACATACACACCCTGGTTTGTATCCTTTCCTTCTCTCGGACACTCTGTTTTTTTCCAAACTCATTGCTGTCTCCATCTCCCTTTCTTTCCCTTTTCCTTTTGAACTGAAATGAAATATTGTAAAATTCAACCTAAAAGGCATTTTTCTGGAACCGTGGCCCTACGCCTTACCCTGCGCTGACGAAAGGCACTCAGGGGCTCCCCGCCAGCCCCTCTCCGGCCTCAGTTTCTGCTGCTCCCTCAGACATGCATTGTCCCTGCTGTCCCCATCGGTGACAGAGGCCCTTCCTCGCCTTCGGGTGCCCCTCGATGGCACGCTGGCCACCTGCATCCCACCTGCACCCCGCTCCAGCCCAGGAAGGGTGCTGGGGGACAGGGGTGTGACTTGGCTGCGGAGCGGGTGGGTGCTGCTTCCCCAAGGCAGCTTCCCCGCAGGGCACTGCACTGGCCTGCTCTGCCCCGCAGGGCACCGCGCCTTCTCCTAGGCTGCCCAGGAGCTGGCATCCACCAGGGGTGCCACCAGCGTCACTGGGGAGTCTCAGAGTGTAGGACGGTTGGTCTGGTTAAAAGAAAATGTCACGTTAGCTGCATCTGGGCTTCTGTTTATCACTGGGTTTAAGCTCCCTTGAGAAGCGGTTATAATAAGTCTCCAAATCATGTGCATTTCTGGCAGCTGCAGTGCTCTACTGTCCCCTCGCCATAAAGAATGTGTTCACAGATGCCACGAGGAACCAGTTCCGAAAGCACCGTCTTCATCCGGCCCCGTGTCGCGATCCCGTCAGCATCTCTAGGATAAAGGCCCTCCCAGAACGCTCAGGACGGCACCTTTATTTACTAAAATTTCATTTCCCGAGATTTCATGAGGGCCACATGGGCTAAAACCGAAACACTTCTAAGAGCAGCTCGGATGCCCAGCCTGGTCAGCCGACCGGCTTGAGTCAGGGCTGTGTCGGGTTCTTATTTCCTTGGGGCAGGACCCGGCCCAGGGCCATCCGTCCCCAGCATCGGGCTCCCACGTGGGCGCCAGCTCCTCCCGGGCCTGGACCCAGGGCTCCCACAGTGGCCCTGGAGGCCACGCGTGACCCGGGAATAGGCCGGCCCCCCAGGGGCACCCCTGCACCCCTCCTGTCTAGGCTGCTGTCAAAAGGACCCTTTTTATTCCCGTCCCCGGCACGGCCCCTGGCCCCCAAGAAAGCACCTGGAAGAAACCCAGCTTCTTGGAGGGGTTGAATAAACAAGAGGCTCTGACTCACGGAGGACGAGGCAGGGAAGACGGAGCGGCCGCGCCAAGCCCGTCATGTGCTGCCGCGCCTGCTGGGCCTGAGTCACTGGGGCAGCGGGAGGGCGTGTGAGCATGTGGTATGTGAGTGTGCGTGTGTGATGTGTGAGTGCACATGTGTGGTGCATGTGTGTAAGTGCATGTGAGAGAGTGTGTGCATGTTACTGTGTCACGTGTGTGCCTGTCCATGAGTGTGTGTGTGCATGTGTGTGAGCATGCATACGGGTGCACATGTATGTGTCAGAGAGTCTGAGTGAGCAAGTGTGTGTGAAAACCTGGGTGAGAATCTGTGTGACAGCCTGTGTACATGTTTACAAGCCTGTTTGCACATGTGTGAGTCTAAACAAAAGTGTAAGCATGTGCGAGTGTGTGTGTGAGAAAGTCTGTGTCCTTGTGTGCACCCGCACACACAGGCTTCCCTCTGTTTCCCTCGCCCCCTCTGCTGCCCCCCAAATTGCTTTTTCAAGAAGAGGCTTTGAAACAAGTTCTGCCCATTGGCACCTGCTGACTCTGCTCCCCCCAGCCCTGTCCCCACCCTCCCCCAAACCTCCCCCCCCCCCTCTCCCCGCAGCACCCCCTGCCCTTCCTCCAGCCCTTCTCCTATCCTCCTCCTCCCCAGCCCTCCACCCCTCTCCTCCCAGCACCCCCAGCCCTTCCCCCAGCCCTCCCCACCCAGCCCAGCGGGAGTGGGTCACCAGACCCCTCAAAGCCTCCTCCCCCGAGTGCCACACCTTGTTTATGTGGGGTTGTTTCCCGTCCGCTCAGCAGGTGTCCTAAAAGTCTCTGGTTCTGTCTTTGGTTGGGAGAAGCCACCAGTTCTGCCCATGTCAGGAGGACAAACAAGATGACGCACAGCGCCGTGACGCTGTCATCCTGAGGATGAGGTGGAGGGATGGTCATAGGGAAAGGAGGAGCCAGGGTAATGGGAACCCCACATCCTCACACGGGAGAAATCGTGCAGCAAAGGTGCTGTGCATACCTCTCAGGCTTCTGTCATTTACTCCTCCTGGGTCAGGTTATTTTATGGGCTGAGGAGCCTGCACCGGACCCCCCGCCACCACCAGAGGTCAGGAACTTGACCTCCCCCGGCTGCGAGACAGTGCAGCCAGGATTCCAGACGCCCTCTGATTCTAGCACATTCTCTCAATACCAAGTGGTCTCAAGTATTGTTAAAGGTATTAAGAAAATATAAGCTTTATCTTTTTCATAAATTTTACAGGGAAAACTATCTGCAGCGCTGGGGCAGCGCCCGAAGGCTATCAGGTCAACTAGCCTCGGGCCAGGGAAGCCGTCCGTGAAGCCTGACCTAGAAGCTGCCCCTTCCCGGTTTCGCCACCGCTCGGCAGGATGGCAGCCCCTTCTTACAGAGCAAATCCAGTGACGCTCTGTGATAGCAGAACCGAAGTTCACTCATCCAGAGCCTTATGATTTCTCCACTGCTGAGGATAATGCCCCTAAATCAGTGTGGTTCTCATGTGGGAGCAATTTTGTCCTCCAAGGGACATTTGGCAATTTCTGGAGATATTTTTGGTTGTCCCAGTTGGTGGTGGAGGGTGCTACTGGCATGTAGAGGGTAGAGGCCAGAGAACTGCTGGATACTGTACAGTGCCCAGGATGGACCCCGCCACAAAGAATTGTCTGGCCCAAAATGTCACTAGAGCAATTCCTTTCTTTGCCTATTGGTCCACTGTCATGGGAGCCCAACATGATGGCAGCCTCAACCTCGGTGGGACTCCTACAGTGGCCTCCGTGGAAGCAGAAGCTCTACTGCAGTGGAGACTGAAGTT
>CM052439.1:2391416-2445873 GCA_028533085.1 Varecia variegata
ATCCTTAGAAGGAAAGCAGGTTGGTGGCTGCCAAGGGCTGGAATGTTTGGGGGAGATGGAGAATTACTGCTAATGGGTTTGGGGTTTCTTTTGGGAGTGTTGAAAATATTTTAAACTTCTACTGTGGAGATGTTTATACCACTCTCTGATTATACTAAAAAACGCTGAATTGTAAGCTTTCAGTGGGCGAATTGTCATAAGGCAAATGGAGGGCATTCTTACCTGAGCCCAGTGAAGACTGCTGGGTTGGGCCTCTGACCTTCCCCTGAGGGGCCAGCCAGGCGGGGAGGGAGGGAGGAAGCAAGACTGGGACCACCTCCCCTGCCTCTCGCCTCTCTCCTTCGGATCCCTGCTGGGATCCCCATCAGCTGAGCCCAGCCAGAAGGTGAGGGCAGGAAGTCTGCAGCAGTAACCCATACAGGTGGCCTTCTGGGGCAAATGGAGGTGACAGGATGGGGAAAGGATGGGAGAGACAAATGGAAGACACTCAGCACACCCACTATATACCCCGTCTGGTGACAGCATGGTCAGGGCCCCAGGGATGGCAGGGGGGCCTTGTGCTGTGGGGAATGTGTCACCAACCCCCAGAATCCCCGTGCAGGAGGGTCATCTGTGGGAGAGAGGAACACACCTTTAGCCCCTGACGAACCTGCAAAGGGAAGAAGATGCAGACCATTCCCAGCAATGAAGTGCATTGGGTTTTGAGCCCAGGCAAGCAGGCAGGCAGGCTAGAAGTTGCAAGTTCGCAGGCAACAATGAGAAAGATTTCCAGTTGGTTCACCAGGAAGGAGGCAGCAGGAGCTGGGGCCACAAAGGGTGAGGGCTTCCAGCAGTTTGTTACCAACGTGGATCTGTGTCAGAGTTGCAGGGAGGCAGCTGCAGTAATAGGCCCACCCTGCGCCAGCCTTCCTTGTGGCCAGGATTCCTGGGCTTCATGCTCAGGGTGGAAACCAACCCTGCCTAGAACACGGGTGGCTGCCTGTTTGGGCAGAAGCCAGCAGCAGGCTGAGAAGAACAGGTGGGGGGAAAGGGATGCATTTGTTATTAATGAGGCATTGAACTCTCAGCAAAGTAGATGTGCTTATTCTGATGTGTTGTCCTCTGGAGGAAGTGGAGTTTGGGGGTGCTGCCATCAGACTATTGATTTAGAGGGACATTTATGTCTCAGATGCAGTCATTTTGGGAAGCAAGGTAGTGACACACAATGAAAGCAACAGTACCATCTTAGTCTTGGACTTGGTGTTCTGCCCCTGGAAGTCATCCCGAGGAAGTCATTACAAAAGAGGAAATAAGCTGCAGCTAAAAATGGCACAACTGCTCAAAGTACAACAGCTACACCACTTAAAATGACCTCAGTGTCTATTAGGTAAATGGTTAAACACGTCATTGTCGCACAACTGAAGGGAAGGTTTTGAAGCTATTAAATTCATAAAGTTTATGTAAAAGTAGTCTTTATGAAATAACTTTTCAAAAAACCATGGAAAATAATATTGTATATACCTCTTGTTTATTACATACCAGGTTCTAGACTAGATTTATGGAAAAATGTTGGAAGGGAACAGAGAAATGAAGACTATTGCAAGGTTAAAGGGCTCTAGGTTATGGGTGAAAATATATTTTCTTTTAATATTGTAAAATTAATGACGATTTTTTTCCTCCAAATCTTAGACAACTTTAACAATTCAAACATTGAAAATAGGACACTTCTCTTTCTTTTTTCTCTTTTTCACTAATGCTTGTGTTCACAAGTGAATAATAAAAGAGAACATTTTTGCAAAACTTCAGAAAGGCCCTGGAGCTAAGGGCAGATAAATGTTAGAGAAAGTTTGGAGGAATAAAGAAAAGCTGTGAAAAATGATGGCGGTGGCAGAAGCAAAGGGATTATAAATAAAGTGTGGAGGAAGAGCAAGCATGTGGGGGAACCTAGGAGCAGAGTGACGTGGTCTTCTAGGACAGAGTTAGCTGCTAGGAAAATGATGTGGTTTAAAGCTTCTTCTCACACTCATTATTTGTTTCCTTAGTAAAGATACGTGTCTTGGCTAACGACACAAGTTGGAATATATTCATTATGATTTTGATTTCTAGTGGTATTTCCATTCTGTAAGCTCCATTGGGCTTGTAGTATTATGAGCACTTAACATAGCAGGTGCTCAGTTAATGCTGGTTGAATGAACGCTGACTACAGGTGCTCACTTTTCTGTTCATTCCATAACAATAGGGCCTTGCCTGCCTTTCTTTTCCTCTTTGTCCATGACACTTACTGCATTTCATTTTGCCTCCTATCACCCCAGCAACAGGAGATGCTGGTGCTTTCAGCTCCACTGCCAGTTCCCACCAAGAGGGTCCTTCTCAAGACAAAAGGGTATCTGGATGCTCTTCTCCCCTCCCGACCAAGATTTGGCTCTTGGTGCCCTCCCAGACCTTGTTTCAGTGCTTAACCAGGACTGTTCCCATCTGCAGGGTCTCAAGAGCCTGGGAAAGGAAAACCCTGTTCATCACTTCCCAGGACTCCCCTCTAACCTCTATGTGCCCTCCCCAGCAGTACCCGGCATCTCTGCCTGTGACGTCCGTTTTCTGTCTTGCAACATGTCCTGGTTCTTTATTCTGATTACTTCTGCCCTCCTCATTCTTCCAGGCTTAGAGAAAAGTCCAGATGCCCTATCCACTCCCACTGGGTTGAGGCTGTAGCACTCTATCTAGTTCTCTTGAAGTTTCTACCCTTGTGTTAGGTCATTTCCTCCATACGCAGCCTTTTGACAGAGTTCTTGTGTACAGACAACTCTCTCGGAACCAGAAAAGGCGAATTCATGGTGTGGGTCTTGCCACCACCCTAGACACTGACCATGGCAGACATTACTAATCAATCGCAGCCTTCTTTCCCATGGGGCCTGGGCATAGAATCCTCCCCGGCAGAGAGCTTCAGCCTCTGCCTACCAAAAGCTCAGAGCTGGTATGCAAGCTGAAACCTGTTGGTATCCCTGTGCTAAATGCAGGTTGTTGCCAAACTATTTCCCCAGATTCCTGGTTGCCATGTCCCGTGTGCTTCATCAGGGTCCCAATCACCAGCATTTCCCTGCCCCTTCTTCCCTCCTGCCATACCTTTCTCAGGGCTCCCCAAGTCCTGGCACACTTTGTGCCTGAGCCCATCTGCGTCACCGTGACTCCCAAGCCCAATTGAGGCCACACACCGGTGGCACACACTTGGTAGTGAAGTGTGGGTTTTTTTTTTTTTTTTTTTTTTTGAGACAGAGTCTCACTTTGTTTCCCAGGCTGGAGTGCCGTGGAATCAGCCTAGCTCACAGCAACCTCAAACTCCTGGGCTCAAGCAATCCTCCTGCCTCAGCCTCCCGAGTAGCTGGGACTACAGGCATGTGCCACCATGCCCGGATAATTTTTCTATATATATTTTTAGATGTCCATATAATTTCTTTCTATTTTTAGTAGAGACGGGGTCTTGCTCTTGCTCAGGCTGGTCTCGAACTCCTGAGCTCAAATGATCCGCCCGCCTCGGCCTCCCAGAGTGCTAGGATTACAGGCGTGAGCCACCATGCCCGACTGAACTGTGGGTTTTATTTGGTTTCTTAGCTAAGAGTGTCTCAGCACGGCTTCTGTCAGTCACCAAAGTCCCCTTAGGTGAATGTGTGCCTCCCGCACCTGACTCTTCCCACAGAGCCCAGCCCAGCTCTCCTGCAAATAGTATGTGATCAATCAACTTTCTCAAAGGGTGATTTATATTTTCTTAGAGACACTAGGGTATGGAGTTGCTTAAAAGAAAGTCAGTATTCAGTGGGAAAAGAAATGTAACAATTTGGGAAACCCAAACAGAGTTCATGGAGTAGTTTGTGGGAACCAAAGCAGGATGTCAGGTGTTTTCCTGCACAGTTCATAGCAGGGCATTTGGGAGCCCTGACCACTGACCCCGGGCAAGACCCTCAGCCCCTCTCCGAGCCTACTCTGCACCTGTCACACTAAGGTAACAGCTGGGTCCTTGCAAGACTGTCATGAGCATTGAATTAGACTAATCTCAGCCCAGTGCCTGAGCAAACAAATGGTTATCGTTAACTGTATGAAAGCAGCCAGATGAACACAAGGGTGGGATGCCCTATGACCTTATTGACACAGGGTTTTAAGACATGCCTTTTAAATACTTGATAGTGGAGAGCAAGCATTAGACTTAACTCTTCCGGAGGGAACGCAGTCCTGGAGCAGCCATTTCCAGTTTTCTTCCCTCCGGAGCCAAGGGGGGAGGCCCAGCAGGACAGGTGCGTCTGGGGACCGCCGGTGCACTCTCAGGCCGCCCCAGCAGGGGGCGCTGTGGCACCGCGCAGGGTCTCCACTGTACTCGGAGGGATCAGGGGCAGGCCTTGGGGTGGGCATGACAAACTTGTCATTCTCTTCATTTCTCAGCACAGGGCAGCTAATTCCTTCTCAAAATTACTTTGCAAGTGGAAATGTGGGACATTGTGTTTCTGAGGAGTCCCTTTCCATGTGCCGTCCACGGGCTTGCTCAGCCAAGTTTTCTGGGCTTCCTCTTAAGGCAGGTGGTCCGAGTCGAGTGGACGTTGTGTGGGGGGCTCGGCCTGGAGCATCCCTGGGCAAACTGGATGAAGTTTGTGGGAGACTAGAAGGGAAAGATGTAAGGGAGGTTTTCCTCTGGGTGGCCCTAGGTCCTTGTGCAGGGAAAACACACACAGCCCCTGCCCTCCAGAGACCCCCAGGCCAAGGCAGGGGCTCTTACTGCGGCTTCCTGGGGGCAAGAGACGTTTTGTTCAGCATCACTTTCCACAGCTTTGATGACCCTCCCCGGGGTTTGGCCCCTGGTCTCGGGGACCTGACTGGCCACAGAGGGCCAGCATGGGGCTGTGGGTGTCAGTGTGTCTGCCTCGACAGGTGCTTTCTCCAACAGTGCGGAGACAATACTTGCCATGTGCATCAGAGACACAGGGTCAATGTCACTAATATATAAAACATTCTTAAAAATGGAGGAAAGGCAGGTGAAGACCATCGCGGTTGTATAGTTTGGAATCTTTCTGAATTCCCCTGTAAGAATAGACAGAGCAGCTAGAGAGAGAAGCAGAGAGCCATGGATGACATGACAACAAAACTCGGTCAGGAGGCATCCTAGGAACTTCAGAATATACGCAGATGGGAACACAGCAAACAGCTGGAAGCCTTATGTTGATGTGTGTGTGTCTGTGCAGAGGACGGCAGAGGGGAGCAGCAGGGCATCCAGAGGGCCCGAGAAGGAAAGATGGCAAGACAGCCAGCGAGCTTTCGCCGTGATGCACAGAAAGAGGACTTGAGCACAGCAGTGGCAGCTGAGGGGGCATCGCCAACTTCAGTAGCGATGGCTGCGCTTGTCCCTGGTAAAGTTTGGGGGAGTTAGGGCTGCCTAGACCCCGTTGACTCTCAAAACTACATGCCAGGGCTTTCTTCCAGTACAGGGCCCCATGCCCAGGAGAAACTTCTGGAAGTGGGATAAACAGTTGGCAGAAAAGGGGCAATTGAGAACCAGGAAAGAGAAGGTCCAGCTACGGCTGGAGGAGGGAAACGGCCAGGAAACGACTGAAGCCCAGCCGCCGTGTTTTTGAGACACATCACAAGGACACACAGCAGAGAGGGCTCTGGGGAGTCAGCAACACTGACATGAGCCATGATTCTTTCTACATGGCCGAGAAAACCACACCACATAAAAACGGACCACAGCAAAATATTGAGGGAAAAATCCCATGCAAGTTCTATATGAAAAATTGAGGGGGAAAAGACACGAACAGACCACTCCCTCACAAAATGTAGAATACAAATGGACATAAAAAATGCTCAACTTCATCTGTAATGAAAAATAAAAGACCAAGGTACTGTTTTTTACATATTAGATTGGCAAAAATTCGAAAGCTTGACCACAGCTGTGTTGCTGTGGCTGTGGGGAAACAGGTGCTCCCAGGTACTGCCTGGGAGAGAGCAACATGGTGCAACTCCATGGAGGGACCTTGGCACCATATGGCCACCACATATATATGTTTACTTACCAGGTTGAAGAGCACACCCCCCGAATTCATGCCCGCCTGGAACCTGTGTATGTGCCTCATTTGGCTATAGGGTCTCCACAGATGTAATCAAGTTAAGATGAGATTATGCCACATTAGAGTGGATCCTAAATCCAACATGAGTGGTGTCCTTATAAGAAGAGAAGAGACAGAGACACACAAGAAGTTCATGAGATGACAGAGGCAGATCGGAGTGATGCGTCTACAAGCCAAAGAACACTAAGGGGTTGCTGGCAACACCAGAAACTGGAAGAGACAAGTAAGGATCCTTCCCTAGAACTTTCCTAGACAGTGTAACTCTGCTGACTCCTTGATTTTGGAATTCTAGTCTCCAGAACTGTGAGAGAATAAGTGTGTGTTGTTTTTAACCACAAAGTCTGTGGTGCTTTGTTATGGCAGCCCTAGGAAACAAACGCAGTTACCCCTTGGCCCAGCAAAGCTCTTCCAAAAAGTAACATGCACAGTCCTATTCACTAGGGCAGTATGTGTGATTGAAAACAGTCTAGACGTGGAGACATAGGAGATTGTTTGAATAAACCTTGGCATACACTCTCAGTGGAAATCTACATGGCTTTAAAAGGAGAGCAGGAATATCACCATGAGCTGTGGGAGATGGATCCAGAGAGGGTGCCATCAATGCCTCTACTTCCAGCGTGCACATCAGCTAATCACATCGAGAGTCTGAGCTGACCTTGCCCAGTAGAATGCAGAAGAAGTGAATTCCATTCTTTAAACGAACTAGTCTTTAAGAAAACTGGCAACTTCTACCTCTTCTATCTTGGACACTGTATGAAAGTTTGAGGAAAGACATGGAATAGAGCAAGTGCATCTGCAGGGGTGGAGAGAAAGCTTCCCTTCCGCCCCCTCTGAAGTTTCCCTGAAGTGACTGACAATAGACAGATTAATAGGAGGAAAAGGCTTAAGCATTTCTTACCGTGCATATGGACCAGGGAATCCTGCAAGTGTGAGACTCAAAGACGGGCCAGCTGGTGGAGGCTTAGGCACTCTCTTCATAGGGGAGAGGGAGGTTGAGGGGCTGTAGAGAATTTCAGAGGGGCAGTAAATGATTTTTAGGGGAAATGAATGAGCACAAAAAACAATGGCATGGGACAAAGTTCCTCTGAGCTGTGGGTAGGTGGCCCAGAAGATGATGCTCTGTGAGCAAAGGTTGTCTTATTATGCAGGTAAATCTCCCAGGCAGTCTCTCAGAGCGGCCCTCAGAAGCATAGATGAAAAGTGTGTCGGCATGGTGACAAGTCCCAGTATCTTCTCTTCTCCAGTGGTTAATCTTCCCTGGTTATTTGATGAGATTCCTAAGAAGGGAGTCTTAGGACAATTGCAATTTTTTTGGAAAGACGTTTCCTTAGTTAGAAAAGGAAATGCCAAGAACGTCCCTCCTGGTGCTTTGGGAAAGAAAGAGGATCCGACTGACTAGAAAAGAGGTCGGGCCGGGTGGGAGGTCAGAGGGATACCTTGGTTCTGAGGCTTATTTCTGAGGCCTTTTAATTCCCTTTAATTCAAAAGCACTCAGCTTGCCAAAGCACCATATTTTGGGGTGTTGTTTTCTGAGCCCCAAGGCATTCAGCAGTGTCTGGGGGTGATGGTCAAGGAGGTTGAAGTCATGGCCTCTCTGGCAAGTCTAAGCCCTAGGGAAGGCAGAAAGGCCCCTCCCTGACTTGATTGGCCAGGGCTGAGGGATGTGGTCAGGGGTGTTTAAGATTTCTGGCCGGGCGCGGTAACTCACGCCTGTAATCCTAGCACTCTGGGAGGCTGGGACGGGAGGATCCCTTGAGCTCAGGAGTTCCAACCAGCCTGAGGAAGAGCGAGACCCCGTCTCTACTAAAAATAGAAAAATTAGCAGATGTGGTGGTGCGCACCTGTAGTCCCAGTTACTCGGGAGGCTGAGGCAGGAGGACTGCTTGAGCCCAGGAGTTTGAGGTTGCTGTGAGCTGTGGTGATGCCACTGCTCTCCAGCCCAGGGAAATAAGAGCGAGACTCTGTCTCAGAACAAAAAGAAAAAAAAGATTCCCTAAGTCCCTCGTTGCCACTCTGAACCACCCACGGTGACCTCGTGATTGGAAGAAGCCACTCCCAGCCAGGGAGAGGACGGGTGGGAGGGGTCTGGTTTAGCTGAGAACTGGATTTTTAAAAGTTAGTATTTTCGAGGACATTTCAGCCTTTTGAGAGCGTTGGTTAGGTGTGTTATACTTCTGGTCTGGTCATTTCTGGGCTCTGACAAGACAGTCTCTTTGACCTGCACAGCTGAGACCTGGGTCCTCTGCTGCCACCCTCTGCGGAGGTTCTGCCCTGAGACTCTCTGCTGGGCCTGTCACACCCGGTCTTCCACCTGCAAAGTAGAGACACCACCTTCCGTTTTCCTTCCCAGGGGGCACTGGAAACGTTCCACACGATGTTAAATCTTTAAAGAGTTCAATCGTTGCTGATATAATGTAGGGTGGATAGCAAAATGTTGCTCCATTTGCCCAAAGGAAGAGGAAAATGTTCATATTTTTACAAACGTAGTAACTTCCTTTTAGAGCTACTTATTTTGCATTAGTTGGTAAGAAGAACTTGTGTAAATGACTTTCCTGATACCCGCTAACAAATCCTGTGGCCCACCTACGCACATGCCGGTTTGTGTGACTGTTGATACGTTGTTTCTTCTTCCCTAATCACAGGGGCAAACCAGAGAGAAGTTTCTGAATTTCAGAATGATTAATAACACAGCTCTGGCAAAACAGATGGTCTTCAAAAGAATATGATACTGGTGTTAATTATAAGATTGGAAGATAAAGTCGCTCACAGAGAGTGGGCAGGCCAAAGTGGCATTCTGCACAAAATTACAGGGTCCTGATGGCTCTGCTATTCGGCTAAATGCCTATCCAGCTGCAGAATTTGAATGTAAGTGCTCCTGTTCCAGAGTCCTGCTCACCTGCAGGGTGTCAGCACTGTTGTAGAATGAGGACTCTGGGTGGCCTTCCTCCCCGGTTCCTAGGAGAGAACCTCTGCAATCTCCTGAGAGATAGGGGTGACTTTGTTACTCATGGTGGGCCTCTTGGACCACCCCTGAGTTTGTGCCAGTGAGGTGATTCATGATGGCTCCCTAGATATTTCATCTGAACGCAATGACTTGGGATGGGAGCTGGTCGGCAGGAAGACCAGTCGTGGTGTGGAAAGGTGAGGCTTCGAGCCACCTGTCAGCCCACCCTCGGGAGAGGAGGGGGCTGCACAGTGAGTTCAATGACATGGGTAATGATTCACTCAGTCGTGCCACTGCAGTGAAACCCCGACACTGAACTCTGGAGAATGCAGCTTGGGTGAGCTCCCTGCGTTGGCAATGCGTCATCGCATGTCAGTGACAGGAGGGTAACGCATCCCTGAGGACATGAAAGCTTCATGTTTGAAGCCCTCCCAATGTGGGGACTCTGATTTTGTAGCCAACTGGTCTGAAGTGAAGGTGGCCCTGGGACTCCTGAGCTTGCAGCTGGTCTCGGAAGTCCTGGGCTGACTTGGCCGTGGGGAGGACTGTACCCCTCTCCCGCGTTTGGCAAAGCCTGGCTGCTGGGAGTGAAGGAGGAGCTGGAGTTGGAAAGGCTTGGTGCAGAGGCGGGCTGGCCACGCCAGCAATGGGGAGCAGGGCCTGCAGATGGGCAGGTGGGCTGGGAAAAGCTCAGACATCCCTCTCCTGACCTGTAGACCACACGGGGCAGGGCTCTGTGTGGCTGCTCTGAGGAGCTGGCCCTGCCTCTGCATCGCTCAGGTGACCTCACAGGCCTCGGCTGGCCAGCTGAGGATTTGGGCCTCTCTGGTGCTTACTGTTTATAGCGTTGCCACCATGGCTGGGCCTTGGCTCATGGGATCGTCACAAGACTGTGTACAGGCAGGTTCTGTTACCCCCATTTAAAGATGAAAATGAGGCCCAAAGGGGTAGTGAGACCCATCCAGCCAGAGTCACAGAGCTCGTCATCGGCAGAGCTTGAGTTTTTGTTTTTTTATCTTCTTAAAGTACTTTTTTATTATGGTAACATAGATACAGTTTAAAGATTTTCCATTTTAACCATTTTTAAGTGTGCAATTCAGTGTCATTAAGTACATTCACAAAGGCATGTAACCATCGCCACTGGTTCCACACTTTGTCGTCCCCCAAACGGAAACTCTGCACCCATTAGGCGCTGACTCCCCCCCTCCCCCCTGCCCGGCCCCTGGCAGCTCCCATCCGCCTTCTGTCGGTAGAGCGGGAAGGGGCAGGAGAGGTGGGCGAGGCCTTCGTCCTGCCTTGATGGACTCCGCCAGCAGAGAGCTGGGCCGGGCCCCTGCCCCGCCTGTTGAGGGAAGAGCGTGAGGGATGCACATGGTGCCGGGCTTTCTCCTCTGCTTCCCCAGGAAGCCCTGACAGTAGGGCCGGGACAGGAGCCTGGGAAGAGAAGGAAAGGTCACCATTCTCCGAGATATACTTCGTAATTATACGTTTTACATTTTGGTGTTCATGAGGACTCAATCTGTCACATGTCCCAGGAATCCCAACTAACCTGTCTTCACCCAACAGGGAGCTGATGGGCACAAGGAGTGGGGAGGCCCAGGGTCAGGCCAGCGTCAGGCAGCTTCGTGTGATGTTACAGGGCCAGTTTCTCCTCCAGCTGTTGACCCAGTTTCCTCCAGCTTGGCTCACTCTCGGGCCTTCCGCCCGGACTGCTGCTCCAGCCTCACGTCCTCCCAGCTTCCTCCAGCAGGAAGGGGTGAGAGGCTCTTTCCGGAAAGTCCCAGCTTCCAGGGGGTCCTGTGCCCACTGGCAGACCCGTCGCTGGGGCGATGCTGGCGAGACACTCTGATTGGCATAGCCAGGGTCACCTGACTGGCCCCATCCAGAGCCCCTGGGCGTGGAGGCTGAAATCTGGACAGAGTGCCAGCAGTCGGTGAATGTGTGCCAGGTGTTACGATCAGCAGGTAATGACCAATGTGCATTGCGTGGTCACTGCCCACGGGGACAATGATGTCCAGTCCCAGAGCTGTCGACGGGTTCGATGAATTGCCACACGAAAGTGCTGAGAGTGGCGCCTGGCACACGCAGCGAGCTGCCGGTGGGCGTCGGCTGTTTGCCGGGCACCACCCTCAGCCTCTCCTGTACCAGGTCATTTATCCCCGACGACAGCCCAAGCGGGCGATGTTTTCTCTGTTTCACAAAGGAGGAACCAGGGCTCACAGAGGTCGGGTAACTTGACCGAGCTCACACAGACAGTGAGGATGGAGTCAAGGTTTGAACCAGGAAGGCCTGAGCCCGGCACGTGGGTGCCTGAGACTCCCAGCCCTGCTGCCGGAGGGATGCCCGTTCCGAGCTTATGCCGAGAGCCCGTGGCATAGGCCAGACGGCAGTATATTATAAAGACAGTACAAACTGGATTCTCTCTGTAGTCAGTTTTCACCCTGGTTTTAATTTGGAAAGCCTTTTAAGCTGCATTAACACTTTTAAGATATAGTAATAATTCTGAAACATGAGGATTGGCAGTACCTTCTTGTCATTCCAGCTGCCAAAAGGAGTTAACGTAGCTTCCAAAGCTTTGCAACTTACAGTGAGGGAGGAACTTACATGCTGAGAAACTATAATTCAGTGAATAATTGGAATCTGGATTAATTCCCAAATAAAGTTGTTATAAGGATTTATGAACAGAGGGTAAAAAGAAAGCATTTAGCAGAACCTCCAGAGGCAGATGTTAGATATGAAAATCAAACTTTGCAGTGTTGTAAATGTTATCGCGTCTTTTTCTCTTTTGTGTCCAGGGCCTGGAGGCCCCGGCCTGGGATCATGCTGTTTCACAGGGACAGGATCACAAGCACCGCTGTCCTGTGGAGGTAGGAAGGGCAGGAGAGAGAAATGAGACACAGATGAGATGTGAATGGCTGTGCGTTTGTAGACACAGAGCAGAGGATGTAGACGGTAGATCCAGCACCAGTTCAGGGTGTAAACTCCTTTTCTGGGAGCTTCACATTAGGATTTTTCTATTAAGTTAATCCAGAGAATGTTGGGAAATTAAATGAAGTAATTCTCTCTGCTCTTTTGTCTACTTGTAGCCCAGGACCAGAGGGCTTAACAGTGTGTGGATCGGGGTGATGAGGTGACAGCTTTGTTCATCTCCCCGGGGGTCCTGGTCAGCTTCTAGGAGGAACTTCAGCCGGGGGGTATGGGGAGCTGCTCCCGGCTAAGCAGAACCCAAAGTGACAGTCGTGGGCTCAGCTGGGGTCAGTGTGTGCTGTGCCGTCTTTGCGTGTGTTTCAGAGAGGCCCCTGTGACACCCTGGGATTCATTCCAGAAGGCTGTAGGCACGGGGTTCCTTCAAGACCAGTCCATTGAGAAACGACACGCAGAGCTCCATCTCCTTCGTCTGCTCAGCCAGCCGGTCCGCTGTGAGCAGGACGTTGACCCCCGGCGCTGTCCGTAAGCGCAGTCTCCGTGACGATGGGTAACTCTGGTCCACGGGTTTGGGTTATTAGCTCTGCAGTGATGGGAGTATCTGTCAGATTAATTCAAACGTCGAGCCCCGTCCACACACAACCCTCATCCCCGGACTGAACCGTCTTAGCTGGAGCCTGCAGTGACCACGAGGGGGCTCGGCCCTTCTCACCCCTCCCCAGCCTCACAGTGTTCTCGGGGCAGCTCACGATGGATGCGTCATTGCAACGTGTCACTGCCTTCACCTTTTTCTCTGGCATGTATCTTACTTCACACAAAGCCTTTTTAAAAGCATAATTAAGGACCTGCTAAACTCACTATTTTGCCCCAGTCTTCACTCTAGCACTGATCCCATGAGGACAATGCCCTCTGTGTGGCTGTTACTGCTTCTGTGAAGGTTCTGCCGCACGGTGTGGATTCTGGGCTGTTCTCTCCAGCCATTTCTCACACGTCCCTTCCTGCACTTGACTATGGTAATTGGCCTCCAGGCTGCACGGCCAAAGCACACCCCATCCCAGGAATGTGGGTCCCCTGTTCTGAGCCTCAGGCTCCCTGAGAGTCTGAGTGTGGCCAGACATGTTTTATGGGAGAAGTGGCAGCACCCACGGCGCCCACTGCCGTCCAGCCCTGGGGGGATGGGAGGGGCTGCTGCACCTGTCTCTTATCCACTGGGTTACAGGCAGCTGTGGACGCGACTCCTGTCCCCGAGGATCACCCAGGGCCACCCTCCTCCTCCCCTTTCCCATAGTATTGCCCACCCTTGTCTCCCCAGTTTATTGAGCCCCTCCCAGCTGCACACTGCACCCCAGCTGCCTGCATCGGTCCCCAGCTTCCAAGCCTTCCAGCCCGTGCCCCCGGCTCCCATCACAGTACTGCCCTCCTGTTGGCCCCATCGGCTCTCCACGCTGACCGCTCCCTGGGCCGGGAGAACTGGCTGTGCTGGGTAAGGGACACCCCCTCTAGCTGCCTCTGCCCCCCAGAATTCAGTGCTTGCATGAGAATAGAGCGGCTGGGCTGACCGGGAGGAGGCCTTGCAAGTGAGCAGAGACTGTCCGGAGATAAAGCGGGGCGCGGGAGAGCTCTGGGGACAAAGGCAGGAGAGACACAGCCTGAGAAAGACAGAAGATCTGCTTTACCCCAAATGGTGACACTGAGGACGGGCTCTCTGTCGTCCATGAAAGTTGGGATTTAATGCTATCTCTGAGGACCAAGAACCGGAGACTCTGGGCCACGTGCTCCCCAGCCCGAGTCTTGGAGTTCACGACCCTCCAGAGGGACACCCCGTTGATTCCACTTGTTTTGCTTTGCTCTTTTTGTGGGAGGTCACTTGTGAGATGGTGAAGTCACACTGACCTGGATCCAAGCCCCGTCTGGCGCTGTCTGGGGTGGCAGTTACCATGGCGAGGGCTCCAGCTGGGTGCAGGTGTCTGTAGGAAGGAGCTGACTTGACCCGTGGGCGCCCAGGTGGAGACAGGGGGTGTGGTAGGCACCATAATAGCCCCCCAAAGATGTCTGTGTCCTAATCCCTGGAGCCTGTAATGATGTCACTAACATGCAAAAGGGAATTAAGGTTGCAGATGGAATTAAGTTTTCTGACCTGCTGACCTTAAAATAGGAGGACGATCCTGGATGTGGCCTCGCCCAGTCACATGAGCCCTTACAAATGGCAGAGGAGGCAAAAGAGAGGTGCAGAGAGAGATGACGAGAGAAAACTGTGACCCATAGCTGCCTGCCTGGAGGGAGGAAGGCAGCCCGAGGCCAAGGAAAGTGGTGGACTCTCAACAATGGGGCTCCCTCAGATGACAGCCGGCAGGACAACCAGGACCTGGGTCCTGCGGCCACAAGGAGCTGTGCTCTGCCAACAGCCCGCCTGGGCAGGAAGGGGTTCTCCCCTGGAGCCTCCAGGAGGGGACGTAGCCTGCTGACACTTGGAGTTTAGTCCGGCGAGATCTGTACTGAACTACTGACCAACAGAACATAAGATCAGAAATTCGTGTTGTTTCAAAACACAAAGTTGGTGGAATTAGTTACAGCAACCATACAAAACTCCCACAGGTACAGAGGAAAGCTGTGTCTGTGCCCCAGAGTAGGCCCCTGGTCTGGGCCCCGTGGCCAGAGGGCTGTGGGCAGAGCGTGATGGAGCAGTTTTCAGGTGTGACCAGGTCCCCAAGCCTGACGCCCAGCAGGGGAAGGGACATTCTGCTCACCTTGGCGAGGAGCACCGTCTGGCCCAGCTGGGGGAGGGCCGAAGGAGCCCCACCCTCGGGGGCCTCCCGAGCTTGTCCGAGTGTGTCCCCCAGAGCACAGGTGACAACAAGCAGAGCTCTCGTGAGGGCGCCCAGAGATGCACAAGTATAACTGGGCCTTGGTGGCAATGCTGGGGCACTACTTTTGCACGAGGGGAGTTAGAAGCCAGTAAAATTTGAGTATCTGTGACAAAGTGAATTCATTTGGCAGGCTGATATGTGTAGGGAAATTCAAGATGAGCAACTACATTGTTAACCTCTCTGAGCCTCAGTTTCCTCATTTTTGAGACGGGGAAAATAGCAGCTACCCCAAAGGGTAATTATGAGAGAGAATAAGCAACAGGAGCCTGCCTGTGCCTGGTGCACGGTGGCCCAGAGCTCCTGTTTCCTGCCTGCTCCTCCCGCCTTGCTCTCTGACATGCTTCTTTCTGGTGTGCAGCCGCGGCGCTCCGTCTGCTCCAGGCCCTCCCAGAGCTTCCCACGATGCACCTTGGGTTGTCCAACGTGGAGCCACGCCAGCCAGCGCCGGCGGTCACCCTTGCTGAGAACCTCGGCTGCCCCCAGCCTGGAGGACGGGTCTGACTGTGGAGGGACGTCGGAGTTCCTGGGTGGCTGGTGGTGGCATGTCCCTTGTTCCAGGTGAGTGCCGTGGCAGTCGATTTTGACCATAGTCTAGGGTGACATGCTGCTGGGAAGGTTCATGTTTTGGGGATGGGACAGATCCACTACATTATATGAAAAATCCCAGCAAGTTGCCAAAATGGGATGTGGGGAGAGAGGGATTCTGAGGCAGAAATGGGCAGATGGAGGGGCGGAGTGGGTGGGCGCTGTGTAGGGTGATGGTTTCAGGGCTGGGGCCCCCAGAGAGACCAGGGGGCACAGTGGGCCTGGCCTCAGGCCAGCACGGCCATTAACGTTAGTTGTGTCATAATTCCAGAAAGTGGGAAGAGCCCACTGGGAAGCATTTGAGGGGTCTGATCCCTGGGGGGAGGCGTGACTGTGCAGCTGCGGGAGGCTGCGAGGACCTTTACAGCAGGCCTGGGGACAGTGACTCTGTGTTCTTGGGAAAGTGCAAAAGACAGGCCACAGGGTGGTGCTCACCACAAAAGATTCCAGAACCAGTTAACACCCTGGGATTTACAAAAACAACAATGCAGACGGAAGAAATTTGAGACTTTCCTGGGCGTTTTCCCCTTTTTCTCCTTTCCCAACATCTCTGGTTTGACTCGGGCAATCTTCTCCTGCGTAATCCCATTGTCTAGTTCAGAGCAGCCAGGCAGCCCGTGAGCTCTGCTGGTGTCTTCAGAGTGACCTGCAAACACTGATGAGTCCACACACGTGCGTGCGGACACACACACACACACACACACACACCTGCCATATGGGACTTTCTAGATCCATGCCCCGGCCCCAGTGGCCCCAGGGTACTGAAGGGGGCACATCAGAGAGTTGGCAGAACGGCCTTCAGGATGTGACCTCATGAGCTTGTCCGAGTTCTGAATTTCCAGGAATATGAAGGGGTTTTGTTTTATGCAAACATGATCCCGTTTCCACACACCTATTTTTGCTCTTTGCACCACACCACCGTGTACCGTCTCTTACTTCCCCACACACTGTCACGGGCATCACTAATGCTCGAGGGCCTGCGGGGACAGTAGCTCTCAGCAGCATGGGACATGGGGACCTGGTGCATTGCCTTGACCACAGCAGTGAGGCCCGGGAGTGACAGGGCACCTTGATGACACAGACGAGCTGGAAGTTCAGACCTTCTAAACTTTGGAAATAAGTGTTTTGTATCTTTGTGGAAACTCATATAAGCATCAAATTATCACAGTTTTTCCCTCTTATTAGTCTCTTGGTGTGATATGTGTGTGTGTAAATAAAATACTAATTTTAAGTGCTGCTGAAATATCCTCTCTGAATCCTCCTACCTCTCAGGACCAGGCTGATCCCAGGGTCCCTGTCTGGCTTCATGTGTAGGGACAACCCTACCTGCCCAGACCCACCTTGTCAGGCCACCTTCCACGACAGTTCACGACTGTCCGCTCTGGGCATCATGGTCACAACCAGAATGTGCATTTGGTCCCTGGGACTTCTCCGTAACTTGGAGCTTCATCAGAACTCTGAAAGGATTTGTTCTGAAGCACTGAGCCATGTCACATGAAGAACTGAGCCATGTCACGTGAAGAACTGAGCCATGTCACGTGAACGACACGCAGTTTGCTCACCTCCGTGTGTGCACACAGATCGCACATGTAGGAAACAGCACACCAGAACAGCCTGGGTGGGATCTGAGAGCTCGTCTACCGAGCCCCTCCTCTCCAGAGCAGGGTTAGAAACCGTCCTCCACAGATCCGGGGAGTCCTGGGGCGGCTGGAGGCAGCAGGCAGGGCTCAGAGCAGGGCCAGGCTGGCCGAGGAGGCTTCCAGCTCTGGGTTTGCTCATCTTCCGTGGCCCTTGTCCCGTGTCTGACCCGCACTACGGCTCCGTCCTGGCTCCTGTGGGTCTCAGACCATGATGCTCGCTCATTGTAGGGAACTGTCTTCCTTTAAAAAACGGCTTACAGTTCTGGCCTTAAAATGCAGGATTTTGGCTTCATCACCACACCACTCAGCATTTAAAAGAACAAAACAAAACCTGTTCACATCATGACAATTTTTGCATTTTCTAGTGTGTAAATCGGCAAGAGTAGAAGGTGCCCCTGCCTGCAGGATGCCGGACAAAATCTGCAGGGAAGATGTTTCTTCTCTCTTTGTAGGCAGGGAATAGAATGTGCTGTTCCGTGTGGCTCCTGAAGCTGCCTTCCACCCCTGAGCGGGGCTTCGTGTCACGGGGGCTCACGTCCATGTCACAGAATGAACCATCAGGAGGAACCGGGCGGATTTCACACGGGGAGTAATAGTTCCTACCGCCCGCTTCACGTGCCGTCTGGAAAACACCCCGGTGCAGCCTCCCGGCTTTTCACTAGAACCTCCTGAAGACGCAGACAAAGGTGAAGATAATGCAAGAGGGAAACTAGGAACACCGCCCACAGCCCCGCCGAGGCTGAGTCTGCGAGGGAGGGCGCTAGAGAAGAGCTGGGGCCTGGGCGTCCGGACATCGCCGCGGCATGGAACGCCTCACAGCACAGGGTCCACCCATGTAAGTTCTGTTTCTGTTTCTAATTTGTCACCCGTGCCTTGACTGAGCCCCCCAGTGCCTGTACTGCAGGAGGGCCCGGCAGCTGCCCCACCCCACCGAGGGGACATCTGTGGGTGAGCAGAGGGATTTGCTGCTATCATGTCCCTTCCCTCTCACCCGCTGGCTTCCTGCCTCCCGCGCCTCCACCAAGGTGCTCACAGAGACCAGAAGGGGGGCTGCCGGGCACCCCGGGAACGCAGCCTCGGGAGCCCCCATGCAGATGGGGGGGGGCCTGGACGTTCAGCAACCTGGGAGTTGCGACGTGTTCACGCGATGAGAGTTAAGGGTACCCTGAAACCAGGCGGCAGCGCAGGGCCAGACGCTGCCCTGCAGAGTGGAGAGCAAGGGTGTGTGTCTGCCGGAGGTGGCACCGGGCAGTTCTGCCCCAGGTCCCCTGAGACGCAGGTGCAAAGAAAGGATCAAATATGCAAGACCTTTATTAGGGAAGATGCCTGTGAGGAAGTGGAGAGGAACCTGCGTGAGACTGAAGGAAGTCTGGCTCAGGTGCAGGACAGACGGGGGGAGACTGGGCGGTCGTGTCCTAGACCCCCAGGCAGCCTCAGGGAAGGTCTGCAAAGTCTGAGCCGGCGGACTCAGCCCAGCCTCTCCCCAGAGGGCACCTGCCTCGCTGGGTCTCGGGCCGGGAGCCGCAGGTGAGAGTCGTGGCTCCGTGCAGGTGTTTAGTGTCAATAAGCCGCAGCTGGAGCAATGCTGGGACGCGCAGCACCTCGAAGGGCACAGGGGACGGTGAGAGGAAAAACACAAGAAATAATGTAAAAGAAATTCTTCTAGCAATGAAATCTGCTGACATCAAGATAAATACACATATATATTTACTATAAAGTCTGCTTCAAACCCAATGAGTGAATTTATATATATGTGAAAAAATGAGCATGATGCATCTATAACAGAAAATATTGAAAAATACCCAATAGTGTGGAATAATGTTCCGAAAGGAGAACAGTAGGCTAAAAACAGTGAATACAAACAATATTAATAAGAGCACGTTTTATAAAAAATTTACTAGTGTTTCTCTCTGTGTGGTGGGATTACAGACAATTTTTGTTTTTTATTCCTTTTTAAAAAAATGAATATACTTTGTTTTGTACTTTTAAAGTGCTTAAAAGCACCATCAAATGGGTAAGGCTCTCATAATACCGAGATACCCACTTCCCGTCAGTCCTGTGGCAGGGCCGCACCTCGGGGGTGATGGAACGTGTGCCTCTCCCTGTACTGCTGCTTCTGCTGCCGGGAGGTCTACGAGGAGCCCCCATCCACTGGGGGCTGGGGTCTCCAGGCAGAGCTGTGAGCACCCCCGGACCTGACGTCTCCATCTGGAAGGGGGAAGTGACGAGAGGCAGAGGTGTGCCTGCTTACCTGAGCTCACGGCCCTCCCCGGCCCCTCTGGGCAGGAGCTGGGCTTGACTTTGCATTACTCAACTCAGAGTCAGCTGGAGGAGCCTGCAGCTGTGGTCTGCAGTAATCGCCAGCTTCTCTTGCCAAGTCTCCAGTACCCCCTCCCTCTATGGGCTACCCAGCCGGCAGGGCACTCCGGGCAGGTTCTCCCAGGTTCTCCTCCACGGCTGAACCCAGATGCATTTGGCCTCTCGCCGGCACTGCTAATTAAGCAGTGTCCACGGACCCATAACACCTAGGCATGAAGCAGGCCCACTGGAGTGCAACTCCAATGAATAAATGCCTCTCCTGCCACGTGACTTGGTGAGGTGCTACAAACAAAGACCCTAATCTGCTAACTACTCTCTTGGGTTACAATATGATCTCCCTGCCAGTTATCTGGATTTTTAGAAAATGAATTTTTCAATCTCTAGGATTTTTTGGCCCCTTTCTTTCTGACCGTGGGGGGATCTTGGCAGAAGCAGGCCTCGGCTGGCCGTGCTAGCCCCGTTCCATGCCATTCCAGCCTTCGCTGTGCTCACAGGCCCATGTAATAAATAGCATTTCTCCCTCTTGTGATTTTGCTGCTTAATGGGACGGACATGGCGTGGCTTAATTCGAGGCCTGGTCTCATTCTGACAGTGTTTTGTGAGCTTTACATATTCCAGCCGCTTCCGTTATTACTGGAAAAGTGAGAGTGGACATTGGCAGTGGGCTGGCCGCCAAGTGGCAGTGAGAAGCAAGCTGTGTAAACTGAGCTGGGAGAGCGCGTAGCCACATTTATTTTTAAGCATTACCTAATATTGCTGGGCAGCTTTCTTTTGGCTAAGACTGCAAGAAACTTCAATTAAATTCCCACTTTAGGGGCCAGAGCTATAGATTGTTAATGAAAGTGCTGGGTTGTACTTATTACATGCATGACCAGAGAGAGGACAACGTAACTCACAGACACGCACAATCGCAAATGCGTACCGAGCCTGGAAGATGATGTACAACATCGAGACACGTTTTCCCTTCCAGCCCTCCTCACGCAGCCTGAACCAGACCCTCACCTGGGTGTCCCCTCTGTCCCATCCTCCTCCCTCTCTTCTCTGGTCCACACATTCCTTCCAGAGTTTTCTATACATGGGTTGCCTCCCGGTTCCCTCCTGCTGGGGGCATAGGTTCTCCAGAGCATGAAAAAGGTAATGGTTGGCCCCTGGGACCCACCCAGGTAAGGGATCTAAAAGTCAAGGAAATGGTCTAGTCCTTCAGAACCATCACGGTGAATTATCCGGGAGTCAATCAAACGTTTCTCGTGCCTGCAGTGGCTTCTGTCATAATTATGGTGCTTCATTGTGCTCGCAAAGTCTCCGTGTCTTTGCTTTGTGTGGCTGCAAGATTCTCTTTCCACCAGGGATGAGACAGTGGAGGAAACAGAAGTTTGGCTGAGAAGGAAACTCAATTCTTCCAGCACATCCCCACTGAGCTCGAGTGGCCATCCTCATCCCCAACCTCGCCTGCCCGCAGCCGACTCGGATCTGACGTTCCAGGGAGACTACAAGGTGAGAGGCTTAGGCAGAGAGCGAGTTTCCGTACATTTAAGTTCATAGAGAGACACAGCACAGGGGATACAGGAATTCAGAGCAGTGCTGTCCAACAGAGATATGATGTCAGCCACACAGTCACTTTTCAATTTTTAGTCATATATTAAAAAAAAGAAAACTTAGAACAGGTACAATTAATTTAAATACTACAATTTATTTAACCCAATGTCTCCAAAATATTATCATTTCATCATGTAATCAATATCAAGTCATTAATGAGATCTTTTATATTTTTCATGCTGTCTTTGAAATCTCGTGTGTATTTTACACTCATAGTACATCTCAAGGCAGATGCTAACTTTTCATCAGAAATACTAGACCTGTATTTAAATTTTATAAAATTTACAGTTGAAAACTTAAGATTCATATACCGAAGTCGTTCCAAAGATGCTTCAAGGTTTTCCAATAATTGAATTATCAGTTTTAATTTAAAATTAATTAAAATAAGATAAAACTTAAAAATGCAGTTCCTCGGTTGTACTAGCCGCGTTTTAAGCACTCAGTAGTCACAGGTGGCTAGAGGCTACCGTACTGGGCACGTGGATTTAGAGTGTGTGTGTGATTTGCTTCCAAGGATCGCACGGCAATAGCAGCAGCAGCAGCGCTAGGATATGACATGAACACAGAGGGAGCCTCAGGAGGAAGCTCTGCAGAATGTTGGCTAGTGGGATTGTTTTGCCAAGAGGCTATGGAGTTAGAGGGAAGTATCAAAATCTGGGAGACCCTATTCCTAACGTTCTTTGTCCCGGGAACTGTTGCCCGAAATTGCATCGACCCTACGCCACCCTCGCATCTGACTCCCACCCATCGCTCTCTCAGCCTGTAACTTTCTTTATTGCAGACCGAGCTCCCTCTAGAGTATGTGCCCTCTGAGGGCAGCAACTGTTTCTAACCTTTGATTCTGTGAGCAAGTTGCCCACATTGCTTCCTGGTCATTAAAGTTCTCGCAAAATTTGAATTTTCATGTGAAAAATGGAGTAGGCCAGAAAGCTTTCTGCTAGACCAGATAACTCTCTTGAATAGTCAACCACGACTGCTCTTTTTCATTCATGGGTCTGTGACTGGAAACCACATAGGTGGAATATTTAGAAGAACTTCTTCCATGAGGAAATAGCTCCCTCCTGAACACCGATGCTACGGGTTTCTCATCACAGTCCAGCCTCAGTTGCTGCCAAGAAGAATCAATCGTCCGTAACTATTGTTGGGTGGTTGAGGCCCCCTTTGCTTCAAGATCTCGGTTATTGAGAGAGGGCAGAGGCCTGGGGATTGGGGTGCTGCTCCCTATTAGGGGAGGTACACCTCCGGTTAAGGTTGGGTAGACAGTGTGCGCTATTTCCAAGTTACCTTTTCTGTTTCTAGGGGTGCGTGCATGTTTGTGTGTGTGTGTGTGTGTGTGTGTGTGTGTGTGTGTGTGTGGTTTTAGGAGCATCTGATAAACCCAAAGAAAGCCCAGCTGGCAGCAGGTCCATTGGCAACCCAATACTCCAGAGTCAGCAACTAGCTCCGCACAATTTCCTTCTCCAAGAACGGAACTTGCCGCTGATCCAAACTCCTAAGACTCTCCTGGGATCCGGAGTGTGCCGGTGTTTTCTCCAGTTCCTTCCCGGTTCGCAGCACAGCACGGTAAGGGGAAGAGAGACCCCGATGGAAGCCTACTCTTTCTCATACTTCAAAACGCATGCCTTAAATTTTTAGTTTTGATTGAATTTTGAGGCCAAGCATGTTTTCGCCTCTAATTGGTTTCAGACTTCAGTCAGGGACATGACTCATTATCGGAAATTCTTGAGTGCAAACCCACGGTCCGTCCCGCAGTCTAGGGGTTCTTTTTCTGACATCTGTGGGGATCATTCTGCCCTTGACCTTCCCTATGAAGTATTTGGAAGCCTCTGATCTATTAACTCCTTAGCTCCCTCCCTCCCATAATTTTCATTTTTTCTTGCAATGAACCTTTAGTGTTTTGCACAATTACCCCCTGTCCTTCATGGGTGTGACCCTCTGGGCCAAGGAGAGTTCTGGAGCCCATATTAGCATTTATTGTCACAAGTGCCAGTTAGTTCCCTGTTTGTTTTCAGAGAGGGCTGCCAGATTGTCAAGTAAACAAACAGGGTGCCCAGTTAAATTTGAATTTCAAGTAAACAGTGGATAAATTTTTGTATAATTGTGTACCAAATATTGCATGGGGCACAGTTACTCAAAAAATTATTCATTGTTTATCTGATATTCAAATTTAACTGGGCACCTGTGCCCCACTCCTAGAACCACTCCCTGCCCTCCCCTGCTCTGTTTGCCGTCACCAGGGACGCCACCTCCCAGCTCCCTCGCCCTCCAAACCCTGAGGAGTGGGGTTGAGGTTGGCGGGCAGGTGGCCAGGAGGAGCCAGGCTCTCTCTCCCAGCTTCTTGTGGTGTCTCCAGCCACCACGGAGCATCTCCCTGGCTCAAACCTGGCTGGGTGAACCTGCCTTGGTTCCAGTTTCCACCAGGTGGCCTGGGTCCCCAGCTGCCACCAGCCTGCTCTTCCTTGTGGCCACCCAGCTCTGGGATGACAGCAGTTGCCCGCCATTGCTAGTCCTCCCATCGTCTGCCAGTCCCCGTGTAGAGCCTCTGCCTCCCCAGTGCCTGCGTCATGTTTCCTCTGGCTGAAATGCCTGAGTGGTTTCTGTTTGCCTGACCAGTCCTCGACGGAGAAGCATCTTTGGCATTTCCTCCCCCAGCTGTCAGAGCACCCTTGTCCTTCTTCCTTCAGCCCGTCAGACACGGTCTTTGTTTATTTCTTCTCCCTTCTCCTCAACTTCTTTTGCCTGTAAGATGGACCAGTTGTGGGCCACAACACAAGGAATTTGTTACTAGTATTAAAGTGCCAGAAGTTACTTCTCTATAACATCTAAGTGGATTCAGGGATATCTGTAAAACAACACTCTCACTCATTTGCATTTAATACGGTCATCAGAAAAATACAGTTGCAGTTCTTGAGGAGACAAGGAAAGGCTTGTACCAGAGCTCACCCACCTCCTCTGTTTGCACCAGGACTGGGTCACTGGGCAGTTTGCGTGAAAGGGAAGGAAGGTTGAGATGTCCTGCTGCAGAGAAATAAAGGACAATGTCATAGCTCTCAATCTTAGGCTTCTATTTCTTCCCAGAGAGGTGTATCCAGATATCTGGTCCTTACCAATTCACGACTATAAAATAAAATCACATTTTCAGTAAAAAATGTGATGCCAATGTCATGAGAAGTCCCCAACAGTCTAATTGCTGAAAAGCCCTCCTCAAATGATTTCCAAGTTATTATACCTTGACAAGTGTCCAGGGGTGCTGCCACGTGTGCTCGGGAACGGGCCTTGGTCTTCTGATGTGTCTCCTGGTCGTGCCATTCTGCTGCCTCTGCCCCTGTGACTGTCCCGAGGCCATTGCCCACGGGCCCCAGCTGGGCTTTGCCTCAGAGGCACAGCTTCCTCTGTGGCCTGCTTGGACGGTGGAATGCCCTTGTTCTGAATTCTCAAAGCATAGCAGAGACCAGGCCGGAACTTTGAAGACTTATGGAAGTTTGTGGGATACTGGGAGGCATGAATATCACAAGGAATGCCTGGTGTTGCTACCACATGCCACCGTCAGAGCTCACCGGCAGGTGGGCTTCCACTCTTGCTCCCAACCCAGTTCTGCAAGGCAGTGGCTGGGTGACTCCACTGGTGATTTAAAATGTTTCTTTGCCTCTGAGTCCAAGCCAAACTGGCAGAATTTCCCACAAAGAAATGATGCAGTTCCTTACTTTTTGTCCCAGATTGGCCTCTCCCTGTTACATTCGACAGTGGGACCATCTACTCTAGTCAAGGGAAACATTACACTAGTTCACAGGGTGTGGTCTAAACCTGTCTCTCCCCAACAGATAATCAGGTAATAGCCTGAACGTCAATACATGTATTGGGGCATTAGTGAATTGATAGCAAATAATATTACCTAACAGATATCAAATGAGTTTAATTCCTTTATATATCATCTTGAGAGTGGCACCTACAAATCCTCCTAAGGCTTTGAGGCTCTCTATTCCTGTTATCCTTGAACAGGAAACGTGTGCACACACACACACACACACACACACACACACGCTTATCTCCCTAAAAGCACGAGAATGAATAATAATTCATACGCACAGGTCATTCTAAATGAATACATATCAAAACACGTTTTTCCATTTTGCAGCTGCAACGTTAGAACTCTGCCTACATTTTTAAAAACATCTCCAGTAATCACACAGAACAATTTACCTCCTCAGAGTTATATTCCCTTGGATATTTCCTTCTTAAAAGAGGGTCTTTTTTTCCCTAGGAAGCCACCTCTGTGAGCTGTTTAATTATGCAAATGTGAGTAAGGATGGTGAGCAGGACGCTGAGCCCCTAAGGCAAATTCAAATGTCTATTCTTGACAGTAGACGCTACTAATTATCTAAATAATAGGTATTTTAAATTGTGAAATAATTCGAAGAGTAAAAATATATAGTTAGTAAGTATTCTTTTAGCCAACCATCAGCTCTAAGTAATGCTATTATACTAACATTTTACATATTTGTTTCATATTTCTTATTTTTATTTTAAATAAGATATTACAGATAAAGTTCAAACACCTTTTTATTACTTGCTAGTCCTATTTCCCAACTTTCCTCTCCCTAGGCATCACTATCTTTACATTGATTTAGGTGTTTCCTATCCATAGGTTTGTGCTTTTATTTTTAGAAAAAATTTTAGAAATAGAGTCTTACTCTGTGCCCAGGCTGGAGTGCAGTGACGCCATCATACCTCACTGCAGCCTCAAACTCCTGGGCTCAAGTGATCCTCCTGACTCAGCCTCCCAACTAGCTGGGACTACAGGTGTACCACCACCTGTCTATTTTTAAAAATTTGTTTTAGAGGTAGGGTCTTATTATGTTGCTCAGGCTGGTCTTGGACTCCTAGTCTCAAGCGATCCTCCTGCCCCAGCCTCTGGAGTTGCTGGGATTATAGGCAGGTGAGAGCCACCATGCTGGTTTGTGTTTATGCTTTTATATGCAAAACTGACATACAGGATACCTTTGCATGTTTTCATACTGTGTAAATGGTTTCATACATAATGCATTAATATATATTTTTCAAATTTAATTATTTTTTCTCAACCGTAAATGTCCAGATCCATATTACTATGTATAAACCTAATGATCTAGTTCATTCATTAAAACTGCAATATTATATTCTATCAAATGAACTTGCTCTTCCAGTCAAGATGAAGTAATGGGAATTCAACTTACCTTCCTGGATGAAACAACCAAAAAACAGACAAAATATTTGAAAAAATGCCTTTAAGACAATGGACATCAAGCCATGAAGGACAGTGATCCTTATGAGATAGAAAACAAATGATAATGAAGCCTTTAATTGCCCGATATTTCTTCCTTGAGAGAGTGTCCAGGCCACAGTACAGAGAAGAGGGAACCCAGCAGAGCCTGCAGAGTCCCCTGAGTTGAGAACACAGCGCTGAGTGCACAGAGGGATCAGGGCTAGGGCTCACGGGGTGGAGAACCAGAAAGGAGAGAGCTGCACAGAGAGAAAACCTGGGTATACGTTGAGGACCATCACTGAGTATGTGGCTGAGTACCAATTATCCCATTTATTTCAGGAAACCTCCCGAGTGGGCAAAGAACTACCCAAAAAGGTTAGAAGTGACAGTGATTGGAGCTCACTTAGGGCTGGGAATAGTGGCTGCTTCCAAAATCCAACCTGGGAAGCCCCATGACTCACAGGACATCTGGTTGGAGTTCCCGGACAGCCTTGCTGTCAGTGGAGAATAATCAGCACTGGACTCAGCACTGCTCTGGTCCCACCTAGGACATCTTAAAAGCAAAGCACAAAGAATCAATCTGTTTCCAAGCAACTTAACTGCATCCCAAAATAAAGCTCAATAATGTTGAAAGGATGAGAATAACCTCCAACACTCAGCACCAGGCGTTCAGAGGAGCAGAAGAGCATAACCCGCAATGGCGAGGTCCATCAATCAAATCAAATCCATCATTTGACACCCATGTTAAAATTGTCTGGCAAAGACAATAAAAGTAGAATTATAACAACTGTATTTCATGTGTTCAAAAAGTTAAGTAGAAGCATGGAAGATATAAAAATGACACAAGGTGAATTCCTAGAGATTCAAAAAAATACAATGTGTAAGGTGAAAAATACTAGATCCAATCAAATATTGGATAGGATTAGCAACAGATTAGACACTGCAGAAAAAGACATTGGTAAATTTGCAGCTATAGCAATAGAAGCCATCCAAAATGAAACAAAGAGAAAAAATACTGAAAAACGAAGAGAACAGAACATCAGTAAGGCATGAGATGATGTTAAGTGGGCTAACATACATGGGATTGGAATCGCCAAAGGAGAAGGGACAGAAAGAATATTTGAAGAAATAATGGCCAAAATTTTTCCAAATTTGATAAAAACTATAAACCTACTGATCCAAGAGGCTCAGAGAACCCTAAACATAAGAAACATGAAGAAAATTAAACCAAGGCACATAATAATCAAATTGCTTGAAACCAATACTAAAGAGAACACCTTAAAAGCAGCCATATAAAAAAAAAAAAGAGAGAGAAACTGACAGACGAAGAGGAGGAAAGATACAATGACAACATGTTTCTGGTAAGAAACAACGCAAGTGAGATGACGGGTTTGTACACTGAGCCGTCCCTTTCATGAACGTGCAGATCTGTCATTTGTCCAGGGATTCTTTTATGTTTTTTAGTGAAGACTCCTAATGGCCATGCAGTAAGTATTATTGTCCCCCCAGCTGACTGCCATAGGCCCTCTGTCCCCAGGGGGTCCACGCGGCCTTTTATGAGAAGTGCTTGCAATCAAGCTTCTGGCCCCCAAGCAAATTTTTCTGTCCTTATTTCTCACCACTCACTGCCTCAAACTCTTTGTTTAAGCGGCACCACAATCCTTGAGGCTTCTCAAACATACAATGCCACATCACGCCTCCAGCTTCTTCATGCTCTCTTCTGCCATTTGCCCGCCCACGACCTATGAAACGATGGGACGCATCAAAGACTCAGCCGAGACAAAACCTCCTCCAGGAATCGAGCCTGGACCCGACCACCAAACACCCCCAGACAGGCAAGGTGGCCTTCCTCTCCGCCTGTCTGGCCTGTGACTGCAGCGCCACAGCAATTCCTAAATGTCTCTGCAATGCTAGCTCCTTGGGGGCAGGGATGTATCTTGTTCAAATTTGGGTACCATCGAGCTGTGGCACCGTGTCTGGCATGTACAGGACGGTATGATAAATATTGATGGATAAGTGGATAAAATAAACCAGAATGGCAACTAGGTGATATTTCCTTTTCAGAGGCTGTTGGCTAGGACCCCCTTCTCAGGATTGGGGACCTGGGAGTCGAGGTGATATGGGAAGTGGGGAGGGGAAGGTGGATTCAGGAAAAATCAAGGCAGATGTGACGACAGCTGAAAACCCTTCCCCACTTCATAACAGAAAACATCTTTTCATTATGGCAGCCAGAATGTTTCTGTCCGCCTTATTTAATGTCTCTCATTCTTAGAAAGTCTCGAATAAACACCTCCAGGGTGTGTCTGTGTCTCCATCGTCTTGGCTCTGGGCCGGCCCTGTCCTTACCACGAGGTTTCTTAGGGACTCCCGAGCAGCCTTCGCAACTGTGCTCACAGCCCAGGGTGTGTGGCTGAGATGGCAGACGACCCACGTGGAGCGAAGCCACGGGATTCCCGTGAGGCCCAGCCCTGCCTCACGGACCGTTGCTTTGCCCGAGCGTCCAAAACTCTTGGGCGAAGGAAGCGTCTCACTCGTGTCCTCAGGCACTGACTCCACTTGACAAGGATATTCAGTCTATTCCCAGGCCTTTTCCTCTGAAATCAGTGAGCCGACTGAGGGTTTCAAAACACCCCCAAGAGGCCACATGGTAAAGGTGACTCTTCAAACATGTTTTAAGTCCCTGGCTTTTGATGGCTTTTATCTCCTCCAAAGTAAGTCAGAGCTTTAGACAGAGCTGCGAGGACTATTCAGTGCGCGAGGACGCGAGCTCGGACAGGCTCCTTGCCGAGTGCTTTTCTGTCTCACATCACCTGTGCTGTGGCCTCGCTTCCCTCCGCGGGGAGAGGAATCCGGGTGGGTTGTTGAACTCCAAGAATGTCTGCAGGACGTTCTTGCGTAGACCCAATCCTACGTGTTCTCTCCCCTGGGGTTCGATCTTGCAGGACGCTAGACCCTAGAGACTTGTCATTCGTACTGTTGGGAAAAGGATGACATGGAGTCATCCTCATTTTGCCCTGTCCTCTGTGTAACAGAGCTATCCCCCTTTCTCCTTGCTCAAAAGGTCACTGGATTCAAGTGTGGCACTCACAGGAGATCCTTCCAGGAGAGGCAGAATATCCTAGACAATCACCTTCCATCATATCCGTGGTGAACATCTGTCCTCTGCTTGCTTTCTCTTCTCTTTTGGTGACGGTCTTCCAGTTTTCCTGCAGGGCCCACCCTTGCCTGTGCCCTGCTGTTTTTGTGGGACTGCTAATTACCCCCCTTCTCCCAGACAGCTCCTCCCAGGTCACGCTTTGGAATGTGGCCCATGGACGTTCCTTTGAGGACTTGGAAAGGCTACTCCACTTTTCCAAAGAACTTCTCCTCTCCCCTCTAGATGGTGAATACTGAATCTCTGTGGTTTTCACAAGTCAATGCAAATATTTGAGGGAGGGGCAGCCCCTCAGTCATTAACTTCCTGGGGTAACTTTCAGTAATACCCCTGTGACCTACCTGACATCCTTGAGAATGTGTTATTTCACATAAGAAACATTGCCAGATAACTGAAACTAATTATTCTGAGCAAAACTTTAAACATTGTAATCTTCTGTGAAACTCTGTAATGTAACAGATGAAACAGAACAGAGTGGAAAGAAAGCCTGGCGAAGCCGTGCTCTTATGAGTCACAACAGTCCTGGTGCAGAGGGATGGCTGCTCTGTGTTGTAATGTTACACACCAAAGTGCTTTTGCCCAGACGACTTTGGCTGAGATTCTTCTGAATGCTTTCCTTTGTCCTTTTAAAACTTCTTTTCTACCAGCAGCAATTGGCATTTCTTGCCAATGTGGATATTCCCTTCTCATAGGCTTCTACCTGCTGCCAGGAAATCAAAGATGCCTGAGTCAACCGAAGCCAGGGGTGGTGACAGTAGCATGAGGAGGGTACTGGGGCGTTTGGGGACAGGGCAGGTGATCCACAAGATCTCTGGCTAAACTCACCTATTTTCCCAAATGTTAGTTCAATAAAAAATAAATGAACAAAGGAGAACATGGCAAAGATTTCTAAGAAGGAGCAGGTTGTCCTGGAGTTCTCAGGGCCTGCTATGCAAGTTCCCTTTGTCCGAGTTATACAGATTACGTGTGTTTCCTTGGTCACTTCTTGAGAACATCATTCAAATAATGAACACTGAAGCGAATGCTAAGAAAACTCTGTAAGTATCATATTGTCAAATGTCTTTGATTATTTCTTTGAAAGATCAGGTCCTTACTGTTGGGTTTTTAGATTTTTCCTGTTAAAGTTGCTTTGCTTTCATCTTACTGTAAAGGAGCTAAACATATCCTAGGAAAAAGAAAGTGTGCAATTTTAGGAAGTCTAATATCAGAGACGCTTGTTTGATATCATTATACAGTAAACACGGAGTTCTGGCTCGCCGAGCGAGGCCAGGCTTCCTGCCCACCCCCCCACGTCCTAGTTTGTGTCACTCCAGTCTTTTCTAGGAAACTGATACCCATTATCTCCCACCCTGGCATTCAAGTGGCTTTTCTTTGACATCAAAGATTCCTCTGTGATTTCCTTTCTTGTTCTGCCGCCGACTAGGGAATGTGGACTCAGTAGCAGGGAAATCTGAAGTCCTTGAATATTATAAATTCCCCTTTGGATGTATGCAATGAGTTTTTGGCACGTACTGCATTTCCTGTACCTTTGTAAAAGAAAAGGAAATTAAAAAACAAATGACAAACGTCAAAGTAATTAGGTCATCCGATCATAATCCAAATGTTTATATTTGCCTGATTACAGCAGCAAAATAGAAGCATCCAGGTGATGCTTTGAAGTACAGTTGAACAAATGATATGTCACGGTAAAAATAAATATTTTAAAGCACTATTATGTTATCAGATTAATTAGCCTGCAACCTCTGCAGGATAAGCAGAGCTGGAAGCATGCAACGTGCCTTCATTTGGAACATCTCCAGCAACTTCCGCAGTGCCCCACGGGCAGTGGATGAGGGTCTCCAGGTTTTTATGAGAAAGTGCCACCTGCTGCGCACGATCTGAGTACTCTGTTGGGCTCAGTCCTTGCTGAGCATGAGAGTAGCGACTTCATCATCTGTGGGGTTCACGGCGTCCAGACATTCTTTTATAGACGGCATCACAAACCGGGTCTTTAATCGGGAAAGTAGAAATAAAATAATCAAGAGAAACCTCAACTCGGAGAGTAGAATGCTAGGTACCAGAGGCTGGGGAAGGGGTGTGGGGGCATGAAGAGAGATTGGTGCAACAGCTGAGAGAGGACCTGAAATGTTCCCAACACACAGAAATGATAAACACTCAAGGTGATGGACACCCCAGAAACCCTGACGTGACCATTACACGTTCTATGCATGTAACAAAATATCGCAGGTACCTCACAGATGTGTACAAATATTATGTATCAATAAAAAAGAAACCTCCACTGTGCTATAGGTGACCATGTATACGGAGTGATTTGATGAGCAATTAATTACCTTCCAAGTAGAGGCGGCTGGTCACACATATGTGTGGGTAGGCTGCGTAGGCTTCTTTATTGGACCACTGGAAATGCCTCCAGCCTGGCCTGGATCCAAGACTGGGAATTCCTCCTCCATTTCAGTTCCATCGTCAACACCAGCTTAACATAAATGATGAGCTGTTTCAAAGTACTTCACATACATTAGCTCATTGATTTCACCCAGGTCAGGCCTTTGTGTATTCTTGAATGCCCTCCCCCTGGACTTCCCTCAGGTCATAATCACATATGTATTTTAGAAATTAGCTGATTAATGTCCCTTTTCCCCAGTGGATGGGCAGCTCCATGCGGGCAGGAATGAATCTGCATCAAAATTAGCATCTGATCGTGGGTAGGATCCACACATGCCCGGGTATTCTGCAGTTCTTTAATTGAGAAATTAGAAACAAGGACATTGATTGAAACTAACTGAATTGTACTATCAATGAATGTGGATATACGGAGATTAACTGAACAAATGACTGAGAGATGACTGAGGACACACGCATGAGGCCTGGACTGAGAGCCAAGCACAGCTCCTGCTGCCCGTAAGCGGCACTGAATAAATGTCTGGGAGCCAGTGAGGGTCAATGTTCACGATACCACAGTGAGTTAGGAGATACTATTCCCAGCGTGTGTGAGGAAACTGAGGCTTGAAGAAGGCAGGTTCTGTGTTCAGTAGTGCGTCAGGTGCCAGAGCCAGGCCTGCAAGGCTGCACGTTCTCTGCACTGAGCACACCGACCGCCTTTGGTGTCCCTCTCCTCTGCCCGCGTCTCTCCTTGCTCCGTCTGAGCCACCAGTGCCAGCTGTAGGACTCGGCACCATCAACGTTGCAGTAAGTCACTTTTCTCAAGTGGCAGTAGCCCGCGGTGACAGCCGAGAGGATTTTACGTGGCACATGGATGAACACTTTTTATTTTTTAGTTATGTATTTATTTTTAATGCGAATTAGAGAAAATATAACTGGAACATGAAACCAGATTTTTTCTTTCACGGATGTTATTGCCTAGGATGGGGATAAATTATTTACATTTTCAAACGAGTCGCTTAAAGAAAAACATTAAGTCATTAAAGCGACAGAGGAGATGCATGGATGGGGCAAACCTCGGAAAGTCTGGGAATGCTATGCAAGCGTCGCCCTAAGTGGAAAACGTCCTCTTTGATCGTTGTGAAAATTTCATCTACCGCTTCAGACAGCGTTGGCAGTCTCCGGATGGCAGAGGAGGGACACTGCTTCTTGAGCAGAACAAAACCACGGCTTTATCGTCTGACGGCAGGAAGGCTTATTTTTCTGTCCCGTGGGGAAACCCTAGACTTTCCAGGGGAGTGCGGGTCCACCTGCGAACCAGTCCCAGACACAAAGCAGCGCTTTGCTGTCTTTCTTGCTTTCTTTGCAAAAAGTTCCTGCTGCCCTGGGATGGGAGGAAGAAAGCCCTCTCCCCCGCCCCCACCTGGGGTAGGAAGGGCTATTTCTCTGTGTGGCAGAGGTGAGAGCCGGCCCAGGAAGGGATCCGATTTATCAGTGCTTTAAGAGCAGGCGACCTTGGCTTATGCATATTTAAACGCTCTCACCTCAAGATGGGTGCAAATCATGTATCTTAGTGTTCAAAAATGCTAATTGAATGAGGCATGAGTGAACAGTTCTATTTTTTCCTCTAAAGTAGCATGCTTTTATGTTATAATATATTCTTTAGTGATTTGAGAACAGAGCTGACCTTCATGCCTAGATGGTCCAAGTATTCATCCGTATTTTCACACTGGAATATCGAATTTGGGAAATCAAGACATATAAATGTTTTTCGTATATATTAAGTAAGTACTCAAGGAATAGTTATTGACTTTTTTACTGGATTGAATAGTGTCCCCCCCCCTCAAATTTCTGTCCACGTGGAACCTGTGAGTGTGACTGCTGTGGTCCGAATGTCTGAGTCTCTCTGAAATTCCTGTTGAAACTTAATCCCCGATGCGACAGGATTAAGGGGTGTGGCCTGTAGGAGGTGAATGGGAGCAGGTGCCATTATAAAAGGGTTTGACGGGGTATCGCCCCCTTTCACCCCTCTGTCCCTTCCACCATCTGAGGACACTTAGCCCCATCTATGAGAAATGGGCCCTCAATACCTGAGACACTGAACCTGCTGGCACCTTGACCTTGGACTTCCCAGCATCCCGAACTGTAAGAAATAAACATTTGTTTATTATCATAAATTACCCAGTCAGGTATTTTGTTACAGAAGCACAAATGGACCACGATAGTGTCCTTAATTAGAAACAGGGTCTTTGCAGATGTGATCAGGTTAAGATGAGGTCATGCTGGGTTGGGGCCTGCCCTGAACCCCGTGTGGCTGGTGCTCCTTGGTCACAGGGGCAGACACAGGAGACCACTGCGTGAAGACGGACAGAGAGATTACAGTGGTGCGTCCACAAGTCCAGGAACAGCAAGGTTACCAAATTACTGGACTAAGGTAGTTTAGAAAATTAATTTTGTGGAAATTTCACATCCATCTGCAAGTGCTCCATGAGTATTTTGCGTTTTGTTTTCCATTTTGATAATTTTTAAAAAATTACCATGAGCCTTCTTGGGCTTCTTGGCTTGCTTGGATTCTCTGGAAAACCACTTTTGTCCTGTTATTTCAAGCCCACAGTTACACTCACCATGGCAGTGCCTTGTGGTCTCAAAACCTGTCTAACGTCACAATGGCGGCATCCTTTTCTGTCTGCCATCGTCTCAGTTGGATTTTTTCTTTTCTTTTCTTTTTATTTTGGAGACAGGGTCTTGCTCTGTCACCCTGGCTGGAGTGCAGTGGCCTCATCATAGCTCTCTGCAGCCTCAGACTCCTGGACTCAAGTGATCCTCCTGCCTCAGCCTCCTGAGTAGCTGGGACTATAGGAGTGCACTACCATGCCTGGCTAATTTTTTTTATTATTTGTAGAGATGGGGGTCTCACTATTGCTCAGGCTGGTCTCAAACTCTTGACCTCAAGTGATCCTCCCGCCTTGGCCTCCCAAAGTGCTAGGATTACAGGCGTGAGCCACTGCGCCAGCCTCAAGTTGAATTCTTTAACCAGCTATGAAGGCGAAACTTCTCCTTAGCCCTGATCATTTGCAGAGCATTTTCACAGACTAAGACTTCATTTTCCTAAGTTATATGAGTGAAGACTTATTTGGCAGACTTTAAATGACCTGATATTGCAAAGTGATATGTTCTTTAATTTAAGGCATGCTTAATGTTAAGGCATGCTTAATGTTAACGCATGGTTGGCCGCTGCACCAACCAAGGCCGAATGAAGTAACATTTTACTGAAGCAGTAAGGTTCTGAGGTCAGACAGAAGAGCAGTGGGAGCACTGAGACCTCCCCGGACGCCAGTGCTGGCGACGAGAGGTCCTGAGCATCCGGTGTCAGCCCAACACCTGCCCCTGCCGGGATGTGTCTGCCAGGTCCTGGCTTCACAGACACCGGCTGCAACAGTCAGTTAGCAGTAAATGTAGCAGGAGATGGGCCCCGCGTAAGTGTTCATTAAATGGCATATTTTTATTTTTCATTACTGCATTTTGGAACACATTTTTAAAATGATTGGCCTGTCATCATAATGGATTGGCACTTAAAATAACTAGAAGAATATGTAAAAAATAAAAAGGGTAAATTATGACAATGGCAATATTGGTGATGCAAGCAATGGTCCATCACGCTAAACAATAAAACATATTCCCGTCAGCGACAAGTGAACATAAAGCCACAACACGTTTTTTTCCGACTGTTAAACTCAGAACTAGCAATTTCGTGTTAGCAAAATAATGCAATCTGTCATATCTAATGAATATCATTGACTTGAATTTTATTAGTTTTTAAGGCCTTTTTCTTTTGTTTCCTCTGTAAATGCACGTTGCTGGTGAATAAGGGGTTTATAACTAGTTTTATGTTTGTATATATTTAAGTAATATCATGATGAAAGAATTTGTCAACCATAAGAAGTCAAGAGAATTATTTTCCTTTAAAAGGAAATTACTCAAGGTAGAGTAGTATAGCCCTAATGGCATTGTAATCTTTCCTGCGTTTTATTTTCAAATTTTGGAAAAGAACATTATCAGTGTCTTTTTGTGATTCTAAAGGAAACATGTCCATTGGGAAAAGCAATTTTTACATACAGAGAAGCAAGAAGAAAATTAGAATCACTCATAAGCCTATTGCCCACAGCATTTTAACACCTCTTCTTTTAGGATTTTTCTATAAATATTTAATTTCATAAAGTAAAAATAATGTGAAACTATAAAACTTCTTTTACCATCTGCTTTTTATCACTTAGTCGATGTCCACGACCATCATGGAACATTAAAATGAGACTTTTCTGCCTCAATGTTTGAGCCGAGAATGACACAATGCCAAGAATCAATTTCCTACAAGGAGGGGACAGATCACTGACGTGGAATGTGGAAAGTGACACTACAGGGTTTTCCCAGCACTGTGCTGGGTCCAAACCTCTGCGAATTGAGGCCAGGTGAGGGCAGGACGGGGGTGATCTGGCACTGCCTGGGGGTCGTTGTCAGCATGCAGGGACCCCCCACACCTGCCTGGGCCAGAGGGGATGCTTCCGCGCACCTGGATCCAGGTGAGCAGGGCTTCAGAGGGGCCCACTGGGAAGCTTGACCCCTGTCCTCTGGGACCTGGGAGCAGGAGGCCTGACTCACACCAGAGAGGTCTCGAGGCCGGCACGGTGTCCGGTGGCCTGAAGAGGCAGAGCCCAGGGAGGCCTCAGGCAAAGGCGAGTGTGCCTGGAACCTTGTCAGTACCTGCAAGGTTTGAGCTGACTTCAAAAGATTATTCTTTCTACCTGTGTATGGATAGATTAAATCCCACACCCCCCATGGAACTGATAACGAAGGAAAGATGGCTGGGGAGTGAAGGAGGCCACCAGGGGGAGGGGTCTGTGAAGGAAAGTCACACTTGCCCCTGCCCCATGAGGTCATGAAGAGCGAGTTTGTTGATCCAGGAAAATCTCCAGGACATTAGGTGTGAGTGACGGGTTGAACACAGTCTTAGATCTGATTAGTAGGATCAGCTCCCGGTGGGCAGCCTTCTTTGTTAAAATCATATTGAAAAAGCAGGCCATGCCTGCACTCCTGGCACTTTGGGAGGCCGAGGCAGGAGGATCACTTGAGCCTGTAGTTGGAGGCTGCAGTGAGCTGTGATGACTGCACTCCAGCCTGGGCAGCACAGTGAGATCCTGTCTCAACAAAACAGTATTGAAAAGGCAGTCCCCTGAGAAGTCTCTTTTCCTGCTCTGATCTGTTGACTCAAGAAGAAATTCTCTTGGGCTCTGGCCACATGGTGGTTTCCTGTCAGTGAACACAAATGTGCCTAAACAATTTTATTTAAATTTCAAAAACATGACCACTATTAGAGTCATGTAAATAAAATTGCAACTTGTTGCTGCTTCTAAATGATGTTCATCTTCTCATTTTTCTCTCTGAACATGTGTGTATTCCAAGGACTTTTTCCTATTTTTTCCCAGAAATAGAGGGAGAGAAGTATTAATATATAACCACAGACATGCAGCCCTGCAGGCTGTAGTTTTCCTAATGTTAGTGTTCTTTGGATGGATTGATGAGGGGGCAGTTTGGGAGCCTGGAGCGCATAATTTTTCACCTGTTCAAACATCGTGGCTTTGAGAGCTTGGACTGTGGACCCTTCCCCGCCAGCCTGCTGAGTCACCAGTGCCCCGGTCACGGCTGGGTTGGAATTCCTGTGTGGTTCTTTGATAATCAGGTGGAATCATGTATTTGGAGGCCCCAGCATGGCATCCAGGTGAGTGCTATGGACTCCATAAGTAATTTTTAAAGATATAATTAAAAATGGGGGTGTGAGTAGTGTCCCAGCACTCCCAAGGTGACAGGTAGGAAGCATTCCACGAAGGGAGCTGGCACTTCCTGCAGGTCTCTTTGTTTTGTTTTGTCTTTTCAATCAAGGAAGACTCCAGGGAGTCACTGGAGCTCAGAATTGAGCTAAAGGTTAAGAGTTTGGAGGTTCAGTGGCTCTCAGGTGGGTAGGTCTGTCCTCGCTGGGTTTGGGAGGTGATTCTCTGATTCCCTGCTCAGAACTCTGCTCTCAGCTCTCTCAAGAGCCCCTGGGAGGAGGGGCCCATGGGGGCTCCAGCCAGGGGCAAAGGGGTCTGGGTCTAGGCGAACCCACTTGGGTTGGTGCCCACGGGGCTGCAAGGATCAGCTTTGCAACTTCAAGAAACCTTTGATGGTGCTAATGGAAAAAATGAGAAGGTCATTTCAGGTGACTTTTTTGCTTCCTGAGCGGCTACAAAGCCAGTTCTGTGTGGTTGAAAGCAAACTCAATGCATGTATAGTGCAGTGCGTGTTTGGGTTTGAAATCAGACTCACAGGAGTCTAAATCCTGGCTTTATTGCTTCTTCTCGTGGTGTGACTGTGGATAAATGAAATACCCCAACCCTCGGTTTTCTTATCTGTGGAATGGGAGTAGCAACGCTCACAGGGCTGTGGTGCCCAGCAAATGCAGGGCAGCTGGAGCGCAAGGCAAGCTCCCCGCTGGGATCAGCAGCCGCTGTGGGAACCAGCTAAAGTCAAGAACCGGAAAATCCCAACAGAGGACACCGTGCCTGTTGTTTAATCTTTCTGGGACCTGGTGAGGGTACAGCTTTGGGTAAGCTGAGAAATCATTTAACAAATCAGATTTGGAAAAGAAATTATTCATGCAGTAAAATGTATCCCAAGCATCTTTTATTGGGGAAAAAGGCTGAGAAATATTAACTCTGCTTCACTTTTTCCTGGACTGTATTGGTATTCAGAGTATTATTGTAAATTACTCATTCTGTTAAGAAAAAATGTCATCATTGGACATCACATTTCTATCTCATCAATAACCCTGACAGAAGATGTTGCTCTTTAGTATAAAAAGTACTTTTATCTGGTGGGGAAAAAAGACACAATGACAATGGATAATACCAAAAAAATGAAAAATGGAAATTCCAAGGAAGCAATGAGAAAAGCTAATGTTAAAGAATAAAAATGCTTGTATGGAAGATAAAATATTAAACCTTATATGTGTGTCTTAAAGGCAGCAGTCAGACTCTCATTACTCAAAAAAGTGCATTATTAAAAAATTCTTAACAGAAACATTTTAGCAACCCAGTGCAGTTACAAGGAAAAGAGATTTACCGTATATTGAACACATCGAAACTGTAAATGAGCAATTGCTTAAAGTTTGGATTGAACTCAAGTTCATTAGGCTTAAGTGACCTTGGCAAATTTATAAAAATCGCCATCAACTTCGAATAATTATTAAATGCCTAATTGCACAGGGCACTGGATTCCTGATTAAATAGGTCTAATTAGGGAACACGCAGAGAGGGGCCGCTCATGTGGAAAGTGACACTCTGCGGAGGGCGGGTGTGGTGCCTTCAGCGAGGACCTGGGCAGTGGAGCAGGGCGGCATCAGGGACAGTGGGGAACCTGCTCTTGGGGCCTCGGGAAGCCGGATTCTGGGTCTCTCTGGAGTCGTCTCCCTGTGCTCATTCTAATTATTTTGAAATTCCAGGTCTCCCTCTCTTTATATTTTGTTTATTTACTTAAAATGACAAAGGAAAAGCCGTGCTAGAGATTTCAAGCGGAAGTTCTTTCTCTCTGGGTGACGGTGGCCCTCACTCCCCTCCTTCCCCAGCAGTATAGCCGAATGGCCATTCCTTCTTGTCTCCCTTAGGAAAGAGCCTTTAGCTAGTAGGATTTCATCCTGCTTTAGAGCCAATATTAAGATCGTCTTGTGATAATCATAATGTTACCATTATTTATTTCTCATTCGACAGGGGCGTGCCAGGCTGTGGTTTGAATGTCTGTCCCCTCCGAAACGCACACGGGAATTCAACTGCCAGGGTGGTGGTGTCGGGAGGTGGGAGGTGGGGCCGTGGGGCTGTGGGGACGCCTGGAGGCCACGCCCTCGAGGGTGGGATTGACGGGTTATGAAAGGGCCAGGTCGGCCCCTTCTTTCTGGCCCTTCCACCTTCTGCCTTGCACGGTGCGGCAAGGAGGCCCTTGCCAGGTGCTGGAGCCTTGCCACTGGGCCTCTCCATCCCCAGAACTGTGAGCAGGTAAATTTCCTTTTGTTATAAATCACCTGGTCTGTGGCATTCTGTCACAGCCGCGCAAAGTGGAATGAGACATCTTACGAAATGGAGCTGGTCAGAGATACTGAAACGTCACCTTCCAGGAAAGTTTCACCTGGAAACACAACTGGATAAAGTGAGTCTTTCCCGAAGTGGGCCTGGGACCCTCGAATGTTTTCTGTACATACTTTCAGCACAAGGATGTTTCTACTGTGATAACGTGTGGATGTTTTATTCATCCACTCATCCATTTATTCATTTATCCCGCAAATTTTTATGGGACGGCCGCCACGTGTCAGCGCTGTGCCGGATGTTGGAAGAGAGGCGTGGGTTGGGAAGAGAGCGTGTGAAACAGGGTGAGGAAGGCAGCGATCGTCACCTACTCTACCTGAGAGGCAGGGAGAGCACAGGGAAAAGGGATTCTCTGTGTGGCAGCCAGGAAAGGCTTCCTTGAGGGTTTGAAATACAAATCGGGCTTTGGAAGACCACCTGGCTGCCGTGGTAGGGAGGTGGGCAGGGGTGTTGCAGAGGGAAGAGCAATGCTGGGAGGCAAGTGTCTGAGGCTGCCGGGGTGCCCCCTTGCTGGGGCTCAGGGCAGAGGATGGGCCACGGGGAAGTGGACCTGGACGGGTGGGCAGGGGCCTGGTAATGCCTCCACGGGGAGCCACGCTCCTTAGGAATCCGTGGGCAACGAGGAGCCAGGGGAGAGTTTCAAGTAAAGAGAGAGGTCAGCAGTCTGTGGTTTTACGAATCATTGTCGATAGGGAAAGGGGCATTTGGAATAAACGAGTTCAGCTATGCAAAGACCGGTAAGCAGCTACTGCGATAGTTAGGCATGAGGGAGGCACGGGTGAGTTAAGGCCGTCATGGGAGTGGCCAGGAGAGGTTGGGGTTGTAACATGTTCAGGAGGGAGACCCCACACGTCACTCCTCTTGGGACCGCTTGGTTTCTAGATGCAGAACCTGTAGGTGTTGGTGCCACCAGTCAAGGTAAGGTATGGCAGGGGTGGAGGTGGGAAAGAGTTCCATTTGCCCATTTTGAGACTGAGAAACCTGTGGGACAGGGGGTGGCCAGGTGGAGGTAGGCGGGGTTCCGGAAGAGAGGCGTGGCTTGAGAGGGGTCAGAATGTGGTGGCAGGTACAGCCCTGGGGCGAGGAGGGGGGAATACCTGCTGGAGAGAGAGTAGCCTATTGAGGCCAGGGAGGCAGGACAGGCAGGAAGTGATGCACCAGACTGGGCACCTCGGAGTCCCCGAGATCTCTGCCGTTGTCAAAGGACAGAGAGGACAAAAGGCAGGTTACGCTCTTTGGAAACACTAATTGAAAACAAGCTTGTGGCACAGGCGGAGCCGCTCAACCATCCTTCGGCGTTGGAAGGGTTGATGGTATCATCTCCATTCCCTCCCCACCTCTGGTGACAGATACAGTGGCAGTGATTAAACGTTTGCTCAAGGCCACATGAAGAATGTGCTGGGGTGGGGACTCGGGTGGATCAGTCCAGGTCACCTCATTCCACTCGCTGTGCTGCTCCTCTGACCCACCCGTCTTATCCGGGACAAGAAGGAACTTACGTCGTTGCTTTAATTGCTAAAAAGCTAGACTACTGCAGCATGAGGCTTCCTTTTTTATTGTTGTTCTCAAAAGACAAGTTTTAGAATTAACTGCAGTACACTTGGCCTTTTAATCACTCACAAAATGAACGCATTTTTGACTCAGGTAAAGCTGTTTATTTATGTACTATTGAAAATTTAGGCTAGAGCCCTGGAATGCAAACTTCTTCAGGAGCAGAACTTTTGTATACATTAAAATAAACGGATAAAAAATAAACTAGATAAACAGATGAAAATGGGCTACTCTGATCGAAGGGTAGGGGATGGGTCCGTATTTTTACTTACCTTGTTTGGTCCTCCCCTATGGCCCTCGGTGGAGACGCCACTGGGCGAATTACTTGGGTTTTCTCACCAGGGTTACACAAGGCAGAAACCAAGAGCGGCAGAGTTGCGGCAATGCACGAATGGTGGAATGGTGACCTATGTAACATACACACACACGCACATGCATGCACATGCATGCACACGCATGCACACGCCTTGATGTTTATAGGTCTTGAATATCAAAGGTGACTATGAATTTAGCAATGCTCTTAAATGCGTTGATATAAAATGTCAATGCCGACCCCTGCTTTCAGATGGGTTCGATCTTGTCATACTTGTATAGATACGACCAAAACGAGGCTCTAAAAATCACTTCCACGTGTTTTCCTCTTCCTTCCCAACTGTGTGGAATTCCCACGTCTGCAATCTGCACGCCTTCTGCAACCAAGACCCCCGGGCGCGGGGGTGGGGGGGGTGCTCGACTGCTCCCAGCCGAGGGCAGCTTCGTTCAGAGGCCCAGGGAGGCAGAGGACAGATAAGGAAGTTCCTGTGCACTATCGCAATGGCTGCAGGAGTCGGTTTCTCACAACCTTTGTACTTTGTGATTAATTAAAAGTGAACAGCAAAGTGGCCAGTGTGGCACTGGGGACATGCTACAAAGTGAATGCAGAGAGGGGGTTTACTGCTGTGCTGTGGCTGCATTATCAGGAGAGAGTGGATCTAAACGTGAAGTGAGTTGCATGTCAGATAAGACACTTGACAAAAGGAAATTCCCAGGTAATTGCCTGCTATTAGCACGAAGTCCCCCAGTGGCTTGCAATCGAGCTTCGTTTCATATGTCTCTGGAAGCTTCTTATGATAAATACCTCACTTAGAATATACTATGCTCTCCCAAAGACTCAAAATGATGGAGTAGTTGTTTGAAATCTTGCAGAGCAAGAGATCCCTGTGGGGTTAGCTCTCTGAGAGCAGTTTCATTCAGACCCCAGTTTGGGAACCTTCTGCATGGTAATGGGCACAGTTTGACAGACACATACATGATGTCAAAGGCTTACGTGAAGTCCTAACTTGTTGACCCCATGAGGACATAGTTAAGTGACAGTCAAGCACCAGTGCATTTAGCATGCAAGTGGCACACGGTGTCCACAATGACCACAAGACTTTGAAGGACAGAGCTCTGGGAGTCCCCGGCGGTCTGCCACTCACAAATCAGGAACCATCGCTCTAGGAAACAGAAATCCTAAAATGTCTGGTTTCAGAGTTTATTTTCCATTAAGAGGTAGACTTTAATCTTCTGATGGTACCATATTTCTTTATTCATCATAATAACTATATGGTCAAAGAAGGAAATACTGCTACAGATGTCTTCTATTAGATCAATACGATACAGTTAAATTATGTTATCATTAAAAGTGGCAATTACACAGTAGGTAAGACAGACAGGGAACTTGAGAAAGCTGATGCGTTTTAAACCTGCAGCAGTTTACTAAGGACAAAAAGTGCAACAGGGACAAAAATATTCTTTCTTACCTTGAGCTTTGGTAAGAGCCGTAGCCAGGATGTTGACTCGTGGTTGTGTGCATGTGTTTTGGATAGAAGTTAACAAGAATGGAACAAGCACCACATGTACTCACCTTTAAATTGGTACTAACCCATCAACACTTGCGTGCACATATGGAAGCAACATTCGTAGGGTGTCGGGCAGGTGGGAGGGATGGAGAGGTAGGTAAATTCACACCTAACAGGTGTGGCACGTGCTCTCTGGGGGATGGCACGCTTGTAGCTTGACTCAGGTGGTCAAAGGCAATTTATGTGACCAAAATGTTTACACTACTGTCATTCTCTGAAATAAAAATTAAAAAAAAAAAAAAAAACCCACAACAAGAATTTGCCCGCCGTGGACTAGGATAGAAAAGTGAATATGACTTAGCTCCGTCTTTCAAGTTGGTTATATTTTAGTTAAAGACTCGGCAAGTAAACAAACAATAACAATTTGGTGATTTAAAAAAAGGAGTCCGGGTGCCTGTGTCTGGTGGTCTGAATCAGTGCAGGTGCAGAGCTCAACAAAGCAGGAGGAATAGTCGGTCCACAAACGCCTCCCCCGGGGATTTGGCGGGAGCCTCTCCTGCTGGCGCCATAGAAAACCTGCCAGGCAGCGCCCTGGAGAGGCAGCTGGGGGGGCCTGGCTCTAGGCCTGGCGGGGAGGAGAGGTTGGGTGCATTTGTTCTTCCTTCCTTCGTTCAGCAGATGTTTGCTGGCACAGCAGGGGACACGTCTGCGTCCCGTGCTCAGGGGCCGACGTTCCAGTGCGGTGTGGGGAGGACAGTGAGCAAATGAGTGAGTCGGTGTGTAGAGGGCCACGTGCCAGGGCCACGGGGCAGAGTGAAGAGAGGGTGACTCTGCATCAGGGACCCAGGAAGGTCTCCTGAGAAGGTGGCATGTGAGGAGGAGGAGGGGAGCGTCTCAGGAAGGGGTGCATCCGCGCAGAGCCCCCAGGTGGGGTCAGCACAGTGGAGCAGAGCGGGATGGGAGACACATTAGGAGATGGGGTCAGAGGGTCTCGGGGACACAGCAGACAGCTTTCTGAGGAGATGGGAACCTGGGGAAGCTTTGAACAGAGGACACCACCTGACCGGGGTTTTAATAGCATCACTCTGGCTCTGGGAGGCACCTGTGCCATCGTGGTCCATGGAACTCATGGGGTGAGATGTTTCCTCTGCCTCCAAGGGAGAGCAGACCACCCTTTATGGGATCATGGCACTGGCGACTCCACATCTCCCTCCCCAGCCGGGAATCTGCTCAGAGGCTCCCTGTGGGACCAGCCACAGATGAGAGCCCTCCCCACGCCTGGACCCTGCTCGGGAATTAAACCAGCATCAGCCAGCCTGCCAAGCTGGTCCTTGACACCCTCTTCCTCCTTCTTCCCTCCCTCCCTCCCTCCCTCCCTTCCTTCCTTCCTTCTCTTTCTTCCTTTTCTTCCTTTTCTTTTTTTCCAGATAGTCTGGCTCTCTCCCAGGCTGGAGTGTGGTGATGATCACAGCTCACCGTAGCCTCAAACTCCTGGGCTTAAGTGAGCCTCCTGCCTCAGCCTCCCAGATAGCTGGGACCACAGGCATGAGCCACCACGCCTGGCTAATGGGCCTCCCAAAGTGCTGGGATTATAGGTGTGAGCCACCACGCCCGGCCACCTCTTTCTTCATGCCAAGAGAAAATACAGTGTAGAGATGAAGAGGACAGGTCCAGGATCCACGCAGCTGGGGTTCAAATCTCAGCTCCACCAACACTAGTCTGGGCAAGTTGCCGCCTCGTCTCTCTCTGCCGCAGTTCTTTACTTGTAGAGGGGTGATGCTGTTGGCGCTCACTCACGGGGGTTCTGAGATTCAGGGTGTTGTCACATGTATAGCACACGGGACTGTGCCCAGCACACAGCGAGTGCTGCGTGAGTCTTAGTTCTTGTCCCTGCTGTGGTTATTAAGGTCCCTGCCACGGGAACAGTCTTTCCCTGTGTCTTTGTCCTCTGCTAACTGGTGGCCTCCCCGGGGGCCCAGAGGGAGGAGGCAGCCTTCTCAGAGGGGCCTGGGCCCCTGCCTGGCTCTGGTGGCCACTTCCCCGTGGAGCCTTGCTCATTGTCATGGCAGCTGGGAGTCTGTCACCTAGAAATGGATCTTGGAGAAAGTGCCAGGTCGGCCTGGTCCTGGTGCCAGATGTCTGGCCACTCCCTGGACATCCCTGCCGTGGGCCCCTCCTGCCTGGTTACCTGGCACTAGCTGCTCCACTGAGGGTTTCAGCTGTGTGGCCCCTGAGCCCTGGCCCTCCTGCACCTGCTTGACTTTTGTGATTGTTGTCATTGTTAGAACCGGGACAGCCCCCAGCCCCCTCCCTGGCTTGGTCCACTGAGGACATGAGCTCCTTTTCTATGTACCCCAAAGCACACTTTGTTTTCCTCAGTGCTAAAGTCTGCCTCTCTCCATAGCTGGCAGGCCTCCTTTTTCTGGATTTTAAGGTACCTGATGAAGTCCTCAAACGAATTGGTTATTGAATATTCACATCTACTTCTTAGATGTTATTACATTTTCTGACCACCTGTGAAATAGAGTTTTACCTGATAATGGTGAGTTTAAATTTGGCACATTATACAGCTGGACTCCAGGCTCATAGTGCCCCCACCCCCCAGCTGCCTCCACGGCCCTCAGGCCCACTCTGTGCCCTGCGGGTCTCCCGTTCTCCCCAGCCCCCTCCTCCCTCCAAGTCCACCCCAGCCCCCCACCTCCTGACCTGTAAGGTCAGTCTGGTGCAGACCCTGCTTTTTTTTTTTTTTCATTAAAAAAATAACTTTATTAAGGTGCAATTGATATACAAAAACCTAGGCTTGTTTAAGGTACACAATTTGGTGAGTTTATGAGTTTGACAGCATGTACCCATTGAAGCCATTACCACATGAAGGTCATAGACAAACCTGTGCCCTTCCAAAATTTTTGTGTCCTTGTTTTGGTGTGTGTGTCAAGAACACTGAAAACGTGATCTGTCCTCTTGACAAATTTCTCAGCACGCAAGGAGATACGACCCTGAACAAGGCAGCTCATGGCTCGCCTTGCGTCCCCAGCACCGAATCGCTTTGTGCCAAAGGCTACTATAAAACTTTTACCGTGAGAAGCCGACACAGTTGGTTTTCAGAGTAAGGGTTTTAGTGAGTTTTTGGAGCACTGGGGAGCTTCGCATTCTAGAGGTAATTTCATGACAGGACTCGTTAGACCATGCAATGCTGTGTCATTTTAACAGGCCTCTGTAAAATAACTTTAGCTTGAGTTTTGAAGCAGCAAATGACTTTTAGTCACATTGGAGAATTATGAAGCAATCGAAATTGATGCCTGAGCCTCTTGTGCATCCAGGGGCGCATTTAGCATTCACCGGGCATCCTGGGCTGACGGCCGTAGGCCAAGGCAGTGGGAAGCACCCGGAGCGGAGCGAGGCACCATCCCTGTGCTGTCGGGGGACTCACGACCTCTTAGGGGAAGGACCCAGTAGGCACAGGGTCAGGGCGTTGACCGCAGCCCGACAGAAGGCTGCCAGGCAGAGGAGGGGAGGCAGGTGGCCTTAGGGGAAGGTGCTGAGCTCTGGAGTTTGGCCATGGAGGTGGGGGAGGCACATTTCCTCAGGGAAAGAGTGGGGCGGGGCGGGGTGGGGCTGATGTCACAAGCTGCAGTGGTGGCCTTCCTTCACAGGGGGCAGGGACAGGCACGGAAATGGACAGTTGGCCCTAGATGCACGGCAGAGAGGTTTGCTACTTATCTTTGCTCTCGAGTTTGTTCAGACAAGCCAGGTTTTAAGAGCTTGTTAGTCTGAGCTACAGAGAGTGCGTCTATCAGAAGACTCTAGAAATTTTATCTAGAATTTTCCATGCATGTCCATTTTCCTGGAGGGAGATTCTATACTATCCTTTGGTTTTTAAGGAGTCTGTGTCCCTGAGAGCTCTGACTATCGTATCTGCACCAGGGAAGCTCCTCTCTGCCTGGAATCAACCGTCTCTGGTGCTGCCTGTGCCCCCTGCTGCCCTGGTTCTCTGCGTTCTCGTTTGCACACGGGGCAGTTAAATCTCCCACGTAGCTCTCTGTCCACGCAGCCCCCAGGTTTACGTCCCTAACCTGGCACAGACTAGGTTCCTAGACAGTGTTGGTTGAATTGAACCAAGTCCTTGTCCAGATTGTATTTCCACTTCCTCAGCACACCCTGTACGGCCAACGTCGGCATCTTTAACTGACACGAGTGAATGCCCTGTTGGCACACAGAGCCGGAGGCCTCCACGTTCAACTGGCAGGAGTCCCCACGCCCCCTGGCCAGGGCACAGCCCCAGCTCAGCTAGGAAGCTGACGTTTGTTTTGAAAACATCCTTTCTGGCAGTCTTTGGGGAGTGGGAGAGCTGGAAAAGACTCAGTAGGGGAATCAGAGCCCCCAAAAGACATAAGAGAAGCCAGTGACAGTTTCTGAAAAGACAGCAAGAGGGAAGGAAACAAAGAAATGAACATTGTTGTTGGTAAGGAAATTGTCCTTGAAATTTCACATGGCATAAAAAAGAGGTCTGTGCACAGTACGTCTCACAATCTTGATGCCATGGTGGTAAAGGGTCATTTTCAAATAACTTTCATCTTTCCTGGTGAGGAGATACCTGTCTCTGCCCCTGGGTCAGTTGCAAATGGCTCTGTCTTTGGGCGGGCCACTAAACCTCCTTTTGGCCTCAACTCCCCCATCCATGAGAGGTCGCATCTCACGTAGTTATGATAAGAATCAAATGAGGTAAAAGATGTTGACAGAACTTAGTAAAAGACGCCGTCTATACATGTTGTTTCATTGTCGTCATTAATAGTGACTGTTACTGATAGCTTAGCTGCAACCCATCTCTCAGTCACTTGACATCATGGGGACTTTTTCATGTCGCCCATCGGCCACCAGGTGGACTCAGCTGCCCTGGCTTGGTGGCTGCATGTCCCTCTGTTTCTCACGGCTTCCTGAGTGGCCTTCCCTCGATAAGATAAGCCGCATGCTCAGGTGGGAGACCCGTCTTTCCTGGTGGAGAAAGATGGTTCCTCAGTCAGCGGGGAGGATGCAGCCCCTCGCCTTGCCGCCTCTCCCCTCCCCGCATTCCAGGGCTCACTGGTGGAGGAGGGGGCAGGGCTGGGCAGGGGTGGGGTCAGCAGGGGCTTCCCTCCTTCCCCAGGGCTCCTCTCTTATTCCACCTCTCCTGGGAGGAGGCTTTCTCCCAAGTTCTGCCCTCGGGTCTCCCTTGTCCCTTAACTCATGGTCCCCTGGGCAGTCTCATGTGCTCTGCGACTTCAGCTTTTGTCCCTAGGGCACTCTCAGTGCCACCTCCTAATGTACCCAGGGCTCCGATAGAGTCCTGACACATAGTTGCTTCTTAGTATGAACACACCGCTGGGCTTCTGGAAGCTTCGTTCTTCTCCTTGCTGTCACTGCGCTTGCTCACTTGAGCTCACTCAGGTCCTTCCTTCCCCTGCCCTGGTGTGTGACCTCCCCCCAGGGTTAGCCCCGTCCTGTCAACCTGGGTCCCGTGGTCCATCACTGCTGTCTCTTCTGTGCTCCCACACTGGTTTCTTTGTCCTCCTGGCAGCTTCTCGGCCCCCGACTCATCCCTTCCCGGTCTCTCTGCTCTCAGACTGCTCAGTCCTTCTGGGACACAGCCCTGCCTGGTCTCATGGGACCGTGTGGCTGCTCCGTCCCTTCACGCCTCCTGCTCATCTCTCTCCTCCAACCCCCTTGACGGATGACCTCACCTCCTCCCTTGTTCCTTCTTGATGAGTTCATAAGGCTTCTCTGTCCACTCTGCCCTCTTCCTGGGCACCTCTTCTGCCCAGGTGAGTCCGGCTGTGGACTCCACGCAGCAGATCTAGGGCCCGGGGTCCCTGGCATCCCCTCCTCCCTGTACCTGTCCCTGCTCTGTGCTTTCTGGTACCTGCACACAGCACACAACCAACGCGGCAAAGCTTTCTGGGACCCCATTTAGTGTCAGGAAACTGCCTTATCCCTTTTTCCTCTTTTGCAGTGATGTGATACTTGTAAAGTGTTTAGAACAAATGATAGGCGTTAGTTAGTGATCACCATCATTGTTATTTTATAGCAAACATTCTTAAAGCTTTCTCTAAGCTCACTGCCTCCGTTCACAGCCGCCGATAGCCCCCAGGTCACAGAAGCCACAGTCTGGCTTGGACTCGCCTCACCTGAAAGGTTCTGACCGCGAGCGTCGCTGGTATCCGAACCACCAAATCTAAAGGGAGATTTTGGTCCTGAAGCACCTGACCTCCCAGTCAGCTCTGACCCAGTGGGAGCCTGTTCCGTTTCCCTGTGGTGCTCACGAGCTCCCCTGCATCTGGCAGCTCTCCCTGCAGCTGCTGTCCCGTCCCAGGCAAGGCTGAGGCCCCTCCCCACCTCTCTGACCTTTAAATGTTGGGGTCATGGGGGCTCAATCCTCTGACCCCTCTCTCTTCTGTCCTCGCCTAGCCCTAGGGGGCCTCACACAGTCTCCTGGCTTTAAATATCATCTATATCCTGACCACGGGCAAACGTATCTCTCTGCCCTTAGCCTTTCCCCTGAATTCTGGAACTGTGCACCCGAGTTTCTCCTTGACATCTCCTCTTGGATGTGCAACAGGCATCTGAAGCTCTACTGTGTCCGCATCAGAGCTCCTGAAGTCTCCACCAAACCTGCTCTTCTTCCAGTCTTTCTTTAATTTCAGTGAATTCTTCCAGTGCATAAGCAACGTCTTGGAGGGAATGTTAATTCCTTGCACCCCATATGAGACCCATTAGCAGATCCCGTTAGCTGCAGAATCGGGCCACATGCTCCCTGCACGCTGCCTACACCCTGCTCCAAGCCCCCAGCAGCTCCCTCCTGGCCACCTGCAGTGGCCTCTTAATGATCTCCCTGCGTCTGGCTCTGCTGCCCCCTCTCCTCCACACTACTGTAGTCTCTTGTCAGTATACTCAGTGAGGCAGCCACAGTGACCCTGTTACAGTCAAATCATGTCACTGAGCAAAATTCCCCCCTGGCCACCATCTCACTGAGTCAAGGCCAATGTCCTCATCATGATGCGCAAGGCCGCGAGTGGTCCTGCGATCCTGACTTGGCTCTTGCTACTCTTTCTCTGCTCTTCCCACTGTAGCCACGCTGGCTTGTGCGCTGTGCCCTGAGCACATTGACACACTCCTGCTTCATGTCTGGGCAATTCCGTTCCCTCTTCCCTGAATGCTGTTCCCTCCGGTGTTTGCATACCTCCCTCCCCAACTTCCTTGAGTCTTCCCTCCCATGGCAGCTGCTTAGGGCACCCTTCTCTGGCCACTGACACTAAAATTGTAAGCTGCCTTCTCATCACTACATACCCACTTCTCTTCTTTGCACTGTATTTTTCATTAACACTTAATAACTAATATTCTACACATTTTATTATTTATCTTGTATATTTTATTTCTCTCTAGTTTCTCACTAGAATAGAAGCTTCATGGGGCAGGGTTTTTGGACAGTATTTTTCTCCCTAGAAACAGGAACAGAGCCCAGCTCATAATTGGCACTCAATGAATATTTGTGGAAGGAATAAATGAAGATTCTTTCTCATCTCTTTCTTGTGCCTGTCTTCTGCTCTGTGACAATTGGTGTTCCCTTATCTCATGTGACATATAATCTTGGGGATATTTTATCCATGTCCTGGGCTTCATCTGGAATGGCACCATGTGGCAGAGGGCAATACTGTTCCAATTTTTTTTATTTCTCCCTGTAGCCACACCCTTTTCCATGTAACTGAAGTAGACGCAGCGTGCAGCCCCCTGCCCGCTGAAGCTGGACTTGACTCTGTGGCTGCTTTGGCCAGTGCAGTGTGAGTAGATGTCATGCAAGCAGACACTGCAAATGTGCCTGCAGGGCAGAGTTCCCGCCGGTAGGCTGCCGTCACAAGGAGAACAATTCTGCAGTAACTTGTATGTCCTGGAAAAATGAGAAACTCAAAGAATAACCTGAACACACTTGTCATCTGGAGCCCTGGTCCAGCCCACTTGGCAGAGATGAGCAGAGTCCCCCAGCTGCTACAGTGCTCGGGCCATCCTGTATGCTTCTGAGATTGAGGGGTGCTTGTTATGCAGCACTACATTAGGACTGACACATGTTTTGATAACTCCCACGTCTGTTCCTGAGCCTAAACCTCTGTCCCGATTCAAGGTTCACTTTCTAACTGCTTCCCGAACATGGCCCTGTACACCTCGCAGGAATTCAGCATCGTCATTCCCTAACTGACTTCCTTTCTCCCACACTGTCCCCAGTCAGCTCAGAATTAGCTAGGGTCATTGTGACTCACTGCAACTTCCAACTCCTGGGCTTAAGCGATCCTCCTGCCTCAGCCTCCCCAGTAGCTGGGACTACAGGTGCGTGCCACCACTCCTGGCTAATTTTTCTATTTTTAGTAGAGACAGGGTCTCACTCTTGCTCAGGCTGGTCTCAAATTCCTGAGCTCGAGCCACCCTCCCACCTTGGCCTCCAGAGTGCTAGGATTACAAGTCTCGTGCCTGGCCTGTTCTTTGAACATTTTAATCAAATGGCTACAGAACAGTAGCCGGGTCCAGGCTGTGTGTGGAGTTAGGTGATTCCTCACTTTCCAGAGTCTTCTCTGGGCTTTAGGCTGAAAAGTCCATCTGCGTGGGTGTGGGATGTGTGGGGACACTGGAGCCAATGCACAGCCATGTCTTCATGTTTGGAGGAGGCCCCGGAGCTCGGTGGGACACCCCAAGCTCTACTGCACAGCGGCGTCGGATATATAGAGACGCGTCTGACCCGGGAGAGCCGGGGAGGACAGGTGGCCCCTGAGAGGAGGGCATTTTCAGGCCTCCTATGGGAGCACTCTGGAACCTTCTCTGACCCAGTTTTCTCCTTCCTTGAGGGAACAACGGTGTGTCCTGAAAAGGCAAAACTGAAATAGCTGTGTTGATGGGGTCCCCAACTCCCCACCTTTTCTCCCAGAGGAGAGTCACTGTGGAAACAACAACAACAACGAAACTCAAACAGAAACATGCAACTAGAAGACGGAAGAATTGTCTTCCTGGTTGGAGAGAAAGATGAGAGCCAGAGGTTGCCAGAGCTACTGACATGGACCTTGTGACGGTGGCCACAGAGGTTCTGGTGGGGACACTGCTGTGTGCTGTGGCCACAGAAGGGCAGCAGGGAGGAGATCGGAAGGAGTGACGTGGTGGGACGACTGTCACAGCGGCGTCTCCAGCTCTGGGTGGACAGTCTCCTCTCAACACTCCGCCCCACGTTGCCGAGCAGTCCAGAAGGCTGAGTGATAGACCCCTACCAGGACTGTTTCCAACAGACATAAAGCACAGATAAACACCCCCCACCACCAAATTCATACTCAATGCACCGTACAAAAAATAAATCTTTTCTATTTAAAAATGACTCGAGAATATTTTATCGTCAATAAATAAACATGTACTATCTCATTTGAAATTCGAACAGGGAAGTCACTGACCGTACAGTCCACATGGTTTTGTATTCCGTGTGTCCTTTCCTGTCGTGAGGTGCTCTGACCTCGTGCCCGCTCTGTGATATATGGTCCTCAAAGAAACTAACACCTTATGGAGCCATCAAACATGTCAAAAGGAAATTTAGGACAAGTGGCAGGAAAGGCTTCATAGCAGGAAAATCTTATGGGAACATAAAATTATTTCCCAAGGAAGTTGTTAAAAATCCATTATGTGAGCCATTTATAAATGTGTTATTTATCAACATCTTGCAAAAAAAATGTTAGACTGCACATTATGAACAAAATTCCTATATTGGCAAGTTAGACCAGATGCTTTAATAAGACATTTTTTCATATTTACTGATGATTTAAATTATAGCATTCTATTTTTTTATATGACAGAGAATGTTATTTTCTTGCAATATGAAATGTAAGACCAAAATGAAACAATTGCTTTCAGAGAATGAACACGGAAAGATAGTTTTAATTGTCCTTCATAGCCCTGAATTCGTAAATCAGTGTAAAATAAATTTGAAAAATCTGTGTAACTTCAAATGAATATAATTTTTTAAAAGTCAGTTTAGTTATGTGAATGTGTCCTTAGATGACACAAAATTGATTTGTTGCTGATTAACATGATGTGCTAATATTAACATGGTTATTAGTACACATTAATTTAAGATGACCCAAGGGAAGGCAGGGCTGGGGGGACAAGAGGAGGACAGGGCGGAGACTGGGGCGTGGAGGGTCTGCAGGAGGGTCGAGGGCATTCCCTGTGAGAAAGACTCGCACCCAAGGCTGGATCAAGATGGTACCCTGGAGACTGCTGGCAGAGAGCTTTTAAATATCCAGCATGAGATCCCAACATGGAGGAGAAATTAACTGGATAAAACTCACTCATAAGAGCGACCCCCGCCCGAGCTTCAGGGGTACCCCATATGCGATTGCAGCGTGAATAATGCCAGCAACTTCCAGACATTAAAGTCTGAGATGGAGCCAGCAAGATGTCAATGACCAAGATCCTCATTTACAGAGCAGCCTTAGAGGAGCAGAGAAAATGCAGTAACAGTGTTTGAAGTGACCACTGTAAAGTTCTCCAAGCCATGGAAAATATTGAAGTGAAATATTTACAGTACTGGAGGGCTCACATGCAATGGAAAATAGCACCCAAATTAAGAACATCTGGGAAAAGTGCGCACTGGAGCCCAGCAAGGAAAGCAGCAGCGAAGACGCAGTGTGTTTGGGGGAGGCTAATGAGGAAGGGAGGCTTTCCCTTTGTTTTTCTTTTTTTTCCTTCTTTTTCTTAGGTAATGAGGCGACTTTCCTGCGGTGAGCTTAAGGGAAATGGTTTGATCCTGTCTGACTGAGTTTACAGCCTGCCAAATGAAAAGACTGCTACCTCCTATCATGAAATAGTATAATTACTGAACTTGTAGACCTTAGATTTTTAAAACACTGGAGAAGTAAAATATATACATATATAATTATTTGGGATTGATCAATTAAAGAATGTTTATTCTCAATTATAGGAAAACAAGAAAGGGAGACAATTTAAGGAGAAGGGGAAAAATATTGGCTTTGGGTGTCGTCAAATCCTGGCTCCATGTGTCACTAATTGTGGATCTTAGGCAAGTTGCCTAACGCTCTCCCAGCCTCAGTTCACACATCTTTAAAACTGGACCATTACGAAGACTCATTGAGACAGGGCAGGTAAAGCACACAGCCCGACACCTGCCCA
>CM052439.1:2446373-2510691 GCA_028533085.1 Varecia variegata
TGTGTGTGTGTGTGTGTGTGTGTGTGTGTGTGATGTTTCTGTGGAGATTTCTCAAGGAAGCTGACTTGACTTTGCAGGTGCTCCAGCCTGTTAACGTCATTTTTAGGGACCAAGAACAGCTCAGAACCTCTATGCTGCGGAAGACGGCAAAGTAGGGCGGCAGTCCCGGCTGGGGCAATGCCAGCAGCTGCAGGCTCCCTGAGGGGTCCCCCTTTTGCCTCCTTTACCTGGAAGTTCCTCTCGATTTGGGAAAATCCCTGAAGACACTGCAAAGCCGGTGGCACCAGGAGCCCCCATGTGAGAGCCGGGGCCTGTCCCAGAGCACGTGGCAAGGCCACTCTCACCACACCATCCCCCGCTCAGAATCCTGCCTGGGCCCCCAGCATCGGGGGGCTGTCCTCACTGGAAAGCTGGCAGCTCCTCGGGCCCAGTCCCTGCCCCGCCCTCCGCGTCCTCTGCCTCCAGCGGCCTCCCTGGCCCAGCCCTGGGAACATCTCCAGCTGTGACCCACACTGCACGGCCTGTCCTCCGTCACATGCTGAGTGGCCCGAACTCTTCTGCATACACTTATACTCCACTTCCCTGAGTCCAGTGTTTAATACTGTGTCCTCCACAAAGGGCCCTGGAGACCATGGCGTCCAACCACCCCCCAGATAGCAGGCAAGAAGACGGGGGCCCCAGAGGTGAAGGGAGAGTGTTAGCTCACACAGAACCCAAAGGTCCTGATTCTGTCCTTTCTACGACGTGGCTTTGTCTTCCATTCTGTTCTCTGACCAGCTCCTGTTGCCCTTCTGTGGGTCTGATTTCTCCAACCAGATTCTGAGCCCCTTGGCAATAACTATGTCTTGTAATTTCCTTCGTAGAAGTCGGCAGAGCCTGCAGAGAAAGATCCCCCTAAGCACTGGCTGAAATGGATGTACGTAAGCCACCTGCATGCTTTAGAAAATAGCAAATCACCTGGACACCAAGCCACCCACCTTGGGGACATTTGTGGCACTCAGAACAGTAGCTGTTGAGTTGCTGGCACCGGAAAGTGCATAGAGCCTTGTCAGAGAGCAGACAGGCTGGACAGAGATGGGGTGGTCACTGGGTCCAGAGCTGTCATTGTTCAGTGCAGACACTGTAGCCCAGCATGCTGAGGTCACAGTTAATCTGGTATCAAACCAAAATCCTAACACCGTCATGCACGGTATTTATCACTTCAATGCTCCTAAGTTTCCCTGGACAAGGGCTGAATGAGTAGGGGCTGAGGGAGGTGAGGAGGGAGAAGAAGCAACCGGAACACTGAGTACCAGTTAGGGTGCTAAGGCTCTGTGTGTTTTGCTACAGCAGGGCGCACCAGCTGTCTTGTGAACAGGGGACAAAGAGGCCCCAACATTTCCCTGGTGTCTTTCACAGATTTCTGTCTCCTCTCTCTTTTCAGGTAACTTCCAAGCTGTTTATATTTTTCCGCTTAGGCTATATAGTCTCCGATTAAGGTGAGCTCTCTCCCCTCTTTGCTCCTATCATCCCAACAGATCCCGCCCGTCCCCAGAACTCCCTTTCTAATTATAGAAAACGTCCGGCTGATCTCGGAAAGGGCTGCAGGACGAGGGACCCTTCTCTGAACTGTCACCTTTTGGGTCCTGTTTTCCCCAAACTTCTCCCTCTTCCGTCTCTGTCTTCTATCTCTGCCAAACAACTGTCCACAGTTCTCTGAACCAAACTTGTAGCTCAGGAACCAGATTTGTTTGTGAGAAGAACGACAGTCTGTCACAGTGCCTAGGGTGGTGTTCATGGAGGCTGTTTGAACAAATTAACAAGTCAGGCCAATAAAACGATCGCTGCGTTGAATCAGGTAACTTGAGCGTGAATTGTCTTCTGTCTCCTGGTGGGTTTGGCATCACGCAGCTAAAACCTAGTCATTTAAGAAGGATCATTTGAAGTGGTTCTTTAAATTGAAGAAATGGCTCACCCTTATTCAGGAAAGCAAAGCCAATTTTCGTGCTTTTCGGGGTAGGTGAGGTCTAGAGGACTATTTCATTGCTGAGCTTGTTATGAGAAACCACTCTCTGCTCCTTGGTGGACGCAGACTAAATATTAGTATAAGCGAGGCATTATGAGCAAACTCAGGTAACTACATCATTATAAGTAACATTGTGACTACTTGGAGACCTTAGTGCAGGGAAGGTCCTCACCTGACTCTGAAACCAACCACAGCAGCCTCCACAGACGCCCGTGGGCCGGTTTCAGAGCCCACAGATCCAGCACGCGGCCGCTGGGAACAGGCTGGCTTTCCTACGGGAATCAGCGATTGCTTATAGCGCTGCTAACTGCCCTATATCGTATTTTCTCGGGATTATTATTTATGATCTCAAATCATATTCCCATCTGGTTGGTGGTGAAACAGACCAGGGTATTTGAGTAAAGGTCGCTGGTGCCCGGGTGGCGTTCCAGACCGCAGACCCCGCCACGTGGGAGGGGCCCAGATTCACCCAGAGCGTGCCTCCCTTCCCTTCCGATGCAGCCCTGACTCGGGGGTCTCCAGCCCTGACTCGAGGGTCTCCAGCGATGCCACTGAGAATTTTCCTGAAGATGCAGATTCTAGATGATTAATCAAGGCCCCGGTGTCACAATGACACATTGTCCCTGAAGGCATTCCTTCTGCTGGCTTCTGACCCTTGCTCTGGGGGTGAGTGTGCATTTTCCCAAACTCTTAATGGATAAAGACTCACAACAATGGCCCTGCATGTAGCTTACATGTGCAGGATGGAACAGAGAGTGTATTTGTGGCTAGAGGTAGGGAAAAAGGCATAGATTGACTCCATCTTTCCATTCTCATGGAAAACATACATATATTTTGAAGACAGCACTCCACTTGTTTTATTTTTATTTTTAGAAGACTTCATCCCAATAATATTCAAGGAAGTTAAAATGAAGGGCTCACCCATAGTCCTACCACTCTGCAAATCTAATCATTTCCACGTACGTGTTTCCCTCTAACCTTGTCTGTGTACATACCAAGCTTTTGCTCGGTTGGCATCAAAGCTCCCTTGGCTTTTAAGAGAATTCTGTTGTGATGGAGACATCTCTTTCAGACCGTCCTGTGCCATCATTACAGATTCAAAATACCATTAATTTCCGTCAGGCTCTATTGTGTTCATCATCGATCACTGTGTCAGCACAGTAATCACTTCCTCAGTAGCCTCAGGACTGTGGCTCAACTATGGACTTTTAATAGAAATCTGACCACACGGCCTTTCTCTGCACCAGCAAAGACATATCATTTCATGAGCTGCTGGTCCCTTGAAACAAGTAAGTCTTTTGATGGTCCCTGCATGGTTGAGAGTATTTTTAGATGATGAAAATTAAAGACCAGAAAAGTTTGTGGAAACAAAGAGAAACATCCCAATTCTCCCACAGTCCCTGGATGAAGAGCAGTTGAGGACACCAGCTGGGTGTCCACAGCAGTGACAGTTCTGAAGGAGCCCTACGTCCCCAGGCTTAGCGGACAGGGGTCCAGGCGGCTGAGACGGGGCATCGGCTCAGGCTGCAGCGAGGCTGCAGAGGTAGGTGCTGGCTCCTTCTGGATGCACAGTCCTGTCCGAGGCTAACCCGGCCCACACCTGTGTGGCCACAGAGGCACCCGAGGGAGGAGCACAGTCCCACAAGCACATTTCAACCCTCTGCTTGTCTGACATTTGCTCACACTCCCCCGGCCAAGCAGGGTCCAGGGTCAGAGTGAGAGTCACTACAGTCACACGTGGCCCTGGGACGGCCGAAGAACGGGAGCCACCGCTGCAGACTGTCAAGTGCAAGTTCACCGATTCCTTCCTCATTCTCGTCTTCTCTTGAAAAGCGAGAGTCAGAAAGTTAATTTTTCTCCTCTTTCCCTTGTGGGCTTTCCCTTCTGCCCCGCCCCCAGTTTTCCCCAGCTGTAGCCAATTTAAAATCAATGCCCAGTCATGAGAAAAACAGCCACCGCCCGGAAGTGGCATGTTGTGTATAACCCCGTCCCCCCGTGATGTAGTCACCCTTGAGTGCTGTGCAAGTCCACTCATTCTCCGCGACCGCGGACCCTCTCTTTCCTGCGGAGCTGTCGTGCGTCCCCCGAGTGTGACAGAGCACACGGCGGGTGCTCACTGCTGAGTAAGAGTGTATTCTGGCCGCTCGGTTTCATCCTCGGTCAGTGTCTTTGGGACCATGGTGTAAGCACCGCCGTTGTTCTCAGAATATTCAGTCTGTGCATTTGTTCCATCTCCAAAATTTTCTCCATTTTTGGCTAAATTCCAGAAAACACATATGCCCCACATGATAATAATAATACTAACAGCAACAACAACAGCTGAAAACCAGTGCCATGCCTGGCACTGTCCTAAATGCTTATTTCGTAGAAACTAGATTCCACACGAATCCCTCTGCGAAGTTATTCGGTTGTATGAAGGAATCATCTCAGGAGAGCTTTGGAAAACACATCTGTACCATACACAAACACGGTGTGTTTGGTAAGAAACTTGTAATAGAAAATTAGCCTAAATGCTATTTATTTAAACATGTTCAAAGCCCTTCTGTTTGATTTATAATATTAAAGTGCTCATTCTATAAATGGTACATTCCTTCATTAAAAGAAAGAAAATATTTGCAGTAAAAGATCGCAGTTTGTATTTGCAGGAGCGTGAGCTTAGGTGGGGATGTGCCACCGCGGACACAGCCTGGAGCCCGGCGGAGCCTCCAAGGCCGTCCTACCAACGGGCGGGCGTGGAAGAGAGTGCGACAAAGCTGGAGATTGCTAAGGATTTTGCAGTGTTTCCACTCTTTTAACTGTGCTATAAAAATCCATTTCTTGGCTGGAACTTGGCTCTGAGGGTTTAAGTTTGAAAGGCTCAAGTCCCACTGAGCCATACATCTCCCCAAGTGGAAAATAATAGTCTATTGGATGTAGAGCGAGAGTGAGAAGAGAAATCCTTTTAAGCAAATGAAAGTAAGATTTTGGTTTTTATTTGGAATTCCTGGAGGACTCTTTTGATATTTAAAAATTGCCTGCCAAAATCTCACGGTTTATATGCAGGTAATGGACATCTTCTTTCTGGTTTTGACATTTAAGAGGATCTAGCCCTAAAAGGCAGCATCTTAATAGAAATACACTGTGGAAATACGGAATTTTGAAAGTAAAATATGAGAAAGCCATTGTTTTCTTAATGACAGTGGTTATGAATCTAGCAAGTCCCATAGTTCTGAGCACCACCCCCATCCCTCCTCTCCACCCCCGGCCACGACGCCCCCGAGGTCAAAGAGATGTTGAATTTAAGTGCTTGTTCTCTACTCAGATGGGGCCGGTGGGGTAGGCATTTGTTCCCCTTGGGTCTGTGTTCATGTACTTGATTCATTTTATGTTATATCCTACACTTGCCTGAGTTTCTACGTGGCCTTTTAACTGTTACGTTTAATGACCATATATTCGTTCATCAAACTGAAGTACAGGAGTTTGCTTATCTATCTCTCTGTCGTTCAGCATTTAGATTGTTCTTATTTTTTTTCTTTAACAGATATTATAGCAACAATTACCTTTTTTATATAGTTTCTATCTCCCATTTAATCATTTCTTCTAGATAAATTTCTAGAACTGGGAAAAAACTATGTTAAAAAATGTAGTTGCCAAAGCATAGTGATTAACAAGAGGTTTGCACTAATGCACAACGCTGTCACCTGGACAGTATACGCACAGATGCACACACACTTCTATGTATATATCAGTTTTATTCCGACTTTACCAGCAACAGATGTTATTACTTAAACTATTTTTCTTGTTTAGGTTTAAAATGTTCACATATGCTTTTATGCTAATTTTTATTTTATGTTGTTTTATATTCTGTTTTACATTATTTTCATCTTATTTTACATTTGTGCAGGTGCTGGTATATTATTTTTATCTTCTTTTATGCATATATTTTTTGTACTTAGCCTTTATTCATTTTCTCATGAGAGTCTTAAATCTTTCCAAACATGCATGAGTATTTTCAAAGGTCATTACCAATCTCAATCATATTTGTTGACATACTTCATGTAAATATTTTGTCCTACATGTTTCTCTCTACATGTTAGTCTAGTTTTTTTTAAAATTTTAGTCAGTATGGTAAAAAAAAAAAAAATTAGCATTGAATTGCCTATCAGTTTGCTTCACATCTCCTTTAATTTTGAACAATTTATGTTATTTATTATTTCTTCAAAGGAAGGGCATTTTCTGCTGATTTTTCTATATGAATATTCTTGTAATGATTAAACAACCTCCTTTATTCAGGGATTATGGTGTAAAGTATTAGGTCTTCTCCAAATTGCTACCAGATCATCCCAACATTGTTTATATTTCAATTCATCCTTACCCTTCCGTTTGGAGAAGAGTGCACAGCAATGTATTATGCTGGGTCCGTTCTGCTGTGTGTGTTCTCCCCGCCTGTCTTTATTTCCATTTCTTTGCTATTCCACTGGACTTTTTATATTGTTATAGGAGCTAATATTCTGTTTTCTAAAAAGACCAAGCTCTAATTCATCCTTTTATTTGGAATATTTTTAATGTAGCCACACAGAGAAGACTACAGGTTTTATGGAACACAGAAGTTATACAGTTTGGGGGCTTTCTTAAGAAAAACAAGACAAAATTATTACTACAGAACGTCCAAGCTCCCCTTGCGAAAGGCCAGAGAGAACGAGGAGCCCTGTTCCCACTTATTTTATTTCGATGACTGAATTAACTATCATTTGGCCGAGTTAGAAAAAGAAGACTTTATTTGTATTTTAATTGGAATCACATTATAAACACAATGTTTCTCCACTTTATTCGTCTTCTGTTTTTACTTCCTGATAAGGCTTTGTGATTTTGCTTATTCATCCAGCAGCCATTTGGGTGCCTCTTCCACCACTGCGCAGGGTTTGTAGCAATGGTGGGAATACACGTGAATCATTCTATTTATTGCTCTTTCAAACCCATGAGCCTTTTATAAATGGGATCTTGAATTTCACAATGGTTTTGTTTGTTTCCCATGATTAATGACTTTGCTACTTTTTTTCTGTATATTTTTCTTATATCTGTCTTCTTCAGAGATGTCTTTTTTTTTTTAACCTTTATGTTTTCAATAAGTTTATTATTTAGACTTTTACAGGGGTGGAGTCAGGTAGTCTTCGACTAACTGAAGTCTAAGTGTGGCTGCGTTTCCAGTTCCCCATTACTCTTATTGAGGTTTTTTTAAAACTATTTTTAATTGTGGTAACAACATCTAACATAAAATTTGCCATTTTACCATTTGTAAGCATATAGTTCAGAAGTGTTAAATATCACTGTGCACATTGTTGTGCACCAGATCTCCAAAACCTTTTCATCTTGCAAAACTGAGGCTCTGTCCTCATTAAACAACATCTCTATCTCCTACAGCCCCTGGCAGCCACTTATTATCTCCCCAATGAAGTCATTCATCATTATTTGTTTTTTCATGTGCTATTGCATTGTGGGGGAACTTAAAAAAAATCAGAGCAATGGGGGTGATGGTGTCGTTTGTTTCATTCTTGAACTTGAAGGAGTCTTTCAAATGCTTCACCATTATATAGAATGGGACATTTAAAATAGTAAACACTTCAAGGAGGGATTCTTAAAACAATTTTGTTAGGAAATCTATGACGAATTATATTACTTCTGCCTCTGCGTCTATTTGAAATGTTATTCTTTGTTTGTCTATCCAAGCCTCGCACAGCCAGCCCCCACAGGAAGGCCTGGATTAGAGACCCTCGCCGTAAAATAACGACAGCTTGAGTGTGTGCAGCAGGACCCGTTGTCTGGCGCCGTGTTAAACAATATTAATTACTTTGTTTAAAATGAGTGGCCCTTGCATTAAATGACTCTCTAAAATCATTTTTGTATTGATTGGTACAATGAAAGCCAACAAGATCTCTTGGATTGAAAAACGCAGGTGCATAACGCCTGGGCTATTTGGAAACGCTGGAATCTGGCGTTTCACGTGCCGGCCTCCTTGTTTACAGCTGCTCAGCACCGACAGCGCGGTTACATGACCTCAGTGACGTCTTTCCCACACGTTCGCAGACGTCGTGTGTGGCGGGAACTGCCCTGTCAGAACGGGAAGGCGTGCGTTGGAAACCTTCCAAGGAGGGAGGCCTGGGGAGGCTCAGCCCTGCCCACTGCCTGGGGCTTCCCGGGTGTCCTTCTGAAATGCCACCTGTTTTGAGAGGCCGAGCACCGTTACGGGAGCAGCGTCAGCCTCTGAAGTCAGTTCAGACCAGGGTGGGCGTCCTACTAGCTGTACAGCCCTGGGTTGGTCATTTAACATCTTTGTCCCTCAATCTTGTTACGTGTCATGAGAACACTAAGACGTGATCATCAGGGGTCCAAAGGATCAGACGCAGACGTTTGAGTGCCTGAGCTGGAGGAGGTGCTCAGGAAACAAGAACTGTCACTGTCATTATGTGAGCCCTTGCTCACCCCAGTAAGTTACCTCTCTTAGCTTTCTCTCTTCTCCGTTTTTTAGTGTTCTTGCAGCTGTATGGATATTTTTTCAGTCTAATAATGGCTATGCCTGCTCGGAATCCATATTGAAGCTCTCGTTTCAAAACATTGGCCTAACCCACAGATTGAATTTCAGATTTGGAGCCCTTCGGTCATAGAACACTTAGGATGAAATCAGTTGACTTGTTCTGAAATTATTCTGAAACAGACCGAAAAATGAACAGGAAATGTCAAGTAGTTGGGCTGAAACAGAAATCTCGTTTTAGTCAATGGAATGAGCTGCCGTGGCTACACTGGAAACCCCTGATAAACTGAACACACAGCCAGGAGCCTTGGTCACATTTCAGCGAGAGAACTCGTGACAAGGAAAGCCAGTCTCACTGAGGACACGCTCCCGCAGCAGCCTGTGGGAGGGACGCCCTGGCGCACAATGACATTGGGATTCACGCTGGGAGAGGAGCCCCGAGGATGCCCAACATGGGCAGTGTGGTATAGGAGGTTCCCAGGGCCTGTGGAACAGGGTCACAGACCAGGTAGCCTAAACCACAGGAACTTACTGTCTCTCAGTTCTGGAGGCCGGAAGTCTGGGATCAAGGTTTCTGCAGGGTTGATTCCTTCTGAGGCCTCTCTCCTTGGCTGGTAGACCACCGTCTTCCCCCTGTGAACCCACAGGGTCCTACCTCTGTGCGTGTCTGTCCTGATCTCCTCTTCTTATAAGGACTCTGGTCATATGAATTAGGACCCACACTAATGGCCTCATTTTAATTCGATCACCTCTTTAAATATCCTATTTCCAAACACAGTCCTGTTCTGAGGTGCTGGGGATTAGGACTTCAACGCATGGATTTGGGAGGACACAATTCTGCCCATAACACATGGGTTTCCTTGTCTGTTTTGCAGCCGCATGACCTGTTTGGTTTCCTTCTTGTTGTCTAAGCTGCAGTTACGGGGCCTCTGGCTGCATAACGTGCTATTCAAATGGGCAACCGCCGTGAAACCAGAGTGTGGTGCTTTCGTCACTGGTGCAAACTTTGAGTCACTGGTGCATGAAGCCTCCTGCTCTAAAATTCTGTCCCTTTCTTCCTGTAGTCATTTCTTCAGGTATTCTTCTGTCATTTGGATTTACTTGTTTTTTTCAAGTAGGGTATTCCCAGAACACAGGATTGAGACTAAATGTTTCTATATTTCATAAAATGTTTTATGGTTCATTAACACATTTTAAATATATATGTTTTAGACTCTGAAGAATAATGTAACCCTTAACATCTCTATATCTGCATTCATTTCAGTTTCTTATATTGTGGTGACAATGACATGGATGAGAGGTTTTTTACCTTCTACATAGACCCAGATTATGTTGAGCAGGTAGCCTAATTTAACGTTTTGGTTTTCGAATTAAGCTAATGAAGGAAAATGTTGGAAAACAAAAGATATTACATATGTTTAATGACAATGCACATCCTAAACCCAGGCCAACATTAAAAACTGAGCAAAGAAAAGCAAGAGGAAAGTCAGGTGGATAAAACTGACCAACATAGGTAGGAACTCTGAAAGCATGATTAGGGGAAATCAGAAAGCATCACCCTCTGAAATAGAAGCTCATGGTGACCAATATAAAATGAATGAGCTCCGGCCTCTGTATATGAAACCGCGAACTGGGTCACGTGTCAGCTCGCTGCAGGGGCCCCCGGTGTTTCCTGTGGCGTGAGCTGGAGCCGGTTACGTGGACTGAGCGTTGCCGGCATGGAGAGTTCCGTGTCCCTCTCTTGGAGAGTTGAAATGCTTATCAACACTTAAAGTGATCTGAGAGATTCAAGCAAATCCAGTTTAATTTCATTTATCACAGCACTTTCTGCAAGGGGCTTGACTGAAGGCATCTGTTTGTAGGGCCTCATTCGCAGGCGTTTGGCCTAAGCCTCTCACATGTATTATCTCATTTAGCCTCCTACAGCCCTACCGAATTGCCGCCGTTAGTGCCCACGTTTTACCAATGATGCAACTGAACCTAACACAGATGAAATCAGTTAACCTAATCAAACAGCGAGTGAGGGAACCTGGACTGACTTCCCGCAGTTGTGCACAAAGGTGGCGTCCGGCACACTCCCCCCGACCCCAGGCCCAGCAGCAGGCCCAGCTGAGCCAGGTATGAACTTCCCGGTCCACCTGGGAGGCCCATCCCAAGGATGGAGACGGACAACTTGTGCATTCAGGCCTTGGAAATGGTTTTTCTCAAGGTCACCCAGCAACTGCTCCTCCTCTGGTCAGTACTCACTACTAGATCAATGGTAGAAATTTTATTTTCAGAATAGGCTGATAGACACACCTGAAGCTCTGACTCGGAGTCGGGGGCAAGGGCAATATACGTAACCTAAACATTTGTACCCCCATAATATGCTGAAATAAAATAAAAAACAAAAACAAATAGGCTTGTAGGCTTTGGGAGAAGAGTCGGCCTTGCCAGCCAGCTGCTGTGAGCGCTCAGTCCCCCCAGCAGTTAGAGCAGGTTTCACAAGAGCAGCGTTATGGACACCGTGGAAGGATCATTCTTTGCTGTGGGGGCCTGTGCCGTGCATTGTGGGGTGCTTTGGAGCATCCCTGGCCTCTCCCACCAGAGGCCAGTGGCACCCCTCACCCTCCCCAGCAGGTTGTGTTGGCTAAAAGTGTCTCCAGATGTTGCCCAATGTCCCCTGGAGGTAGAATTGTGTGGTGAGAACCAGAGTTAGGGCGTGTTGCTAGTTCATGTCAGCAGCCATTCGCAGGTGCGGTGAGCACAAATCTAACCACAGTAGCACGCCCTGTCCTGGAAGAATGGATGAACTTGGGATTCTGAAATTGCATGGGAAGCTGAAACTTAGCGACTGAATCCCAGGGCACCCAGATCAGTCAGTGTCCCAGGAGGAACCAGATGGCCTCTAGGACTGGGGAACCGAGGAAGCTGTAAGGATTATTACACACAGCAGCTTCAGCCGGTGGAGAGGATTCAGTGAGGAGTGGTGCATCCCAATACCTGAAGGAGCACCTGCCTTTGCAATTTCCTGAACCTGGGCGCTGTATGGGAAGGCTGCCCAAGCCCAGACAGGGACGCGGCCCTCCTGTGGCACCTGGCGTAGGGGGCCACGGAGAAGTTATTCCCCCTTTATCCTCTTCCTCTTCCCACCTTCTGCCGTCTCACTCCACTGGCCAAGCCGACAGGAAGCCGAAAGACAAGGGAGCCGTGATGCTGAGCAGATGGGCTTTCATTCCAGGTACGTTTCCTCCGAATTACTCACACGCCATCCCAACATCATTTATTATATAATTCTTCCTTCCCCAAATGTAATGCTCATTTATTATGTATTGAATTCTTATGTAAAAGTCTTATTTTTGTTTATTCTGTTGTGCTGCTCTACACATCGTTTAAAAAACTAGCTCCTCATTATTTTAATTATTTGCTTTACAATACGGTTTACTATCTAATGGAGCTAGCAGAACTAATTTTGCTGCCAAACTACAATTTGCTATTCCCTCTCTCTGCTTCTCCATTTATTTTCCCATAGTGTGTCTTAAATGACTAACAGCCAGACCCTTCTGATTGCAGTGAGCAGATTGCCTGAACCTTACTGCAAATTTCGTACACTTTACACTTGCCCAGGGTTTCTTGGATTTGCTTTTCTTTTCATTAAAAACAAAAATTTCTTTAAAACATTTCCTCTGCACGTTGACTAGCATGATTCATTTCGTCTTGGATGTATGCATCTTTAGTTTCCTTTCTAAACAGGAAATTCTATAAAATTAAAAAGCAAACACACCATGTCCTTTTTTTTTTGTTCAGACCAGAATTTCCAACAGTAGCCAAAGCTTTGTTTTGGTCTCCAGTGATGTCATAAGTCTTACTTGAGCAATGTTGCTTTATTGAGACCTGATGCTTCGCCCAGACATACACCGTTTATTTGTTCAGTGTAAATGTTTTGTTTTTAATGAGGAAAATTTAGACTCTGCAAAGAAAAGTAAGACTTTGGTATCCGACATTACCCCTAGTCCTTTGGGTTGCTTGAAATGCACAACATCTGGGTACAATAAACAATAATAAGGTCTAATAATGTTTTCATTGCTCAGCATCCTTTTAATAACCTGTCCACAGATTTTTTTTAAATGTCCCAAACAAATAATAACAATAAAGTTTCAAAACCACAGGCATTGTTAGCTTGTATATCCTGAGAATTATTCTGTGGAGTAAAACAGGGACATACACATGTGAGATAAAATTGCTGGCTGAGAAAGACATTTATCACAGCACATGGAGAAATGCCTAATGAGTTAGACGAAAAAAAAGGCGTCCAGACTCTCGAAATTTTGATTTGTGATGCGTCTTGGAGCAAGCACTGCAGACTGAAAGGTCCCGATGATTAAGCTCCAAATGGAGCCAGTGGAACAATGCAAAAAATTTAGCATTCAATTTGGCTTTTTTTTTTTTTTTTACTTTTAAAATACATTTGGGTTTTACACAGCTTTTAAATGTACTAAATAACACTAGCAAGAATTCTACCAATGCAGCAGTAAGACAAGACCATAATTTATTTGGGAAATTGACCAAAACAAAAATACAGTTCTGGAAAAAGTGAAGAATGGCTTCTCCTTTCCCCTTCTCGTCTGCAGTGATTCCGTGTTCTCGGCTGCCGCAGGAAAAACAAGCGCTGATGGATTAGGTCTTGCGAGTGCCCTCCTGCCAGGGCGGCCCTCGGGACCTGTGGCACGCTCACCCGCCTTCCCTGTCCCTCTCCTTCTCTCCTTGGGGACCTTGGGAAGCTGTCCAGAAAAATAATGGCTTGATGTGGTGAGCAGGTCAAGACCCTTTCCAAGCTATCTAGAAGAAAGAATAAAATATGACATTCAAATATCCATGTTGCAAACACTCTACTATTTTGTGCTTCCCATCGTCCCACCATACAAGCAAGTGGCTCGATGTAGTCCCTTCTAACGAGCTGCCACGGGGAATAAAAAAGTAGAACTATGTGGTCTCTCCCTTAAAGACATGTCAGTAACAAAATATTCCTAATTTAAAATTAGCCCCTGATATGAGATATGTTTGTGTTTACTTGGGAGTTAAAGAGTACAAAGAATGTGACCCACTGTTTCAGAGAAGAGACATACATCGGCGCTGACACACTCAGGGTGGGCTTCCCCAGTCAGAGGCCCAGACCCCACTTGGGCTTAGTGTTGGCGTTTCCCAATAATCAGGCTCAGGCGGGTACCTTCCTCCAGCGGATCAGAGGACAGCCTCTGTGGAGTCTTTGAAAGGAACCAGGGCTCGAGGGGTCAGGAGCCGCCCCAGAACTGGAACAGAGGACTCAGGACAAACATAGCTCTCCCCTGAACAGCCAGGAAGCAGGAGATTGCAAGATACCTGAACAGCATCCATGATTTCAAAGAAGGGGCACAACCTGAATAAGTACCTCTCCATGACGAGTGACCTGTGTCAGGAACCATCGAATAGCTCTGAAATAGCCAGCTCACGTCCTCAAAGAGATCTGGACTGAATGATCTGAACTGAATGTGAACTGAAGAGGGTGCTTTCCAAGTTTTGTTTCGTTTTGATTTTTATCAAAGCAGTCAACAGTAGATTGGCTCCTGCAGAAAACCGAGCATTTATTACTTTTATAAGCAGGAAAAAAAAGTAAATCTATTCGCATTTTGGATTTTAAAAAGAAAAGCATACGACTAGACGTAACTTTGTGAAGACTTAAGAATTCCAGGAATACAGGAAACCTGCCCAAACAAAACAGAACAGAATGGGCATTAGCCTTGTTGGCAGCAAGAAGTATCAGTCACAGTGGACCAGCAGCTTCTGAATTTTGAGGGGCAAATACATGATCCCAGCCCCTAATCTGCCAAGTCTCATCCCTTTCTGGGGCCACCCCATGAGGGTCTCAGGAAGGGTCCCTATACCCACTGCAAAAGTTGCCAGGGCAGGTCTCCCGAGAACTGAGCAATGGTCAGAATATGGAGGCAACAGCAGGGAAGAGTGGCATAGAATAAATTGCACGGTGTGTGCAGTTAATGAGGAAGTGAACATTGATAACAAGTGTATAAAACTTAATGCAAAAGTTCAAAAAATTCTAAAAAGAAATTATCTGTTATATAAAAATAATTTAATGACGATATCTGCATTTTGAAATCCCATCCACTTTAACAAAACCTTGGAAGGGAGGTAGGCAAAAGAAAACATTCAATACCATGCTACTTGTTAACTCTTTCCTCCTACGTGGGGGAGCTAGAAGGTGCAGTTTATACAAATGTTGATTGGAAAACATTTTGTGTATATATATATAAATCAAATGAGCATTACTGTTGTTAGTGAAATAAATAGAAAATACAGAAATCATAAAGAAAAAAAGAGCAAGTACTGCTTGAGCAATATGGCAAAAGGTAGGGAAGGAAATAAATTGAAAACATGAGGGAAACATAAATACACATTGTAAACCAAGATGACAGAATTAAGACCAAACAAATCAGTTAATATGGCAAAGTAAATGTGTTAACCCTCTGTTAAAAGATAAACACAAACGTATATCTTCCTCCAAACTATCCCTTTAAAGCATGGGCATCCCCATTATGGGCAGACCCTTGGAAAATGGGTTTCCTGGGAGTTTGTGTCCTCTGTCACCTACAGGACAGAGAGAAACCCAGCCAAAGAGCCACGAATTCGTCCGTCCATCTGCATTCACTCAGCCAGCATCTCCTGAATGTCCCCAGACACGGGGTTGGCTGTGGAGAAGATGATGATGAACGAGATACTGCGTCAGCTCCCAGGAGGTGACATCCTGGAGAGGAACACGGAGGATGCCCAGGCCAGCCCCACCCGGAGCCAAGAACCCAGCTTGAAGCAGGACAGGGTCATTGTGTCATTGCTCATTTGTGTCTATACATTTCATAGAAAAAACGGGTTAAATAACTAACATACTCCCATACACTTAAAACGTAACCCACTTTGTGTACCTTTCACTTTTTTAATATTATTATTTTTCAGTGGGGATCACTGCATCCTACTCAGCTCTCCCCGGTGGGCGACGCCTGGGAGCTGGTTGGACACCAAGGGGCTCTGAGCCACACAGGTGAGCTTTGCCTACAGCAGAAGGGTAGGACAAAGATCAATGAAAACAGGAATCCGAGCGATCTCTCCACACAGAACAGGGAACTGGAGCACTACACTGTCGGGGCGGGGTTGTTGGAAGCATGCAGTCACTTTAAACTGTTTTTATAACGGGTCAGTCATGGTGCCAGATCTGAGGTTTCTCTCTGTCGATGGCAAGGTTTTTAATAATTCTGCACATTTTCAGAGCCACTTAGTGTGAGTATGAGAAGGTCACAACTTTAAACAAGTCTCATGTCTGTGCAAGTGACTTACGCCTATTCCTGCTGGGGACAGGCTTAGGTCAGGCTCCCCTAGAAGAATGCAAGACCAAAATGTGAATGCCACTCTGTATGTTGGAGGTGATCCCAGAAAGCAATGGCACCTGAATTGGAAAGGGGATGGGGGAAGGGTGGGGACCAAGGTGCGGTGTTTTGCTGAGCAGGTCACCCCTGGGGGCATCTGGGCCCATTCCCACTGCAAACTCTGGACGCCTGCGGAGAACCCCCGGGGGTGGGGACACTGGGTGTTTGCCCGCCCACTACCTTCCATCATGACCAAGCAGCATGGGCAGCCAAGCCTGGCTCTGCGGCCAGAGAAAGCCTCCTGTCACAGGGATTGGAGAGTCGCAAGCAGGGTTATGAGCTGTGGGCATGTTCATGAAGGGAGGGTGCCAAGGTGACGTCAGCAGGGCTCTGACAGTGTGCATTAAACTATCATTCCTCCAGTGGCTCCTTGATATCCTCTGCTACTAAGCTTTTCCTTTCATTTCTCTGTCAAATTGGTGCTTCGCGTCTTATTCTGCTGAGCCAGTGTGCCTCACGCTGTTACACCCCTCCCTCCGCCTGCCCTCCCCTCCCTTCTCTCCGGCCTGCAGACGTTTGCTGACTGCTCACTCATTTTAGGCCCTGGCGGTGAAAGACAACTGGACATTTGTGTGCACAGAAGCTTCACAAGGCTGTGTCAACAAGTGCTAGGAGACAGGTAAGCACAAAATACTGTGGAACACGGAGCTGGTGTCTTCTAGCTCAAAAGTAACTGCCAGAAAACAGGATGAAAAAGAGACTTCTGAAAAAGAGATGCAAAAACATACAGCAAGCCGAGAGCGAGAGAGGTGCTAGTTGAAGGTGAGGTTTGGTGATGATGGCAGGTGACAGGTGGGCTGATGTGCTGTGAGGAATCTGGGCTTCTCCGAGTTCCCATCAATCTCCTGGCAAGGAAGTGAGGTGGTGAGTGTCCTCCGCTGTCCAGGAAGGGGGCGGCCACAGTGCATGCTAAGGCCTTTTCCAGGTGGAATTCAGGTCATCATCTAGCAGTTTGAGAAAGCTTGAAAGAGGACATTTGATAGACAATGTGCTCTTCAAACAAAGCAAGGCCACTGTCACCTCTTCTTAAATTCTGTTCTTCCCAGAGAACATTCCCCTGAGTGTTTCATCTGTACACACGTGTCATTCTGCCAGGTGTTCAGGCCAAGTGAAAGCCTTTTTCAGACCCCTCTGTCATCTTGTGAACTCAAACTTCACCGAACATAATAAGCCTTGGGGAGCTTATTATAGTGAGATTCCTAGGCCCTGCTCCAAACCTACTGAATCAAATCTCCACTGGTGGTCTCAGTATTCTTGAGTTTAGGCAATTCTTGTGCAGTGAACCGTGTTTTCTCTGGGATAGAGGAAGGGAACCATTCATCCATCTGCCCATCTATCCATCCATCCATCCATCCATAATCCATCTACCTGCCCATCCATCCATCCATCCTTCACACATTCATCTGTTCATCCATCCATCCATCCATCCGTGTGCTCATCCATCCATCCATTATCCATCCATCATGCATCTATCCACCCATCCGTCCATCCATCCATCTGCCCATCTATCCATCCATCCGTTCATCAATCTATAATCCATCTACCTGCCCATCCATCAATCCATCCATCCATCCATCTATTCATTTAAAAATGTTCATTGAGGGTCCACTATGTGCCAGGCACAGTGCTAGGCAGCGTAGATACTGTAAGTAAACAAAACAGACCATAATCCCTCCATCAGAAATGTTGTGAGGGTGGCAGACAAAAACAAGACAGACAGGTAAGTTACACAGCAAGTCAGGAGTAATACGGGTCATAGAAAACCTAAATCAGGGGAGAGGGACATGGAATGTAAAAGGGCAGCTGAAATTTTAACAAGTGTAGTTGGGAAAAGCTCCTTTGAAAAGGTGACATTTGCATTGAAGATTTTAAAAAGGCAAAGAGAACCAGCCATGAAGATGCTCAGGGGGGAGAGGATTTCTCATAGGGGGACCAGCCACGGGAAGGCCCTGGGCTGGCTCTAGAAATGGCCAGGGCAGCCAGGCTGGGGTGGGTCGGAGAGGAGAGTTGATGTGAGGTCAGACAGGGACAGAGGAGCTAGGGCCACTGGAGGACTTTGGGTATTCCTCTGGTTGGGAAGAGAAGCTCATAGAGGGGTTGCAGCCATGGACTCCCACAGTCTGACCTGGACTTTAACAGGGTCACTCTGGCTGCTGTGTTTAGAATCAACAGAAGTGGAGAGCTAGATTCAGGTGGCCTGGTAGGAGGCCACCACAGTGCTCTAGGTGGAAGATGCTGGTGTGTCACAAGGCGCACTGAGAGGCCATGTCCCGAAAAGTCCTGGGGGTGCCATTGCACAAATGCACGGCCCTGCTTGGGCCTGGGAGTTAGCGGTAGATGGGGTGAGAAGGAGGACTCCGGATCTATTTGGAAGGAAAGGCCCACAGGCTCTCCAATGAGGTCCTTTTAACACTGGAAATGGATCATCTTTTGTTGTTTTCCCAGTGGCTCCTCTCCGTAGAGCAGGTTCAGGGTGGAACTTGCGTTTGGATTCTCAAGAACCAGTAGAAAGGCACCAAGTGCCCCCGGCTCTGTTGTCAGTCATCAATCTCCAAGAGCCCGAGGGAGACAGAGTGGAAAGTGAGCCCAGATACATCTTTGCAGACAAGGTGACTATTAATAGAACGTCGTCTTTAGTCAATGACATCGTAGGAATTTGTGAGTGTTTTCTGAAGGGAAAAATATTCTGTCTTTGATGGATTTTCTGTTTTACAGACATAATTAATCACAACGTCTTAAGAAATCAATTTCCCTAATAGCAAAAATAATCTATGTTTTGCCAACTGGAAACATGACTTTTATTTAAGAAACACTCGGCCGCCATTGATTGTACTTCTTGGCGCCAGGAGCAAGAAGCACATGTGACTCATCGCGGAAACATGAGGTTCTCAGAGCAGCTGAGAGCATCGCAAGGTTTCAACTTTTGTTAAGCAGTGATTCTGGTTCAGAAATGGATGCCACAAATAAGCAGTAAAATATACAAGAACAATTGTCTTCCAAACTTCTGAGGAATAGACATTTTCTATGGAGCATCACCCAATATTCCAGAATCCAAGAATTTTAACTCACAGGCAGATGCTAACTTGGTCCCGTCCCCTGACCCTGGTGTGGGACCCTCTTCCATGGCACCGGGGGATGGGCTTCTGGTCTCGCTCTCAGCTGTCCGTGCAAGAGGGGGCTGACAACCATCCCCGTTTCCCATTTGAACACTGCTAGCTGTTGGAAAGTTCTGTTAATTAGAAATCTTCTCTCCTCTAATTTCCCCATTGGCCTCCTATAGCTATGAAGAATTTGTACAGTTCTTTTCTTCAAAGAGTTGAAGATGGTTATCAAATCACTACTAAAAATTCACTTTTCTGAGCCCATACTTCCACAGTTCCTGCAGCTGCTGCAGGAATTGCGCTGAGGTGCTTTCTCAGACTAAGGCACACCATCCCAAAGGTCCCTTGTCCCTAAGGGGCTCGCCCCATGCTCTCCACAGCCACCCAGATGCAGTGAGTGTGGCCACATGCTGAGGGTCGCTTGCTCTTGCCCTGGGCTTTAGAGTGGGGTCACCTCGGGGGAAGAAGTCCTGCTTCTTTGAAAACAATGACGGAACTAACACTTGGCTCACCCCGCCTCAGATGTGCAGGCTCTGCTGGAAGAGAAAATCCAGCGTCCCGAGTCCACCAGGCTCTGGAAGAAATCTCTCCAGAGAGAATGACTTGGTTTTAAAATTCTAACTGTCTTTGTCATTTTCCTGCCAGGGCTGACCTTTTGCAGATGTGCTTTTAATTAAGCAAGAGCCTTGCTCAGCCTCCTCCCACCCCCTCAGCTTCCAGCCACTGCGCAAAGTCCTCCCAGCTTCTTAACAGTGGGGCCGCTGGTGCCTGGGGGGTTCTGCAGGGGGCACTGTGCCCGTTTCCCTGTGCTTGTCGCGGCTGCTCACCTGCAGTCTGGGGGAGGGACGGACAGCGTGCGGCCAGCAGCAGGTCACAGGGAGGACCTGGCTGTGTGCTGCACATATTTGTGACCTGACCAATGGCTGGCAGACTCCCTCCTGGGCTGAGTCGAGGGGACACGCCTCTGGGAGGAGAGGGGTCAGCAGAGATGCTTGTGTCCCTGCTCCAAAGGACACAGCTGCAGAGTGTTTTGGTCATGGAGAATTGCTACCGTCCCAGAGTCAGACCTTGGAACAGGGTGTCCCCTTTCCTAAAAGAAAAAAGAAAAAAAGAGAGATCAACAGGGACCCGGCATGAGGTGAGGAAAAGTGCACTTGAGCAACAAACCCACTGTTCTTACAAGTTCTTACGAGAGGAAGTGCTGAAGCCACTTAAAACTAATTGTTGAAATTACTGTGGCAAGTACTTCCTTGCCACGCTGGGCTAGGTGACATTTCCCTGTAAAAATAAAAATGCGAGCATTTTCTAACAGGTGTCAATTTAAGGACGTCTTTTAGTAAAATACCCAATTTGGGCAGACCTGACCCCTGCTTTTCTCCAAAGGTAAATACTGAATCTGACGGAGTGTGAAAATCATTCACTTCAAGTTGTTCCTGCAAACATATTCTGCAAGCAATTATCACAAGACAGGGTTTGCAGTCCAGACACCAGTCCAGACTGATCACCAGGTTAATCCCTAGCACAGGTACTTGTGAAGACAGGTTAGTCGCGCGGATTTCCTTTGAATTAGGAAGGCTGGTATTGTTCTAAGGGACATACCAGGTGTAAGGGGTCAGCTGCCTCCTTGGTTCCAAAACCTTCCCTGTGTCTAGAACTTTGGGAGAAATCACGGTCTCCTTGTGCTGCTGGCTGGGCCGTTGGTTTACAGTGCACTCAACAGATGGAAATGCGGGCATGTTTGCCTCTGTGGTGCTAGGAATGAAATTCCCTCCAGTGCTTCCTCGCAGAAGGGTTGGCTCCTGCGTTCATTCTATGGCGATGAGTGCCTTTGACACACAGCCCGTTCCCCAAATCACAGAATGTCAGACCAGCAAGGCCCTAAGCGTGTTTCTCCCACGATGAACCCAGGGCCCAGCGCACGGTGTGAGTGGCGCAGGGCGCTCCAGCAAGTTGACGTCAGAGCTGGGCGAGGCCCCTGGGACTGATGGCCACACCCCTACCCTGCCCTCACAGCCTCCTCTGCACCCTCCGGGAGGAGAAATCGCTGACCCGGCGTTGGGAGGGGCACACCCTTCCTGGACTCGGGGTGGGAGGGGTAAGGGAGTTTGCGAGGTCGCTGACCTACTTTGCAGTCCAGGAATTGCATCCCTCAGCTCTGTAGCCAATGCCAAGACGGGCAAGCAAAAGCCCCAGCCTGTGTTGGGACACTTTACTTTTGAGGGCACCTTCACTCTCCCGACTGACCTAAGCCTGACAGTGGCCCAGGTGGATGGGACCTTCTTCCCGCACCTGCTGAACTGCTCCTTTGTTGATGGAATCTCTGTTCCCAGCACTTCAAAGACTGTCCCTCTCCAAGGGCCCGGGAATGCTAGCCCACACAGCCTATGTGATAGGATAATTCTTCCAGACTGAAACGCAATCAGAGAACAATCACCCCATGAGTGATATCAGACCTGCAAGGCCTGGGTGTAATGGGAATTGGAATCCCAGCCCCTTGTTTTCCAGAAGAATTCCTCAGATTACATGGAAGGTCATCTTTTCCACAAAATAGGTCATCATTGCTTGCTTCCCTTGGAGAGCTGCGTGCAAATAAATCAGTTCCAGATGCAAATAGATAAACAAGTGGATCTGGGAGAGTGTTGTCCAGCTTTGGCCACCTCCCCTGCTCCGGGTCCGGGGTGGGGGGGGCTCCTCTCTGCAGCCCCCCACGGCTTCTCCCCACCGTGGGCACCCGGTCGGTGCTCACAGAGGGCCCGCTGGTTCACCTCCACCAAGCAGGTAGGACAAAGACCTACATGCCTCACAAAATGGCATCACAAGACTTTCAAAGCACTTGTCCACAGGAAAGGCTGAGAAAGGACTTTTTGAACCTCCAGGAGAGAGAAAGAGAGAGAAATAGAGAAGTCAGGCCCAGACAGACGGTTCACAACAAGCCGCAGCCTGTCTGCGCCTGTGTGTGCCTGCGTGCACCTCGGTGGCTGCTGGCTGGGGGCCCCCCAGACAAAGACTGCGGAAATGTTAGGTGCCCCCCCAGTCATCCTGATGCACAGTGCTGCTAACCGTGCAAAATACCAGCTGGAAAGAAAACAAACGGGTGGCCTTGCCAGCTAGGCGCTGCCCCAGGTGTCTGAATAAGTGTGTAATTAAGTCACCCACCTGGTTATAGGATTATGGGTTTTTTCCTCCTTAGCTAAGGCGATGTACGTATCAGAATGTCGCCTTAGTACCTGGGCTTCTTCAAAAACAAAGGTAAATATGAGGAGCAAAAATAGAAAAGGGAGTGTAGTGTTTGCTTAGGGCTGTTCACTTCCCCCCACGGAAAGGAGGAGAGCGGGGCGGTTGTGTGACCCACGGCTGCGTCGGCCTGAACAAAACCAGCCGACCCACGCACGAACATGCTGGGATTCCTTTTTAACTGAATCGATTCCCTAGAAAAATGAAGTCCCCACAGCATTTGTTTTCTAGCTTTAGGTTGTCACAAGAGAAATGGAGTGAGATAGAGTGAAATGGCCCCCCAGTGTCTGGGATACCCCCAGCCTTTATTGGGGTGTCTGCAATTCCTCCGCATCAGCTCCTGACCCCTCCCGCTCCCCTCTTTGATCTCAGTCTAGAGCTATACTGTCATTAGTCACCTCCCAGACGGACCCTCTGGATTTCAAATGTCAAAATCAGGGAATTCCCTGGGAAAAAAAAAAAAAAAAAAGAAAGCGAAAAGTAAATTAAGCACAGCTCACATTTTCCGCAAGCCTCTGTTGATGCTAGGTTCTGGCCAAGTCTCCTTCCTAACCATGTGTGCTGCTCGTGGAATAATAAACCAAAAGGTTTGTTCCAGGGTTATGTTACTGTTGGCTGATAGCATATCATTTCAAGGGGGTCCATTTTTCTCAGCTCGGCTCGAATCACTTTGGCAAGTTTAATCTGGCCTAACAGTTTTGCTATTTACTGCTGGAATTTCTGTATCTTAAGAGCACCCTGGGAATTTAGCTTAGTGGCTAAAAGATTGACTTATAGCTCCAAACCAGGTGGAAGTGGAGATGCACTGAAAATATACACAGGGATATATTGCAGAATTATCTCTGCTCTGAGAGCGTTCCCATGGGCACAGAATTAATTTCTGTTTTTTAAACTGTGCAAAAGTGACTGTTTGAATCCATAGATTTAGAGTGTTCCTCATGCTGAAAGTGGCGGAGTGCAGGCTGGGGAGGGCTGAGGGCTGGGGCGCACACAGACCTGGGCTCTGAGATTTACTGGCCCTGCGATCTTGGGTGTATCCCACGAGCTCTTCCAGCTTCCTTTTCGTCATTTGCAAAAGAGGCCGATAAATCCTACCTCGGAGAGTGGTCCCGGGGATGGAGGGAGGCGATGCTCTGGGGATACATTATATTCCCGGGTCCCTTCTCTGTCTCTGTTTAGAGAAATCTCCATCTCCTCCTCTGTCCACATCACTCGCTTTCTCTTCCTTTATAAAACATGTTTTAAATGTCACAGAGCCTGGGACTTACGAGAAGCATTGGGGTAGCAGTGACCCCCCATCTTTGTAGATGGCACCATAGTGGGTAAAGCTATTTCACAAATTTGTCTCATTCTATTCTTCCAAAGTCTTAGGAAGAAATCATCATTAGTTCCGTTATCTAGATGAAGCGCCATGTCGCATAATTGAAAATCAGCAAAGCAGGGACCTAATAATCATAAGATGACAGTGATGACAATGACAATGATGACAATGACAATGATGGCAATGGCGATGCTGGACGCTGATGATGACAGCAATGACAACAATGATGATGATGTCAACGGCAGCTATTAATAGCATCCATCGAGGGCTTCCTTGTGCCTGCCGCTCTGTTACATGGTCCAACATAGTCACGCATGTGATGCTCACACACCTGATTGGGTATGACTCTCATGGCCCCCACTCCACAGTTGGGATCATTATGTCTCAGAGATATGCAAGGTCACCAACCAGGTGAGAAGCAGCACAGCAGCCAGTCCAATTTCATATGACTCCAGTTCCCGAGGAAACCATGGTTTAATTCTCTTTATTTCTCTTGATCCTATCTCACGTGATATATGACATTAGAGAAGAGAGATGTAGCAAGACCCTAAGTTCTTTCCAGAATGCGTTTCTTTTTCCTGCTTTTCCATTCTGGTTCATTGTTTTCCACTGAGGAGGTCCAGGTCCAAGGCCCACAACCCCCCCGGAGTGTGACGGCGGCCGGACTGGCTCCTGGCACAGTCCGTCTCTCCGCACCCCTCGCCCCGCAGTCTGGCTGGGCTCCCTGTGCCTTCGGCAGCATTTGCTCACTTTCTTCTCACTGCAAAGCTGCATTTGGCCCCAGAGTGTCTCGGGGCCCCCACAGGGGAACAGAAGTAGCCGACACGGGTTTGTTTCTTTGATCAGGCCTCAGCCTGAGCGTGGCTTGGTCAGGAAAGCCCTCTCTGGGGGCGCAGGGACTGGCCACATTGCCACTGCTCTGTCTTCTTTCAGAATGTCGATGCTCACGCTAACATAGGGAAGTGTGGGTAACGTTCCAGACCTCTGCTCCCTGCACAGGCTGGGCCCCCTGCGATAGCAGCGTCCGGGTGAGGCATCCGCCCTGCTCACCAGGGCAGAGGACTGGGCACGTGGCTGGTGCTTCCTAGAGGGCAACTGGGTGGTCACTGGCTCAAGATCATTCTCGGCACTTGGGGGTCTCCCTTCAGGACATCCACAGACTCCTCTAGTGTATCAGGTTTTACACTAGAAGCTAAAGGAAATATTGGCTTGAAACTCAGCCTAAGACCCCATGGGTGTACAGGCTCGTGGAGGAGACAGACATTATTAGAAAGAGCTTCAGGTCTGGGCTTCTGTGTGCCCTGCAGGGTGGGAAGCTGTCGTCTCCAGCTCGGGGGTCCTTCCACCACCATTCTCCATGCAGCAGCTACACCCACTGCATTTTTCCTGAATGTTCCGAGTAGGTTTGTTGAAGACAGTATTTGTTGAACACTTACTCTGAGTCAGGCACCAGGCAAGCATTTTCCGTGTAGTTCCACACACGATTCATATAATAGCCCCATTTTAGAGAAAAGAATTTGCGGCTTGGAGACCTGGTGTCACTTGTCCAAGGTCAAACAGAGAGTGAGCAGGGAGAGGGTCTGTGTGATGCTTCAGCGGCAGAGAACAGAGTGACTCTGGCCACTTTAGAAATGGATTTACTTCTGTTATTAAATGGATAACAGAATCATGGGGGAGTTGAAGAACAGGATTGTCGGTGAGTTTCTAAGAACAACCTCGATGCCACAGCAGTGGGCTGTTAAGGAAGCTGCCCACCGAGTGGGGACCCCATGGTTTCCGTGCTGCCCCCAGAACGGCCTCTCTCTTTCCCCACCAAACTCAGTTCTGAATGCACGTCTTGAACGGTGTTTCTGATGGGCACAGACCAAATCACACCCAGAATCTCGGTTAGAAGGGATTCTGGGAAATACAGTTTTTAGCTTTCTAGTCTCTGAGAGCAAAAAGTCACGTTAAGAAAAGTTGGAAGACAGAAATATTGAGCAAGACAAGTCAGAGTTAGCATCAAATACCAAAGTCCAAAGTCCAGCATTAAATGGTGATTTTGTGCACGTGTGTGTGTGTGTGTGTGTGTGCGTGCGCGCATGCACGCACGCACACGTGGGGGTGAGGTATGCGTGACTGTGTGTGTGCACTCTCCCTACCCTCCTTCCATGCAGACACAGGTCCACCTTCACTCCCTTCCGGCACGTGTCCCCCTATTTCACCTTGTCTAAAGATCTTTTTAGCTTGTGGGTAACACCACTAACCGCCTATCCCAAACACATTCTCCCCTTCCTTAATTCAGACACCCAATATGCACTCTTCCCTTTTTCCTAACTAAAGCCCAGTTTATCTCAGAATGTACCTGGGATCTCTTGCAGCTCAGGACAGACTTGCAAAACAGTTCTGGCCAAGAAGATTTAAGTAGAAGTTCAATAGGTGCGGCTTCTAGAAAAGCTATTGCCTTCCTAATGAATCAGGACAGTTAGCTGGCATTTCCTAGTGGAAATGTGATCGTGTTGCCTAGAGGCGGAGCCCCCATCCGGTGAGCATGTGAGAAAAGCCACATAGGAAGAGTTGAGGGGGAAGAGACTGTTTCTCTGTCAGCACACTAAGGACGCCTTGTTAGCCTTTAATTACCCATGTAAGGACTTGGGCAAGAAAATGCGGCCCTATTTAGAAAAACTCATGTTTGTCCAGTTTTCTGGATTTTTTTTTATACCGATGGACCCTAAAGGGTCTTCCCTGGACTCCTCCCTGCGTGCCTGGCTCCATGGCCTGGTGGAATTTTAGGGGCAGGAGGAGCTGGAGGTTACTTGTCCTTACTCGTAGACAGCCCTGTAGTTTATTAACGTTTGGTGTATATGTGTCTAGTCCACACAGTCAGAGTTTAAGCTCCCTGGGGATGACAGTTGTATGTACATTAAAATGTTTACATGAAAATGTTAAGCAAAACCTTGCTAAGTGAGTGAATTCACAGATCCTTTGACCATGTTTCTGGAATACTTATGTTTGAAAGTACATGGATTGTATTAAAATTTGGGGGAGGATAGAAATAAAAAGAAAAAATCCTATGGAAAAGTGAAATTCTTTTTATTCCTTCGTAGATTTATTCAGTGAAACTTGGTTTATCCGTTGCTGCATAACAAACTGCCTCCCAGTGCAGGGATTCACACAACCAGCCTTTCATTTGATCTTGATTTTGTGGGGCAACAATTCAAGCTGGGTGCTTCTTCTGCTCCATTTGGGTTGGCTGGGCCGGGCTGGGAGCTTCACCCACAAGTCTGGCCCCGGCACCCCTCCCCGCGGCCCTTCATCCTCACTGGGCGCATGGCCTTCTGCACAGCAAGGTGGTACCAACAACATCGGGCTCTTCAAATAGCACCTGGCTTCCGCAGGAGATTTGAAAGTGGCAAAAGCACACGCAGCAGACTGTTTGGGCTTGGCCGTGGAAGTGACACAGTGTCATTTCTGCCACCTTCTAGGGTCAGAAAAGGTTGTAGGGCCTGCCCGGATTCAAGGAAGCTGGAAATAGACTCTACCTCCTACAGGAGGAGTAGCAAGGTCACGTTACAAAGAACACGCGGATGGCAGACGGTGCCGCCGTCATCTTCCGAAACAATCTACTGTGCTTCTCCCTCTGCACCGGTCGAGATTCCGCTGCACGGTGCTTTACTCAGCAGTGTTTACACCGGAGCAGGAATGAACGTTTCTAGGATCCCTACCGTGTGCTGAGTGCTGGGCTGACGACTTTCACGTGGAATTTCTCCTCTGCTGTGACCTAGATTTTCTCTAGACCTACTCTCTGGGTTCATGAGAACCGTCTGCTGATGGAAAGGAAGTGGCCGGTCAGCCCATAAAGTGGGATGCGTGACAATTCTGTGACAGGTGGAACCTCTCTAGCTTCCTGCCCCAGGTGAGAGTAACCCCGACCTGTTTTCTCTGTCCCTGGGGATCGTGGGACCCTGACTTGCATTCCTAAGAGCTCACCTCATACTCTTGTTCATTTGGCTTCCTGGGGAGGAAGGCTTATCTGTTTAGAGATTCTTTTATTATTGAAAAGAAATCATTTCGATGCCTCTGGGTATCCGAGTAAAACTTGTACAGACAGAAGATGGGGGGCAGCTCCCTGGCAACCCCCTCTGTTCAGTGTGAAACACCTCCTTGCGCTATTCAGAAACTACAAACTGAGGCAGCAGCCCCGCAACGCCTGCACAAGAACTGATGACAGACACGCCCAGAGGCTCACGGGTGTTTGTGCTGAACAATGGCCCCTGCGGGACCTTCCCGTTTCACCCCTTTTGAAACTCCTGACTGCGATTCAAGAGTAAAGAACAGAACAAAAAGCCGTCCGGGCACCGCAGAGCAACTCGGCTGCAGTAAAACAGCAGATGCAGGAACATGTCATCCACCCAAAGTTAACCTGCAGTTAGAGGAAAGTTGCATCGTCAGGGGAGTTCCTGTCTCCCGAGTCAAAGGGGAAAGTTCTGGAACCTTCTAGTATCCCAGTAAGACTTCGGGGAGGTTATAGAAAAGTCAGGAGCAGCCTGTGATTTCCAACAGGGGCAACTTGCTGAGAAACAGCCTTTGAGTATTGGAGGTACGTTAGGAGTGATCTAGACAGTTGAAACCTTTATTAGTCAAATGAGGAAACCGAGGCCCAAGGAGGGGCGGGCACTTGGCCAGGGTCTGTGCCACGCCGTGTGGGCAGAGCGGCTCCTGAGCTCCAGCCGTGCCCTCTTTCCAGACACAGCCCTCCCCACCCCGGCTTTCTGCCCGACCCACCTTCGCCAGGCGGCCTGGCCGGCTGAGGCCGTGGGCGCAGGGAGGGGAAGAGAGGGACACGTCGGGGATCCTGGGGGGTCTTTATGTGGCCTCGAGCAGGAGTGTGTGGGGGTCTCTAACACCTCCCACCTCGCACTACGGCAGAGGGAAGGCAGCCCCTCTCCGGCAAAACGAAAGGCCCGCAGCAGCCGACCTTCGGGGACACAGACGTCCCTGTCCTTGCGATCTGATCTCCAGCAAACTTACAGAGAGACTGGAGCCAACAGGGACGAGGCAGTGAGTGGAAAACAGTACCGGGAAGACAAAGGAGAAGCGAACAGAGGCCGGTCCTTAGTCACAATTATTGCGGAAAAGGTCATTGTTTATCCGAAACCACCTCACAGTTTACATGCAGGTTGGGGCAGTTCTGATGAATTTGTACCTGTGAGTGCAGCATTTTTAGATGCCAGGAAACCAGGGAAGTGATCCCCTCTGGGTCCTAAATACTCAGCGGCTCTGAGCTCACCCACCTGCCTGGAGGTTTCTGTTAGGGGGAGGGGGGTGGGTGGATAGAAAGGAAAGGTGGAAGCTCACCCTGGCCAACCCTGGGGAGGGGGCGAGGGGTCTGTGGGACACAGATGCTCCGTCAGGCTGTGTGGCGAGACGTGAAGTCGGATGCGGACGTTTGCCTGGGATCACGAGGAAGAGGAACAGGAAGGTCGCGGCATCCGTGCAGTTAGTGAGGAAGAGTGCATGGTGGGGAGAGCAGTGGGTGGGACTCAGCGAGGCTGTGCATCCACAGGGCACGGGAGTGGGCAGCTGCTGCAGCGCGGGGCCCAGGCCAGCAGGAGGGCGCGGCGGGCAGCGGAGTTTGGCGGGCAGGGCCGGGAACGCTGGCTGGGTGGTGATGGACGTGCCGTGAACCTTCCTCCCTGGAGGGCCTGCGCGGGGCTGCTGCAAAGGCAGGAAGGACGAGAAAGACGCTGTCTTCAGTGGAGCTCGGCAGTGAAGCCAAACCAAGAAAGGGCTGTTGGGAGATTGTGCAAAGCATGGTGGTCCCCAAGGATACGGCACCCCCCACGCACAGGGATTTTGCCCCCAAAGTCCCTTGTCCTGCGGTGAGATGCCTTGTACGCTCCAAAGCTGCTGGCTGCGTGCAGAGGAGAAGGGTCCTGGCCAAGGGAGATGTGAAAAGACGGGTCCAAGAGGACGCACCCTTGTCCTCTGGCAAACGCCCCATCCTTGTGGGACCAAAGGACAAAGTTACGGAAGGAGCCCCAGGTCCAGCCAGCAGCCTTTGCTCAGGTCTGCCCGAGCTTGGCTCAGGAAGGAAGAGGTGGCGAGAGCCTGCTGTGTCCCCCGTCCTCCTCCTCCACCCTGCGTGGCTGTCCCTGGCCCCACAGGCGTGTGGTCCTGAGTCCCCCTGTGGCCCCGAGCCCCCCTGTGGTCCCACCACGTGGAGTTGGGGCAGCGAGACGGGAGAGGCAGATGCTTTGCCAACCTCCGTGTGCGCTCACCCGGCTGGTGGGCTGGCAAAAAGGGAAAGCAATTTTGAGGCCAGAGCTCACTCAAGGGCTCAACACTGGAGCACAGAAAAAACCCCTTCTGTCTGGTAATCCTCCCCCGCCACCCACATTCTGCCCTGAAAACTCACGTTTCAGGAAAAGCTACTTTGAGGCAACACTGGGGAGGGACGGAGTCGGCTGAAATATGAGCACGCGTCGCCGTCACGTTTGCAGGATTTGCGTGCGTCACGGGGGAGGGGACCGCACGGGGAGGGCACACTTTCCTCCTGGGACGGCTTTGCCGCTGGGGGCGGCCCCTGGCCTGGCTCCTGGTCACTCAGGCTCTATCAATAACCTAACACATAATAATGGGGCTCTTTCAAACTGCCTTATCATCCTTATGTTTATTGCGCAAAATTCTTTTTCACAAATCTTGGCTGCACAACTTCACATCGTGCTGACCCGCCCCACTTCTCACTCGAGGGCACCCAGGGAAGAAACTGCACCGTGACGGATGCAAGATGCCGCTGAGAGGACGGCGCCTTCCTCGAGGAATGCTACCCCTGGGGAGCGGGGAGCTTGTGTTACATCTGCCCAAACAAAAGCGTTCATCACCACCCCGCCCTGGGCCCCCTCTGCCAGATGTGCGGATCTGTCTTGCACATTATTCATCTGCTGAGCTCCGGGCAGCCCTCGTCACTCCCGAGCACAGGGCCTCGTGTCCCAGGTGATCAAGAGCAGGCGTGGAGGTGAGCCCGCGATGCCACCGAACACTGCCACGCTTCCAGTCTCGTGGTTATCTGCCCTGGTGCTTGGCAAAGAAAACCCTCGTAGGTTTCAGAACTTTTAACAACAACAACAACAACATGATGAAAAGTTGTTAACAGAAAATTGAGCTCCGAGTGTGGGCCCAGGCAGCCAAGAGCGTCAGCTTGCTTGGCGAGGTCCTGCGGGCAGATGCCGCGTGTTAGGAAATCAGTCTCGCTTTCCAGGAAGGGAAACCCTTTCCAGGGTTTCTGGCACCTTCTGAATCCGCCAGGAGGCCCCACCCCGGCCAGGCAGGCCGCACCTTTCACACCTCGCAGTGTGTTGGCAGTGCCGGCAGGACGGACAGAGGTCATTGTCCAGCCGCCAAAAATTCTGAGCTCGAGGTCGCCAACCCCGCCCCTCCAGGCACAAGTTCACACAAGCGACACCGTTCTTCCCACACACAGGGAGGGAGCCAGGCAGAGAGGAGGTGCATGTGAGAAACAGTGTTTTAAGTTTTTTCTAATAAAGATGCAAACTTCTTTTGTAAATTATCACATTGAATTAATCACTAACATAGAATGAACATTTCGCAATTTTCCCCTAAAACCAGTGAGTGTTGACATAAAGGGTAGATTAGTAATAAGTAAAATAAAGAAATGTTGTCTGCTCTATTTACAAGTCATGATGTGAGTTGACTGTTTTACATCACTGCCCTCGCTTTGGCTGGTGGCCGTTTCTCCAGGGCCTGACCAACCAACCACTGACCAATATTCCCGACGTCCTGTGATAGCAAACGCCATTGGAAATTTAAAGGATGGCAAATTAGTATTTGTTGTATAGTTTTTAGCAGTTGGGAGAGAACATTTTATCCCAGAAAATGGGGAGCACGTGACCCAGCTCACCTCTAGAGAAACGCCAGGGAAAGACGCTGTGTCTACCTGCTCCTGGCCCCCGAGGTCGTTCAGGGTCTGCCAGGACGGGGGAGTGGTGAGATGCAGCCCCGGGACTGCACTACTTAGCCTGTGAAGGGAGTTATTGAGAATCGAGCATTTGCATTTTGGAAGATGCCTGCTAAACACAGCTGTTTTCTTTTTTATGCAATTAAGATTGAGGCGTCCTTATCAGTAAAAATGGGCATCAGAATGGACGCTACTTGAAGCCCCTCCTACGATTGTGAAAAGATGGCATCAGCAAGGAGATGCACTGCCCGTCCTCTTGACTGGAAGCATTGGCCTGCAGTCCTGCGGGATCACAAAGGCCCAAGTTATAGGGAAACGGGATAAGATGCAACGGTCTCCGAACTGCAAACAGACTTTTCTAGCTTCTCTGTGGAGGCGTATTACAAAGGCAGCTTTGTGGGATCCAGCATTTGTTCATCATTCATCTATTCATTCAAGTGCAATGCTTACTGAGCTACTACTACGTGCAGACCCTCGCTGGGATCTATGCTAAGCTTGGACAGCAAACTGCTCTTCACATTCCAGGATCTCCTGTCAAAATCTGGAAGCCCCTGGAAATACTAATATTACAAATGTTGTAACTACGGTGGGATTATCTTCCTTTTTCAGAAGTGCTAGGCTGATGGTGTCAGTGTGCCTCCTGTCTAGGTGGCTGCATCTCAAACTTCTACGTTCCGTTTTTAAGATGTGAGAGCGGGTGTGGTTTGTGCAGCATAAGCATCCACTGGCGATGAGTCCTCCCCTTGGGAAGTGGGGAGGCCAGGGCGGGAACGTGACCTCCGGACCAGCCTTCCCTGCAGAGCAGCTCTCTCCAACCACTGCGGCCAACCCACGGGCCAGAGACACGGAGAGTGCTCCCCTACGGGTCCTCTCTTTGTCCCAAAAGAACTTGAGCAGGGTGAAAATGGTGCCCAGATGGAGAGGTACCGAGAGGAAACATATACCCACTCCCTGTGTACTTTTGCTTAAATTAGACCTTCTATTCTGAGACAATAGGAGACCCCCATGCAGTCATCAGAAATATTATAGAGAGAGCCATACACCCACGTTCCCCCGGTGGTATCATCTTGCATAGCTGCCTTACAATGTCACCGGCAGGCAATGTTGCCATGCAATTTGTCTGGAGAAATGACGAGCTTTCCTAGGGGTTGTGTCCTGCCATACTGCTTTGGTTCCTATGGGCCTGCCCCCTTCCTGTTCCTGGGTTCTTCTGCCAAGCTCATATCTTTACTTCCCTTCCATTTTCCTGGTTTTCCACTATTGGTCCATTTTGGAAATTGAAATGCTCAGTGACCATGGAAACGTTAAGCCAGGGAGCCAGAAAACCCGCGGTCGTCTCACATGTCTAATGCGAGACACAGCCCCGAAAGTTTACTGGCCTGTGCAGGTCATACCTTGCATTTGAGTAGAGAACAATCTCATGCCTAATTTCAGAGCCTACATTGCAGTAAAGATGAGGAAAAGCTTTTCAAGTTGCTTTTCCTTGTGATAAAGTGGCAGGTAAGCAGAAGAGGGTTATGCTGATGGTGTCACCTTTGACATCGTGGGGCTGTCCTAGGAAAACCCAAGTAACATTGCCCTGAGCTCTCTGTTCAGTCTGATGCTTGGAGAATGTTTTTCAGTCTTGCTCAGACTGTGCTAAGAATGGATAGGGTGACAATTTTATGTCATACGTGTGCTCTCTAGGAGGACGCCTTGTCCTGCACTGTGATGCTAGCCGGCAGATAGAACTGGGCTGCTTCCCATGTGTTATGGAATCTCTTCCCCCAGCTGCAAGTGTTTCATAACATGTACTGACCTCTTTGGGGAATAAACACCCGCCAGAGTTGGCAGCGTCTCCTCCGAGAGAAACGTCGCCCCGCAGGGTAACCCACTGCAGCAGCAGGCCACGCGTGTGCTCTGGGGGGTGCAGGAGACATTTGCTGTCTGAGCCACGTCGAGGCCCAGCGGTATGGATGCACTGATCCGCCCCGCGTGGGCGTGTGCCTGCCGGATGAGGAGGAGGAGTGCTGGACCTGCGTGTGGCTGTCAAAATGCACGCTTGCTTCTATTGCTTCAGAGCAGAGCAGATTTTTTCCACCATATCCTGCATTGCACTCCAGCTCTTGATGTGGTTGGAAGACAAAGTGCATGAAAGGAAGACAGTGAATCTGAACTCTCAGTCTGCTGTTACGAATGGTGTCACGCTGGCCTAGGAGCACTCTGGGACAGCTGGAGGTGGGGGAGCTCAGGGCGGGAGCACACGGGGGGCAGGTCCCGTCTGGGAGGCCAGGCTGTGAGACTGAGACAGGCAGCTGGGGCAGGTCTCACCTTAGCCGGGAACGCTCATGAGATTAAGGTGCATTGTGGCAATAGAAGGAAAATATTAATATAAATGTGGCCCTTGACCCAGGGGTGATGACACTTGCAGCCCCCTCTACAGGTCAGATGGAGACGGCATTGGGCTCCCAGGCCTGGCTGAAGGAATGTCACAGGGAAAAGTCACAACCCAGCGTACCCAGAGGTACCCAGGGGGGAGGCTTCACCTGGCCCTCATGGGTGCAAGGCCTGAGACATGGAGACCACCTTGTGGGCACCTGTATGTGCTGAGGTTTCCCTTCCCAAGAGGAAGTTTCAGGACCAAGCTGGACATCTTGGGAATCCTGAGACAAAACGGGGCTGTGCTCAGGCTGCACCACCCAGACCGGCCAGTCAGGATCTTCCCGCACGTCTGTCTTGGCATGTAGCTTAAGACTTCATGACTCGCTTGCTTACAGGACAAATTGGGATCCTACAAGAAAACATGTGAAATTCTTGTGCAGCTTTGGGGCCACCAACAGAGAAGGTCCCTCTGACCTCACAGATTGCTGTGGGTGGAATTTGTCTCCGCTGCAAAACTCACATGGTGAACCCCTGACCCCCAGCATCTCAGGGTGTGACGATATCTGGAGATAGGCCCTTACAGAAACAATTAAGTCAAAATGAGGCTGTTAGGATGGCCCCAAATCCAATATGACAGGTGTCCTTGCAAGAAGAGATTAGGACACACACACACACACTGAAGAGACCACGTGAGACACAAGGAGGAGATGGCATCGATCTACCAGCCAGGGAGAGAGACCTCGAAAGAAACAAACTCCTGACCTCACACTTTTAGCCTCCAGAACTGTGAAAAAATAAATGTCTGTTGCGTAAGCTGCCCAGTCTTATGACTTTGTCATGACAGCCTGAGAAAACCGACACACGCACGAGTGATCTCTTGTTCCCAAATCTGCAGTGAGGGAAGCTTCGTGAACCCCAGCAAGGCCCAGCACTTATCGATGCTAACATCTATTCTTCATTTCTTAGGAAGCCACCCCCGCAGTAATAGTGTCCACTTGATTGACCCATAGCAAAGTGTCCTTTCCCCCTAACTCCTATGATCGTAACCAGAACCCAGACACTTCTGGGATGACCCAACCGACCACCTCCTGCTCCCTCTCGATGTTGGAAAATGGTGCAATGACAACAAAAGTTTATTGCCTAAGACCATGCGAAGGCTGTTAACACAATAATTTGTTTAGGTTTTTGGCTTTCGGTTAATGGGAGACAGTATGAAGAGTGAATGAAAGGCATTACTATTCCAGTTAAAAAAATAAAGAATAAAAATGACTATCACATTGAATGGAAATATTTCTTTAAGAGTATCCTATATAGTACATTGAACCTTTGGCCAGAAAGAATCTTTTAAAGCTTTTGAGTACCTGTTTAAAAGGCCCGGATAGCGAGCAAAGCTAGAGACATGCAAACTCAGATGACAAACGGAAAAGAGTGTCCGGGAATTGTTCCATGAGCAGGTCTCGAGGTCTGCACTGGCCGACCCTCCCATCATCCCCACGTAACCAGCCGGGCAGAATTCCTCGGTCAATGATCTTTGTGAGCAAAAAAGGAACTGCTTCTTTATCTTAATATTGGGTAAGTGTAGAAGAAAAATATACTAACAACCCAAGAGAGAATTTTAAAGAGAAGAATATATTCATATCAAATGCTTTTATTTTTCTGTGTTCCCTTCCAGTCATTGCTCAGATGTATTTATAACTTTATAGTTTAGTAATGAAATAATGCACTATTTCTTACCATCCTTTTTCCATCTTTATTTTAAGTTATTACTCTTAGGATAAAAACCAGGACTTATTGTTAAATTATTAAGTACGAGTTTACTCCTAAATTATTTCAACTCCCAGAAACAGACTTACACCAGAATGGGCATTATCAGTGGAACCACAGTGTCATTCTCACTATTGAATTAAGTTTTTTTTTAAGTCCTATTTTAAAATTGTAAAAGTTTATCCATAATTTAAAAAAAAATTTTCATTTTAAAATTATTAAATGGACAGAATACTTTTCAAAATTTATTAGGTAATTGTAGATCCTTTTGTACACATTATTTGATCAAATATTTTACCTATTTGCCTACTGATATTTTGATGTTTTTCTTACCAATTGGAATGAGTATTTTATATTCATACCAGTTTCATCGTGCTGTTGGACTGTTTCTCCCAGTCCCTTATTTTTTCTCATTTTTGAACATTTTAGTTATAAAATGTTGATGTAGTTTGTTGGACATTTCACTGTAATTCCATCTTTTGCGTCATTCTTCCGAAAGGCCTTGGGTGGTCCCGGTGACTCTCCCCCCGTGGCCCTCCCCGCTGTCTTCCTCCTTGCTTCCTCGCTAGAACTGCTGGCCTGCACCCCTCCTCGTACTTTGGTCAGGGCTGTCCAATTTAGCAAATAAAATGATAAGATAGTGAGTCACATTTGGATACCAGTTAAATAACAAATAACTTTTTAGAACAATCATGACCAGTGCAATATGTGGGACATACACTAAAAAAAAAAAAAAAAAAAAAAGGTTGCTTATTTGAAATTCAAATTTATCTGGGTATCCTGTATTTTATCCGGCAGCCCTACCGTGGGGTCCCATCTTGCCTTGTGCTGAGTGTCTAGGTGCAGGTTTAACGTTAATTCCCAGTCCGCAGGCGGTTGCGCTGCTTGCCCAAGGCACATTGGTAAGTGTCTTTCTTGCCCCGGGTCGGTGTGTACCGGGCGCTGTCGCAGGGAGAGGCTCTCACAGATGCAATCTCTGGTTTCCGCACTGTGCTAGTCGGCTCTGGCTGCCATAACACAGTACCGTAGACCAGGCAGCTGAAACCACAGACATTTATTTTCTCCATAACTCTGGAGTCCAGAGGTCTGCAAGCACGGTCTCAGGGGGGCTGGTTCTCCCGAGGACTCTGTCCTGGTGTGTAGGGGCTGTCTTGCCCATGTGTGTTTACACCTCCTTCTCTCCACCTGTGTCCAAGTCTCCTCTTCTAAGAGAACCCACCTCAGTGACCTAACTGAACCTTAATTGCCTCTTTAAAGGCCCTGTCTCTAAGTATAGTCACATCAGAGATACAGGGTGTTAGGGCCTCAACACGTGGATTTTGGGGGGAACATTCTTCAGTCCACGGCAGCATCTTCCACTCCGACGGTTGCCTGTTCCATGCACTCAGCTCCCGCCTCATTCTCCCCCTTGACAGCACCGTGTGTCTGTGGTCCGTGGTGCCCACTTTCCCTCTAGTATCGGAGCTGCACACGAGACCCTGCTGGTTCTTAGGACATCCTGACTTCACCAAGACCTTTCCAGGGCTTAACTCCAGTTCTCCTTGGTGGAGCCTCCCCGGGTGGGGCCCTGTCCACTGTGGACAGATTGCCCAACACTGGTCAACAGCCCTCTGGACTTCCAAATTGGACCAGCGCCTGGAAACTTCTGCTGCACTGCCTGGCCCACCCGATCTGGACAGCTGTCTCAACCGCTCTGGAAACTGTCCCTCTGCCTTGTGGTTACTGGGCCTCAGACCGCTGGACGTCCCCGCCTAGGCACTCCCTGTGCACAGGCCGTTCACCCCACTGAGGCTGACGTCTCCACCTCCACCCCTTCCTCCTCGGGCCCCTTTTTCCTGGAACCAGCAGGCGTCCCATCCAGGTCCACCCGAGTCATGACACTGGTTAGCTCACTGCAGGCTTTTCTATTTTTGGTTTTAAAAATAGTTTATAATCTACTCCACCCAGAATTCATTGCATCATGAATGTGGTATGGTTTTAGCTTACTGTGATACGCTTCTGGATTTTACAAATCATTATAAGGACATATACCATTTATTAAATATCTATTTTCCTTCTCTGTTGTTTTCCTGATGCTTGTTCAATAACATACAAAATTCCCTACTGCGTAGTCTATGCTGTAAGGATGTGACAGCCACCGGCCACCTGTGGCTAATAAACACTTGAAACGTGAATAGTCCAAATTTCAAACACTTAGTAGAAAAAAAGAATGTCAGGTATCTTCTTAATCATTTTTTGATGGATCCCATGTTAAATGCCATTTTGATATACTGGGTTAAATCAAATATATTATTGAAATTAGTTTCACCAATTTCTTTCTACTGTTGTTTAATGCAGCTACTAGAAAATATAAAATTCCACATGTCTGTCTATATTTCCATATATGACTAGCCTTTAACTCAAGGCTCATATATGTATTCCTTTAATATCTCCCTCAGATTTTAAACCAATATTCTAATGTTTTAATTAATGTTCTTCTTAAAATATTTTTTACTGTCTGCTGGGACTATAAACATCTTCTCTGTTGCTCTTATTTTTCAGGCAGTCTTTTTGGAAGCCTAAGCCAATTGTTCCTTCAGATAAATTTCAAAATTATTTTTGCCAAAGTCATAAAAATCATGTTTGGATTATTCATCTGTACATCTAGAAATATTTTTCTCCCTCAAATTGATGTCTTTTATGATTTCCTATAAAACTTGGAGGTTTCATTTATATTTTGCCTATTTTCTCAAAATCACTTCTATTTCTGATGCTATTGTGAATAGCATCTATATTCAGATGCTATTGGTTTTTGCATGTTTGTCTTTTAAAGCCACTCAAGCTGTTTTTAAATAATTGTATATTTTTAACTGGTATTATCTGTGAAGCGTATTTCTTTCCTTTTAGTATATGCATTTGTTTTATTCTGTTTCCTCTGTTATTATAATGTTACAATGACCACGACTCCCAAACCTTTATAAATAATAATGGTGGTATTGGGCATTGTTCCTGAAAATAATTGGTAATATTACTTTTTAGAATATTTACCCTTTTAAACTTGGCAATGCTTTTTCTTGGCTTTGATTGCCTTCAAGGACACCCATTGGAGAGGCATTTTCCCTTTCCAAGTAAAATAAGCAGTTTAGAAAACAGAATTTCTGCTGGTTTTCTGGAACCCACCCACTGGAAAAATAAAACAAAACCTTTTTTTTTTTTTTTTTTTTGGTTTTGAGACATATTTTCATAGGATATAATGCAAGATTATAGACAATCCCTGATGTTTTGCAAAAGTCAGTGGATAGAGGAACAGTTATGTCTTTTTTCCCTGAGATCGAGTTCAAGAAACACGAGTTAGGGTTAGGCTTTGTGTGAGGATTAGGTTTAGAGGGAGAGTTCAGGTTAAGAAAACCTGGTTTCAATGCATTCATGTATTGAATTTCAACTTTAAAACTCTCTAAAATCCCATGTAACAAATTTTTTAAGTTACTAAATCCTCAAAACATCACTTAGGGGTATCTTATGCTTTCCATCAAGAGGTAAACAAAGGAGATACTCGCACGCATCTTGGAGAAAATGGCAGCCTTGGAATTTTTATAGGATGAACTATAGGAGCAAGCAGATGCTTTTAGCTCTTATACAAAGACAAAAGATGGAAATATTACTGAGTTTGCCATTAGGCAACATAGCCGTGGCTGCTGGGTCCTCTAGACAGAGGGGCAGACTGCGAGTGCAAGGGTGGAGGTAGCAGGACACTGTCGGATTCCTGGTCCCTGGGAAAGTGCGTTTGGTTGTGTTTGGAGCCAGATCAGACAAAACTGGGTGATGGGAGACATCGTCTTCATTCTTCAAAGCTTTGTCCGATGACGGCCCCATCTGGAATCTGGCTTAGTCTGACATTTCTGGGCTATGGAAATTCTGGATACATCTCCATCCTGAGAGGCGTGCTCAGCATGCTTGTCCCAGAGACTGCAGGCTCGGAATCTGACAGCGTTTTCGGGCGCACTCTCTCTTAAGGGAACGTGCCAGATGCGTTCGTTTAGTAAAATAGTGCCCCCTTCCAGGGCTAGGGAGCTCTAGGGATTCCTACGGTGGAAGGGGCATCCTGGGGGAGCCAGATTCTAAGTAGATTCTTCTTTTCCTAACTCTCCAAATCATTCCTTCTGTTCTTTAAACGGCCCCAAGCTCTGCCCAGTGGAGCCCCTGTCTCTCCCAGTGCAGCTCCTGTAGGGTGGGGCCGCGATGCAGCCCCCGGGACTGGTGGACGCATGCACAGGAGCTCTCTGGGATGGGGACTTGGGGGTGGGATGCTTCAGTTGCGCCCTTGGGGAAGCAAATGCTGAAATTGAATTGGAATTGCTAATGGTTTGCTGGAGAAAATAGCTGTGACAGGAGAGGGAGGGAGGAGGCTTGGGCCACAGGAGCTGTCACACCACGGTGGACTATGAAGAGTCCCCAGTGCCCAACAGTGAGCTCTGCAGCAAAGCTTGCGTGTTCAAGCAGTCCGTGTGGGCTGGACGTGCTCAGGAAGTCTTGCCCCGTCACTGGCTAAGCTACCCCAAGAACAGTGTGACCCCGGCTCAAAGCTGAGGCTGCCCGATTAGCTGTCACCTCATCTGGAGGCTGCCAGTGACTGCTCTCCTCTCAGCTTGAAGGGGAATCTGAGCTCCACACCTGTGCGTCTGCCACATGCAATGTGGCTACCGATTACCTCTCCTCTCTTGTCATTGTCAGATGCAGGTAGTACCTGGTCTTCCATGAACTTCCAGCTGAGCTAGTCCACAGCTCAGTTCCAGCACGAAGACTCCTAATCTCTTACCACATTATCTATATTGGGGTCCATTTGCTTTTTGAAACAAACACCTGTATGAGTTGCTCCTTTTTGACTCTCCACTCTGTGGGAAGACCCCTCTTTCTGACCTCCCTGGGGGTCCCAGCTATGTGGGCCCCACAGCAGGGAAAAGCTGTTTTGCAGAAGCCTGGGTTTCCTCACCCATTGGGAGTTGGGATTTAATTATCTTTGGAGCAAACCTCCTTCCACCACACTAGGGTGGGAAGGAGTGATAATGTGTTATCTCTTCTGCTAAGCCCTCTTTAAACACATGCATCATTCAGCTGATCTGAGACAAGATAAAAGAGGGATCCAGGGTCCCCTTTGAAAATGGTAATGAACCCAAACAAGAATCCTTGGATGATCCTCTGGCTCTGGTTTGTATTAGCCGTGCAATTAAGGGTTTACACAGCGGCCCTCAAAGGGGGAGCTTCACCACATGAAAGGCAGGAAAGGTCGGCTCCTAAAAGAAGGCGTTCCTGAGCTTTTCTTGGTATTTTTCCCAGACCTTGGAAAAGGCCGATGCTTTTTAAACAAGAGGTCACTCGGAGGGAAGACAGTCAGGGGCAGGCCAACAAAATGGTCCTTCCCAAAGCAAACAGCTTCCTTCCTTCCCCGGTCCCTGATGGCCCAAACCTGCCTTTCACGGGGTGGAGGGGAGAGGAAGCAAAATGGTCATTCCGAGAGGATTCAGTGAGAAAAGATGACCCGGGAAGTCCCTGGGTCTCCAGTCCTCTGGGACCAGGCAAGATGGCCAATTCCCAGCACGCCAGTGGGAGCTGCCCACCTCGCCAGGCTCCAGGCAGGGCTGGGAAGAAGGTGGGGGAGGGGTCGCCAGCCCCCTGCCCTGCCAGAGGGACCCCAAGGCAGCCCTGCTGCTGGGATCCTGCACCTGCTGCTTCAGCCTCCAAGTTTTCCTCATCTCAGGTGGATCCTGAGAGGCTGGGGAGGGAGCTCCAGCACCCACAAGGTCAAGGCTGCCCTTCCCATGTCCTGCTCCAGGGCCTCACATGGGGCCCGGCGCCCGTTAGGGTCCAGCACATGTTTCTCAAAAGGAGCCTTCGAGGATTCCTGGAGAAGGAAAAGACCCTATCGTGTTCTTCCTCTTCTTCTTCTTGAGGCGATGAATCCAAATTTGTGCTGTAGAAGGTCTGAAGTCAGACACCCACGTTTCCCTTTCTCCTGCGCACACTGGAGGGGGAGGTGAGCGTGGGGCTGTCTTCCCACCGTCCCCTCTGGCCTTTCTGTCCCACTCAGCAGCGGCGAAGTTTGGGAGAGTGTGACTCCTCTCCCAGTCCCAGGGTGGCCTTGGGGACAAACCTGTTCCCTTGGCACAGTGGGTAGGGCAGCCCAGCCAGGCCTCGGTAGATCAGTGTGGCCATTCTCCCAGCTCCAGGGCTGGGTCAGGAGCGCTCCAGTCAGCCTGGAGCTCAGGGCGCGGCTGGATGGTTATGGGGAGGTGACCGAGGAAGCTGGTAGACTCTGGCTGCTGCCATGTCGCAGTCTCCGGTGGGGGGATGGGCGGCAAACACAGACAGACGGGCGGGGTGGGGGGTGCTGAGAAAGCGGCAGAGAAGTACACCCAGAGTCCAGATCAAACAATGCCTGATAATCACACCCACCTCCCTGTTTTCCTGTTAGGTGCAATGACAAATAAGCCAGTTTGAGCGTGTTGATCACAGGTGTGGCAGGGGAACCATGGCAGGGGACCGAAGCATAAACAAGATGCGCACCTTGAACACATGTGCCAACGTCAGCGTCCTCTGAGCAGCCTCTTCCCCTTTGGGACGCTGAGCTGATGCAGGGTTGAAGGAGCCACGGTTGGAGTAGGTTTACAGCTGTTCTCCTCCCAGGCCTGCTTGACACCCGGTTCATAACGACTGTTAAGAATTTACCCCTAACAGTAGAACTGAACAAAGATGACGCCCCCCTGGACTTTGCAGACACGCTGAGGCTCCGGATGCTTCTCACCTGGTCGCAGCTCGGGCTGGAACAGATGGCATCTGGGCCCGGGACGCTGCCCGGGAAGGAAGCGCTGAACCCGGCGACAGCGTCAGCCCCGCCGGCTTCTGGTTTCAGCGTTATGGGGAGCAGCGTTGCTAAGGAGGCCTTGCCTGGAAACCGGAACCTCATCCCAGGCGCACTGTCCCCCGGCAGGCCAGCGGGTCGGACAGTCACAGGGCCCTTTCTGAAGAAGGCAGCAGGGCTGACCCCAACCCAAGCAAAACCGAAGGAAACTGCTGGACAGCAGGGACAATAGAGGCGCATTTTAGACAACCAGGAGAGAAAGAAGACAACAAAAATTGCCCCGAACCCACAGACTCTATTTATGTACCTTACAGGGTTTATTTCTCTGTTTTGAAAACAAACATTTAAGTATAATTTACATACAAAAAGGATACGAGTCCTAAGCCATATACATTTTCACCAATTGAACACACCTGTGCAACCAGCTCCAGGCTCAGGAAACAGCCTGGAACCTTCCCACGTCTCCTTCCTGCGCTCCCCCCTCCCCGGGGTGGCCGCAATCACATAGGTAGGTTTGCTTTGCCATTTTGGAACTTTGTGTCCATGGGCTCACACTCGTGCCCTTTGCTGGAACCGGCTTTCTGCACCCAACTCTGTGCTTCTGAGACTCTGCGGTTTGTTCCCTCTCACTGCTCCACAGCACTCTCTTGTGTGAACGGTGCATTATTTACCCATTGGTAAATAGCTAGTGTGCTTTTGGGAATTACACAAATTGCCGTTGTGAGCCCTGGAGTATCTACCTTCTGATAAAGTGTGTGGACACGTCTGTGCTGTGTACCTAAGGGTGGCCTTGCTTGGTCACAGTGTACACCTGTGACCAGCTTTAGTGGCTGAGGCCAAACAGCTTCGGCAAGTGGCTGCTCCAATTCTCATGCGCAACAGCAGTGCGTGACCTGCGGCAGCTCTGCCCACGTTCTCACTGACACTCTGTCCTCGTCTTTTCCATGTTAGCTACTCTCTCCATACGTGTATTGGAACTTTCGATAGCCTCGTCTGTGAAGTGCCTCTTTTGCCCATTTTTTCCTGCTAGGCTATTCATTGTTTTCCTACTGATTTGCAGTGTATTCTTATGGATCAGACATGTGCATTACAAGTCTCTCCTGCCCTCTGAGCTCCCATTTCCACTCTTTCCATAATGCTTCAGGATTCAGCACTTGTACCTTGCTTAAGAACTTTTTCCCTACTTCATGTTCATCAAAATGTTATTTTTTCTATATTCTTTACTGTTTTCTCTTTAACATTTAATTCATAATAAATCTGGAAGAGATGTTTCTATGGTATGTTTTACCCCGGTGTATCTAATTGTCTCAGCACCCTTCCAGTCTTTTACTAAAAATATTTATACTATATATTATGAACATATATGCATGTTTACTTTTTAATGAATAATTTTAATGCATATATAATATTTAATTTAAAATGAATGTTGACTAATTTTCATTTAAATCCACCAAAACATAATTTTTAGTATCTGTATTATATTCCATTATATGGAATTTATCTAGCCATCCAAATGCTATCAGACATTCAAATTCTTGCCAGATTTTCATATATATAAAAGCACAACAAAAAAAACTAGGTATACATATTTCAATGAGTATACCTAGGATAGACTCCTAGAAGGACTATCCAAATGAAACACAGAACAGTGGTTTTGCTAGAGATGATCCACGGCACACCTGAACTAGGTGTCTCCATTCTCTGGGGTGCTCTGAGTGGAAGGGGCCCACCTGGTGCTTTGTGGCCCTGGCATCCTCTAAGATCACAAGGTTTAGCCTCTGAGATACCCTCATTCATTCCAGATACCCAGCAAGAGCTCGTTATACATCAGCCTTTGTGCAGACATGAGTGAGAGTCCCGGCCATGGAGGAGATGAGCATGTGCCATAGGGAGACACACGTACACACAGTCAGTGCAGGGGGACATAGGTCCTCGGATGGAGCTATGGACAGCCTTGCACGGTGGTCCCGCCTGGCCTTTTGGCTGTAGTTTCAGAGAAGGTTGTGGTGAAAATTGTTACCTTAACAGCCGGCCTCATTTTAAAACTGAGTACTGAGGCCCAAGGAAATGAATGAACTGTCTAGAAACAGAAGCTGGGTACCGGCAGAGCTGGGACGCAGGCCCCGCTCCGGGTCCAGGTCTTTGCCGAAGCAGGTGGCTCACTGCCCGGCTCCAGCTCCAGGCTGGCCTCCTGTCGGGCTTTGAAAAGCGATGGCGAGCTCTGGAATTTCAGTAGAAATTCCATTCTTCCTCTATCTAATTCCTTGCTGAAATGACAGCTCTGCTTGCCTCGCCCTTCCTGGTGCGTGTGCGTCTTATCTCACATCCCGTGGGACAATAGCGCAGTGTGGCGCAAGATAACCAAACGGGGAGTTTCCATAAACAAAATCCATCAGCCTTGCTCCGTCGTGGGTGAGCACAGGCTGACTCCAGGGAAATTTCTTTATCAGTCTGAGCTTTTGACATTCGACAGACGGGACTGTGGTTACATTCAGACATGTCCCTGCCCCGTGGGAATGTGCCTTGTCTTCTCACTGGGTCTGCGTCCCTCTTGTCTGAGGTGTTCTGATAGACCCGTGTGTCCACTGCCCAGTGCCACCCCCTTATCCTGGTAAAGGGACCTTCATCTTTCCTTAGGGAGCCGCCATCTCCTGTTTTCACCACCACGCCAAGGCACCCAACATCCGAAACCCGGAACGTGGTCCCAACCAGAAAAACTAGACTCTCTCAGACACTGGAGCATCAAGCCCAGCGTCTCAAGGTCAGATTGGCTGTTCCCTGTGAGGGCTGCACCCCGAGGCGGCCACCCGTGAGTTCTTGAGCCCACTCCCATTGGCTGGCGCTTGGCTGTCTTTCTATTTTGTGCGGCATTCCATGTTTTTCTCTATACAATACTGTTTTGCTTGCATTAGCCAGAGTCTATTTCTGTTATTTGCAACAGAATCAGAGTGACCATTGTTGAAACCCTGCAGGGAGATGAGGAATCTATATGAGGTTCAGAGGATGAGGAGTCAACCGAGAAGAGGAAGCACAAGTGCAATGTCAGTGAGGAACCGGACAGAACAGGTTTCAAAGGAAGCGGATGTGGGCAGTGCGGCCGTGCTTTATGACTTGCAAACAGAGAGCCATGGGAGACTGAGTTATCAACGGAAAAGTTCCTGGAGATGAACATCATGGAACTCCAAGGAAGCAAATGGTCTGCCATCCTACAGGTCGAAGCCACCAGGGAAGGTGATGGGAGAGGAAAACTGTGACCCAGAAATTGGCCTAATTTGGACCCTGGGCGTCCACACATGGCCTAGATGAAGGACTCTTTGACTTCACTTTCTGTGGAACCGCATGCTGGACTCCAGAGGCTGTCCTGGTCACTGGGTCTTTGACGGGTCAGTGCAGGGCCAGGAGGAGCCAAGAGAAGTCTCTGACTGTCGACTGGTATTATTCCAGAGACTGACGGGACACTATCTGCAGGCCCGCAGCCCACGGCCCTGAGAGGAACCCCTGCAGGCCTGCGGCGGGCGCGGCAGCCCCAGACACACGTGTGCATGCACACACGCACATACATTAAAGACACATTGAGTACATGTATTGGCCAGATGCCAAATGACCAAATGTTAAAACCAATAGTTGGCTGAAACTGAGATCAAAGTATCCAGGTTTTAGTAATAAAAAGAATAAAATTCAAATTTATTTCAACTTTTATTTAAATTTATTTATTTATTATAACTTTATTAAAATTTTGCAGAACAAAACTGTAAATTTTCACAATATAGTGCAGGAACAACGATTTCTCAGGGCCATCGGCTCCTGCTCGTGCAGTCCTGCTGCACGTTTGTAACATGAGACGGGGAAATGCCAGGGCCCCTAAAGTGCTTTGTTTCCTCCGCCAGCCTCAGCTGAAGACGGTGCCTCAGACCTGTTCTCTTCATTCTTGCCGCTGAGTACTTTGTCTGCGCTGTGCCCTGAAGGTCATGATTTGGGGATTTTATTATTTTTTGAGATGGCAGAGTGTTGGCACTTTGCTTCTAAGATGTGAAGAATTCTCAATGGGATTTTTTTTTTTTTTTTTTTTGGGAAGACTTATGGTCTAAATGGAATTAAACAACAAAAATTTAAATAAAATTATTTAGATGATTTTGTTTATTGTTATGAATATTGATACCCAAACAGTCCTACAAAGAGTAGAGCTGTGATATAACCAACCTCTGTTCCCTTGCCTGAATTCCAATCTAAGTTTTTATGAATATTTTTATCACAAAAGGCTTTAAAACAATGTTGTTCCTACCGTTATCTAACCCACATTCTCTTTCTACCCATTATTTCCTTACTTAACTATATGAATCCAATCTATTTCCTTACTTAACTATATGAAACATTTTAATAATAATTTTACATATAAAATTATAGATCTCAAAAAATCATTTATTACAGCATTTTACTCAGGCAATATTAAATATACACTTACATTTCCAAAGACTGATGGAATTTTAACACATAAAATATACAAGGTGGTTTTTATGGCAGGTTACATTTAGAATGATTATCCATGTTTGGAATTGAACACTCACATATTAGCTGCCATATTCAATAAATCTGAATGCTACGCCCTGTCCACTTTATTACTGTTGTTCCACTGATTAGGTAGGAAAGTCCCAGAAGGATCACTGAGCCTTGATCCACAGGATGTCAGGGAGGCCAGAAAGGCTGCTGAAATAGGCATGCAACTGACCGGCCTTCTGAAGGTCAAGGCTGAAGCCAGAGCTGATGCTACGGTCTGTCTCTGAGATGAATTTCAGTGCGTCCCAGTATGCGTATGTGTGTGTGTGTTCAATGATGTAACTGAGAAAACAGTTTTACAGAACCATACTTATCCTTTATGTCTAAGCTTATGCATGCATGATATCTACATATACACGTATGTATATACACACTACATATACACAAATACATGCACACTCTTGCTCCTTCCATTATACTTTTCTATTCTGCGTCCCATTCCACTGAAGAAATTCTGGCCACCTCCTTCTCATTTGTCTCACATCCTGCAGTTTGAAAATCACTGAAGGGCATTCCTAAATTCTGGATCCCACAACCTGAGGAATGGGGAGGTCACTCAAAGCTACTCCCGTGACAGCACAGTAATGCCATGTCTAGGACAAGCATGGCATATTACATGAGCAGAGAGAACAGCATTGCTCCTCCCTTAAGGGCCAGTGATGTTCTCCCAGAGAAGGTGAGGTCTGAGCTGAGACAACGAGTAGGGGAGTCCCAGGCAGCCAGGAGGGAAGAGCCAGGTGCACACAGGATAAAGTGTGCGCTGTGTGTGGACACCTTTGAGCTGCTCATGTCTCTGGGACCCTGGAAACGTTCCTCTTCCCTCATGAGGGAGGGGGCGCAACAGGGGCAGGGTGCCTCTCCCCAAGGCGGGCCTGGGAACCTGCATTAGAAGCAAGGTTATTACATGGGGCTTCTTACATGGCTCTTCTGCAGAGCCCCAAGTTACGAGCCCTAAGCTGGGTGGGGCCCCAGCGTAACTTGCTGACCCCACTTCTCCAGGGAGCGAGCCGTGGTGGGCCATCACGAGCTGTGAGCCCCCCGTGAGCAGAGGCCTTGCTGGGGCTTTTCCCAGGAGGGACTCTGAGAATGCTCATCCTTCCCCACCAATAACCACGAGGGGAGTCCCTCTGGATGCTGGGCGGCACTAGGAGCCCAGGGACAAGGCTACTTAGGGCTGTCAGTTCTCTGTCTCCTTGTCCTAAGTCAGAGTCCCCAGGTGCTACCTGGGGCCCACGATAGCCCCAGTGAAGCCAACGAGCAGGTCCCTGAGAGGTAAAATATACTGTCGTGAGTTGAAGGAAGCACCCTCGTCCTTACAGAAGGAACTCGGGCCTGCAGGACCATCAGGAGGAATAGTGGAAGAAATGGGGGCGAACTGCTGAGTCCTGCAGCCTGGACCCCCACCCTGGCCCTTCTGTGGGCTCCCTGCAACCCCCGCCACAGTCACCTCCTCTAACAGCTTGCAAAAGAAAGCTTTTCCCCAGGGCTGCCACCCCGGGCCTTGACCTCATCCCAGACACCAACCCCTCCCGGCCTGCCCACTAGCCGCATCCTGAGATATGGCAAGGGAGAGGTTTGCCCAGGCTGCACCGGAATCCTTTGTTAATGGCTACACGTGTGGCATATCAGTAAGGAAACGGCTCATTCATCACCAGAACATTTTCCCCAAACAAATCTATCAAAGGAGCAGAAAGTGTATATTTTGTCCCCTTTGCCAGACTCAGTTCAGCTGTTCCTGGTGCTGAGCAGATGGCTCAGCAAGTGACAATATTTCCTGCATCACATGACTGTTCGAAACAGCCCAGACGACGGTGTTTATTTTCGGCGCCCATGAAGATCAGACGGCACGATTCATCCGCACTGAAAGGTGTCACCCACATGGTAACAATGCGCCTTTGCTGGTAAGCATGGCTCTTTGGGATATGGTGATGTCACACTTAAAGATTCCTACCCAGTACCTTGGGGGCTGGACAGGAGGAGAGTGGAGACTTCTGGATTTAGGACAAAATTTAGTGGGGAGATAGGCTCCCTCTGGGACATCATTATACTTACTTCAGAATTTTAACTCAAATCCATACCCCAGTGTCTAAAATTTATCTCTTCGACATAATTTCATCTCCACGGCCTCCACCTGGGCCCACCTGTCCTCTCACCAGGATGCGTCCATCCCTGTCTGTCCTCCTGCTTTGTCTCTTGGCTCCCTGAGGTCCATTCCCCACTCAGTGGCCACAGGGAGCCTGAGCAAGGTAAATGCCACCGAAGCAGCCTCCCCTGAGGCCGGGAATGCCAGGATGACATGCAGACTATGACCAAAGAATCTAACCACACTAGGAATATGGAATGACCTCACCAAAGGGCACATGGTAAAGTGGTGCTGACCCTGGGAACTTTGCAGATGACGAAGTCTGACCAAAGGCAAAGGAGTTGCACATAAGCACTGTGCTCTAGTTGGTAATGTTGCTTCACAGGGGGGTGAAGGTTAACAACTCTGAACCCCCATATGTGGATACCAGAATGGACAATTCAGTAAATGGGTGGGGAGTGACCAGAGCCAGGTCCTCACTGTTGCAGTGGGAGGTGAGCGACAAGCACAGGGAGGAAGCTGGAGTGATCTGTGATGCAGGGTCAGAGCTGGAAGCATCAGCTTTAATTCATGCTCAGCCTATTAGAGATACAGGTGGATAAATGTAGAAATAAGTCAGACGTATTTATACAGAACTAGTAAAATGCACGTATTTTCTGCTTAGAGGGCCTAGAAGCAGTGACATCCTAGTGGCAACAAGCACAGCCAGCACCCAGATCTTGGTTTCTAAGATCATGGTCTGATAAAAGGAACCAGGGCTCTTTTGGAGAACTGGCTGATTCTAGGACTCGGGCAAGAAATATACAAGATGAGCCTGAGGCATCTTGTAATGCCAGAAAGTCAGGAAGTGCTCAAAAAAGACAACTTGTGAATAATGAGCAATAATGTATCATTAATGGTTGTGACACATGCATCATACTAAGATGTTAACAGTAGAGGAAAATGGGTACAGGGTATACGGGAACCCTCTGTACTATCTTTGCAATTTTTATGTAAATCTAAAACGATTCTAAAATGAAATGTTTGGGTTTTTGTTTAATTGTTTAATGACATTCCATTGCTCTTAATTCTTTGCCTTTCTCTATGTTAACAAAAGACCATGAGGTCTGTCAAGGAAAAACAGAGAGCTTTATTTTCTACAAAAATAAATACAAAATCTGCAGATTGGGGGGACACAGCCCCCAGCGCAAAATTAAAGTATATTCTGGAGAAGAAAGAGAAGGTTCCCCTCTTATCACCTCCCCAGATTTCAATCAGATCTGTTTATGCAAATGAAGAGTTTAAACTCCTTTGGTCCTGATTGCTTGAAAATAACTGAGTCTCAGTTGGGTAGTTTCTAAACCCCAAATCAGAGGTCTCTGTTGGATGCCCCTTGCAGGCAGCTGGTGGGAGGAGGGGAGGAGTTCTCTGGCCATGGTGTTTTGGCTCCAGTTACAGGAGCCGGCTCAGCTCCCAGTGCAAAGTGGGTGTTGGTTGGCGCTGCCTCTCTGGGAACAAAGGGCCCTGCCGGGGCCAGGGCAGCTTGGCTGGCATTATCTTAATTTGGGTGAGTGGACAAAAGTTCTCTGAAAATGAATTTGGAGGAAAGAGACTTACCCCAGTGAATAGTTTGCAAACCTGCGAGACAGAGCCTGCCCGGAAGATACAGCTCAAAGAAGCAAGGAAGGGCTAAATCTTTTATAGCAATGATTCCCGCACAGTTTCCCAATCAGGTCGGTTTATGCAAATGAAGGAGTGAAACTTAGTTCTGATTGGTCAACATAACTGAGCCCTGATTGGTCACTGCAGCTGAGTCCTGATTGGTGGGGAAGGTGAGCTCTGATTGGTTGGTTTCCAAGCCCGAAACTAGAAGTCTCTAATGTTTCAAATGGCCTGTGGGGTCGCGCGGTTGTGGCCATGCTTTGTCTTGAACTGGTTTGGCTTGATTGTGAAAAGAGAGATCCTGTGACACTGTTACACCTTTCTGAGAACACAGAGCATGTGACTGTTCCTTCCCCCGGCCGTGGGGTCCTGGTTAGCCGCTGGAGTCCCTCTGTCTGTGGTCCAGGCCTCCTCCGGCAGGTGTTAACCAGCACAGCCCCCTACTATCAGCCTGGGGGACCCTGTCTTGCATGGAGAGCGTGGGGTCTTGCCTAGTGCCGTCGCACCTCTAGAACCGCATCCGTTTCTCATTCCCAATCACTCTGCTGCAGTCACACGGGCCTCCTTTTGGTCCACCTGTCTGTCATCCACATCTCCTGTGCTTCCGGGACTTTCTGTGCTCGGTTCCCGGTACCTGGAATGTTTCTCCTCCTGTGCCGACATCAGGTGTCAGCTGAGATCTCCCCTCTTCAGGGAGGGATTCCTGGCCACCCCAAGTCAAGGTGGGTTTCTCCCATCGCCTGACACCCCCTCTGCACACACACTGTCAGGCAGCACGCAGCCACACCGCCTAGCTCACAGTCTTCATCGTACTTGCTGCTGGGCTGCAGTCAGGCCTACTGTGTGTCTCCCCAACAAAAGTTCCAGACCCCCGAATAAGGTGTGTCCCAACCATCAGTGACTACGCAACATCTAGCTTAGCACCTGGCACATAGTAGGCGCTCAAGATATATTTGCTGAAATAAATGAATGAGGGTATCAATTAATTAACTTTATGCCGTGGCAGTCATCAACTTCATTGGTTACACATGGAACTAGACATCACAGGCTCTCCTCATAAGGCAGTGAGGACAATGTCCACACCCTGCGCTGGCTTTAGGAGGCTTTGGAGCAGAATATTGGGTACTTGTCTTATCCCAGGCAGGACGTGATCACTGCCTATCAGGGATTATTGCACCTGAAATCATCATGTGACCAAAATTTGCAGCACACAGAGAAACAGAACTTTTCACACTTCACTGAAATCAGCCCTGTATTTTTTACCCAGAAGTCTAAACTCAAATAGAAACCTCCAGTATGCTAAGCATATGGCAACACGGTATCGCTCAACTGTCACGGCATTATTGTGTGGTTGTCAAAGTGAAAGAGACACGTGATATGATTGCTGAAAATTAAAGGCAACAAATGAAAGGATAGTCTGAAGGGGGGTAATACGACCAAAAAATTTGGAAAATGGGCTTTTATCAAGTAACAGATTTGTGAATGACAGCAAAAATGATGGTGATTTGAGCCTGTTCTGATTCTAGATGAAAATCAGTTGAGAAAGAAGAACAAAACTCAGGTCCCATTGGGATTCAGAATGCAGTCTCCACTGCTGCGGCACGCAGTCTGTGACACTGCTGTCAGAGAATGACATCGACAGTGACATAAAACCCTCCACCTGGTTAGCTAGTCCAGGGGCAAGGGGGCAAAATTTCAGCTCTAAAATAGATTTTATTAAAATGTTGAGACAGACAGACTATTCATATGGAATGAGTTTAGGGGCTAATAGCTTGAATTCTATTAATAGTTACGTTAGCCTTTGGGAGAGTGAAGGAAGTAGCCCTCCTAGAAAAGTGTCATCTCCAACCAGACAATAGAGCTGCCTGGGACCCCTCTGGGGCAGAGGACAAGCCACTAGTCCTGGGAGTGGGCAGCTGGGGGTGGCCTGCAGCTCCGCCCTGCTCTTTGGAGGAGCAGATGCTTCCATGGTTCACAGGGAAGGGCCTGTTTCTTCCCCACACACCCCTGGGAGGAGACCAAGGCGGACCAGGAGTTACACATCTTGGACCTGACATTTGTGGAATCATTTTCACAAATTTCTGGAGGGGAAGATCTAGGCTTGGGGCCTGGACGACCTCTTCCTGCGCTAGCCCTGCCTCTTGTCATTCCCAGACAACGAAGATGAGCAGAGTCCTTGGGAGTGAATCAGTCTTCTGTCCTGGGGGTTTGGTTTTGCCCCCCTAGGTAAGAGAGGAACCAGAGGTGGTGCAGAAGTGACCAGTGCCTCAGCTCCCCCAGGAGCCTCCTCATTCCTCCCAGACCCCATGCTTCCTGGTGGCAGGATGACACACCTTAGTGCTTTGTGGGATAGATGGGAGTGTTAACGAGTGAGTTAATTACCTTGGTGAGGTCCCAGCAGTCATTGTGTCAGTGGGGGTTTTCTGTCCATTGGGAACATGGTAAATTCAGATTACTGCTTTAAAAAAAAGTATCGATTGAAACGACACATGGAATGCGACTGGATGTATGTCAGTCGGCAGCAGGTTAAATCATGTTTGCTGCGAAGACGTCTTTCCTGCTGCCAGCATGGTGTTCTCCCACCCCTGAGCAAACTGCACTCAGCAAACAGTGTCTTGTCCAGTAGAGCAACCCCCTCAGGCCTCCGCAGGTGTCTGCACAAGTGGGGACTGCCTGGCCAGTGAGGACCCGCCTGCTACCCCTGCAGCCACCTGCCAAGGGCAGAAACTCCAACCCTCTCAAAGGCTCACCCAGGGATGACCCAGCCTGGCTGCAGAGTCCTTGCAGGTACCTCTGCTCTGGCGTGCAGCCAGGACACCACAGGGAAGACGCTGCCCCGCTCAGGTGCTGCTGGCTGCTGCTGCTCCCGGAGGGCCCTGCTGCCCCTGATGCACGAAAGCTGCACTGTGTTCTCAGAGGACATGGGAGGAAGCCCTCTCTGCCCAGCCACTGTTGCCCATGGGCTGTGCTGCCCCCCTGACAGGGCACCTCTCTCAGGGACTGCACGTTTCTGTGTCCCCCTCCTCCTCCCACCAACATGCATGCAAAGGAAGCTGTCCTCCCCATGCTTAGCCAGCCCCCAAAGCCTGCTCTGGCAGTGTTATTGGGTCCTTCTCCACCCTCCATTGCAGCAGGCACACCTGCCCCCACTGCACACCCTGCATCCGTCACAGGGCTGGTCACACACGGATGACTCTGAGTTAATTCTGCTGCAACACCTTCTTGTGTAAGACTCACTCTGCCCCACTGGACTGAATTCTTTGAGGGCAGGACCGTCTCTGATGCTCTCACAGCCTAGCACAGTGAGGGCAGAGAAGGACCTTAGCAAGTCTCCACTTCAGGCACATCTAACCGAACACGCTCCAGACTGGACCTGCCATCTCCTGCTCCAGTCTTCCTCCCGTCTGGCTCAGACAGAGGCACCACCGTGCACCGAGTTACCCAAGTCAGAAATCTGGGAGTTGTCCTGTACCCCTAACTCACTGTATCGGAGTTGTCTGTTCACGTGTCCGTCTGCCCTCTTTGGGTTGTGAGATTCTTGAGTTTCAGAACTGAGTTGTTTCTCTCTGTGTCCCTGTTATTTAACATGCACCTGGCACATGGTAAGTAATGAATCAAGGTCTGTGTATGGAATAAATAGTTGGGGACTTAGCGGAAGTGAAGGCTTCACCCACATTTGGCGTCCTGCTCTGCAGCCCTGGAGAGCGTGTCTCTGCCACTCACTTGGTGCTTACAGGACTCTGTCTAGCCGGATTGTAACTTATTTCAAGACAGGAACTCATCTCGTGCTCCATGAACTCTCTCTGTCACCACCAGCCTCACATGTACCCCCTTATTCACTGAGGAGAAAAGATGGCGGGCAGCGGAGCCATCTGGGCGGGGAGAGGAGGGAGCTGTGTGCGAACGGTGTAACCGTTCATGGATTCTGCACACATCGGGGACGCAGAGGGCTGCAAAGGGAACCTGCATAACTGAAGACGAAGCTGTGATCCACCAACACTTGCAACATGTTATGAATTTTAAACATTTTTCCTAAAATAGATTTGATGAGGCTTTGATTTCTTTGTACCAGGAAATAACCAAAATGGACCAAGCCAGGGGACTCACTAGGAATTTCCGCAAGTGCACAATGGCTTTAGTGCAGGGCCCAGTTCAGAGATCTCCTGATCTGCACCATAAAGGAGGCTTTGGAACTACAGGCTAGAGAGGGTTCCAAGGGAGGGGCAGGGGGCGAGTAAAGGGAAGGGCACCCAGGGGAATATATGTGTGTGGGGTGCCCCCGAGCCCCAAACTTATCCCAGAAGTCCACTTGTGTTTGGACTAAGGATCTGTTCCCCTACCCCAATGTCCAGAAGCATCTGGTGGACATAAAACACGGATTTCCAGGGGACAGCTGAGACCACTGGCTCAGGGAGGGGCCCCCAGAGCTGGGCTGATGCCGGAGCTCATTCCTAAACAGATCATTAATTTACCCAACAAATATTTATTGGCCAGAAAATGGCTACTTGGAGAATTTCTTGGTCTTTTAAACTTCCCCATATATTTATTTTGTCATCCTCTCTCTCTCTCTGTTTTTTTTTTCCTGGCCCTAAACCCTGATGAAACCCTTGAAAAGCAAAGGTCCTCTGAGTTTGCAGCTGGCCCAAGAGGTAAGAAGACCGGGGGTGACAGCTGTAAGAAGATGGCGGATCCCTGGCTTCTGTGGGAGGGACCCACGGCACCCCAGGGAGCTGGGCAGCGAGGAGGGAGAAGTGGGCTTGGTGGCTCAGAGCAGCAGACCTCGGAGGTCCCCGATTCAGATGAAATGGGCTGTTTTATTACGAGGGAGTTCTGCAGGGCTCTACAAGGCTGTAACAGCGTAATGGCCACAAACCACATGTGGCTTCCCTTCCGAGCGTCTCTGTGTCCTTCCTCAGCTGTTTCTGATGATCCTGTAACGTGACAGCCTCTCGTGTTTCCCTTGCCGGCCCCACTGTGACTCGGTCTTTTGATTTATTATTCCCTCTCTGCCCTGTAGTCTTTCACGGCAGAACCTGCAGGGCCGCTTGGGTTAGGAAACCAAACAACTGAACTTCATTAAGGGTTCGCCTACAAATGAAATCGGCTGTGACCGACGCCCAGTGGGTGAAGCCCATGGGCTCTGTGACATCGTGGCTGTTCGGGGCCTGTCGTGTTCCCTCCGTTGTCATGTCTAGGGTCCAGATAAGTGAGGCTGCAGGAGAGCTGGGTCTGGGTAACAGAGGCCAAACCCGGGGTTTCCAGACTGTAGGGAAAGCGGAGACTGTGACGCTTCCAGGAAATACAGGCACACAAGGCAATGTACAGCTGGAACATCTGGCCTTATAAACTAAAAATAACACCCCATAAAGTACATTTTAGTCATTTATTTTGACAACCGAAACACACTTTCCATTACTTACGACTGTAAGTCTCACTGGTACAAGCGTCCTGCTATTACGGGCCAGGGGACCCACACACCATCCTGTCGCACAGATCCGCCAGGCCGCCCTCCACTCTGCCTCCCGCTGGCCCCGTGGCCTGGGAGCTCTGACTCTGCTGCGCATGTCACCGCTTCTGCTTAAAAGGCCCTTCCCTGCTTTGTTTATTGTAATCCTGTTTCTGCCCTTAGATTAGCTCCCCCCGGCCACCTTCAGGCTACTCCGTGTCTTCTCAGGTTCTACCATCTGTGTCCCACATTCCACCCCTCCCTTCCTTGGCCAATTATCCAGTTGAGTCAATGCCCCACGGTCATAGAAAACATTCACGCTGGATGTTCGTGTCCCTCTTTCTTCTTTGTTCTGGATGACTTAAATGTCCCTTGGGTGTGACCAGATGTCCACTGTGCTTTAAGCTCCTCAACCCAGTGGCATGTTCTTCCACTGCACTCATGCATTCTGTCCACAGCCGTATCTTGAACTTGTCCCTGTAATTTATCCACCTCTGAAATCTTACATTTCTCAGCTCTCAGAGGTCTGACCACATTTCCCCAGCATCCTAGCTCCCTCTTTCTCTAACTCCGCTTCCATCTGCCCAAGACTCAGCAAAGTCTCCAAGAAGTTAAGTTTTCTCTTCTCCCAATGTACCTGCCCCACCCCCTCACCTCCACTGATCCGACATCCAGCCCAGATCTTGGGCTGCCGAAACATTCATTCGGCTGCTCATTCACTTGAGCATCTGCCCGGATGCTCAAGTCCTTCTCTTCCTTGACTTTGTCCTGTTTCTCCCTTCTGGCAAAGCCCAGTGATGATTCTCCCCTTCCCTGCACAGCACTGTGAGGTTTCCATGCTCTACCCGTACTGCAGAGCTGCCCGGCCCCTCTGTGTGGTCTTAACCAGCCCTGCTTGTGTTCTGCGGGGAGCCAGGGCAGCCCCCTCAAACCTTTGCCATTTCCTCAAACTCTGATTCCATCTCTTTTTGCTCCTCCACTTTGGAACGATCATCCCGGCGTTGACAAAAAGGGACCGTTGGAGGCTCAGAACCCTCTCCACTGTCTTCCCGCTTCTGCACACACCTGCGCCAGCACACAGCCTGCAGGTTTGCTTCCTCCTCTGCAGTCGGAAAAAATGGGTTGACTCCTGAAGGAATAGCCCTCTGCACGTCACGTGTTCTGTGTCCCATTCCTCTCCTCTCTCTGGGGATCTGCATTCATCAATCATGCTCCATCCTCAATCTGCAATCCTAACCACTGACTCTTTTTATTCAGTGTGTAAATATTCTCAAGACCCTTTCTTTCATCTGAAGAAAAAATCTGAATTCTTACTTCCCTTGGTAATGAATATACTCGGACCTTCGTGTCTTCTTCACATCTTTGTATTATGTTATAGTGCTTAACATTCGCATGTTCACCCACTGCCCACCCTTCTCCACTCAGACAAATATATTTTGAATACCTCTACCTGTAAATAACTAGAAGTGCATTTCTACAATAATGTTCACCACTGTGTTATTTATTATAATAAAAGTAAGTAAACTGCCAGAATGTCCTCAAATGGAATGGTTAAATACAATGGGGTAAAACTCAGATAGTTAAAGGCATTTAATGATACAGGGAGCATTCAAGGTGCAGCAAATAATAAACGCTAAAGCAGGACAGAGCAATTCACGCAATAAAACCCACATTTGTACTAAAGAGAGCGCGAACATATAATTAAAAGATTCCAAAAAGGTCTTAATTATCTACGATTATGAAAAATGTTAAGGTTTTTAAAATTTTTAGTTTTAAAACTTTAATAATCATTTATTAATTTTGTGATAAAATAATAAATATTAACTAGTTCTAAATATTGGCTGAATGAAGGTGCAGCTTTAGTAGGAAACAATAATAGTAGCAAACACGTGTTTATTATGCAGGGTTTACTATGAGACAGCACATAGCAAGTTCAACTCATTTAAACCTTATAGCGATCCTGTGATGTAAAGATTATCAACGTGTCCATTTCAGAGATGAGGAAACTGAGGCTCACAGCAATTGTGTAACTTGCTGCAGGTCACACTGAAGCTGGGATAGTTGGGCTGTAGGTCACTGCTCTGTATGTATAATTCTTTGGTGTTATCTTTGTTCAAAATATTATATGTAAATATATTTTTTCTTACTGTTAATCAGGTTTTTTGTTAGGGAGCTATTTTAAATTTTCATGTGTTCACATTTGTCGACGTCTTCCTTTGTGGTTTGTTCAGGAACTTAGGTACTTAGGAAAGTCTTTGACTATCCAAAGATTAGATGTCAAAGGTATCATCTATCTTTGTGCATGTAAATCTACGAGATCATTAATTTGTTAGAAGATAATAAATTAGGGATGATACATAAGCTTTGAGTAGATGCTAACTCCAGTAGATTGGGAGTGGCCACCTGGAATGTGGTGCTGAGAAAGATTCCAAAGGGATCATGTATTTTTCCTATCTAGATTTTTTCCCTAGTAACTAGTCAATGGCTCAAGCACCATTTATTTAATTAATAAATATTTAGTAAACCTTGTCTTGCTCATCAAGTTTTAATGGCATATCTATTTAAACCAGGGTCAAATTTCAACTATTGTGGGTTTTTCTGGTTCTATAGAACATTCATATATATATACCCTAGATTATATTTTCTCTGTAATTCATTCTGTGGTTTGAATTGTTGATTTTTGGTTTTATAGCTGAGAAGGTTTGGGGGACCACTTAACCCTCTCTAGAAATCTGCTCCAGGAGTAACTCATTTGTCCATTTATTCATTCAGAAAAAAATAATAAATACAAGGAGACAAGACATACATGGTTCCTTTCCTTTCAGAGCTGGATCAAGAATGGCACAGTTGGACGGACTGCTTTCGATTTTCATCCTAGCTATCCACTTTTGTGGGATGTCACCAGACTGGGTGAGCTAGTCATTGCCACTGTGGACTCAGGGAAATCTCAGACCCATGTGTTCTGGACCCACCACTATGTGGTAAAGTCCTATCTGGATCCTTAGAAGAAATTATTATTGTCTTACTCTGATTGATGTGGTTTCTAAAATTTTCTTGGTTATTAGAATAAATATTGTATTTAGGGTTCTAGACACAATATCCAGCTTTAAAAATAGGAAGCACAAAAAAAAAAGAAGAAAAAAACACCCTATTGTTAGGAGACAAAGCAATTAATAGCCTGGACTCTGAGATAATATAGTTGTTAGGACTATGACATAGAAACTTTAAAATAGTTGATTAATATGTTTGATAATCTAGTAGAAAAGCCAGACTATGTGCATTCACAGATAGGGAATTTGGAAATTTTATCAGAAAGATGGAAACTACAAGAGAAGGTTTAATGGAAATGTCATAAATTAAAAACAAAAACAGAACCATGTTATTGGAAATAGAGAAGGTTGTTGACAGACTCATTTGTAAACTTGACATAGCTGAGAAAGGATCAGTGAACCTAAACACAGGTCCATATAAATTACCCAAGTTGAAACACAAAGAGAAAATTGAAAGAACAAACGGTGGTGAGGATGGTGTTAATGAGACCAACACTTATGGGACAGTAACAATTGATTTTTAACTGAAGTATAACTGGAGTCACAGGAAGAGAAAAAAAAGATGAAGAGAAGAAATACTTGAAAAGGTAATAGCCAAGAATTTTCCAAAAATAATAAAATATATCAAACCACAGATCAAATAAATTCACAAAACCTCAAGCTGGATAATTTTCAAAAACACACATCTAGATATATTATAATCACAGTTCTCAAAAACAAATATAAATTGAAAATTTTGGAGGCAGCCAGAGAAAAAGGACATATAATATATAGAAAAACAAGGATAAGGATTACAGCCAACTTCTCAACAAAAACTATGCGAGCCAGAAGTCAATGGAGCAATATTTTTAAAGTATTGAAAGAAGCAAAACTGTTAACCCAGAGCTCTATATCCAATGAAAATATTTTTTTTTTCAAAAATGAAGGTGAAAAGAAAACTTTTTCAGAAAAACAAAAGCTGAGAGGATTTATTACTGGCAGACTTTTACCACATGGAATGCTAAAGGAGTTCTTCAGGCAGAAGGAATATGACACCCAAAAAACACCAGGATATGTACAAAGAAAGGAAAAGCTGCACAAATGGCAAAAATGAAGAAAACCAATAATGCCTGTATAAAAAGTCCTTAGGTTTGACACTGCCTATGTTCCACTGTATACATCTTGTCAAATACCCAAACAAGGCAAGTGATATAAGAGAAGGATGGGTGGCCCCAGACACATACAAAGCACCCAAAGATTGCAAATCTCAGGCCTTCCCTGGATCCTGTAAGATCACGGAAAGTCTAGACCATGCACATTAAACTGGGCCTTGTTGGAATTGTCTTTTCTGCCAAAATTGTTTTGTCCCACCCACACAGGTTTTGTCTTTTGTTTGAGAAATTACTGTCAGTATTCAGACTCAGGGCCATGATAATTGTCTCTCACTCGCAATAATGTAGTATTATAATTAAAAGGGCCTTGTTTTTGTTTTCCACCCCTCTGATGTGACGAAGTGTGGAGCAGCTGAGACGGCACAGGTGTGCAGCCAGCCCACCTTGAGTCCTGGCGCCGGCTGCAAGACCTTCGGTTTGTGATTTGACTACTGCTGACTGGTTGGTTTCCTCAGCTGTAAACAGAGCAATACGTATCGTAATTCCTAATAGCATAGCTGGGATAGTTTTAAAAGATAGATATTATGATAAAAATGATAATGAAAAATATTTTTATGGTTCTGTGATCTATTTTTATTAGCCATGCTGCCTGGGAAAGCCACTCACCCACTCTGTGCTTCTGAAAATAGCAGTTCCTCCTGAGGTTATTTTGGAGTTAAGTGAGTTAAGGGTTATAACATGCTTAACAGAGTATTTGACATATAGTGCCTTTTGTTATTATTATTTCAGGGATATAAATTTTAGTGGCAATCTGAATTAGAGGGTTTTGGGGCTGAAGATTTGCAACTTGGTAATATATGTGTGGCAGTATCTCAACAGCTTAAGAACATTAGCTGCTCTTTTGGTAACTTCCTTTAATAGTCCTACTATCCTTTATGCTGATCTTGGTAAGGTTCATGTTTTTGATAAACATATGACCCCTATTTTAAACTGTAACAAAAGAATTGTGAACTGAGAATTGTCTGCTCCTAAGTACAAAGAAGTAAGAAATGCCTTGAACATCAGAATGATGTCCCTTGAAAACACAAAAACAAATGGATACAGAACACAATGTTTGGCTAAATGAGAATAAACAAAGTAATTAAATAACCACACACACACAAATACACCATACAAAGAAAAAGAAAAAAGAAAGCAAAAACAAGTGGCATAGAGCAGGAAACAATGCTGTCGCCTGCCACTCACTTTTTATGTTCTTATTCTAAAATTAACTAAATGACAAAGAAAGACAGGAAAAAAACAATTTTGAGATACTTGTGGCCAAACCAATTTTAGTCTCTATTTCCAAAAGGCTTAATTTAAAACTCAGCCATACAATACAGAATGGTCTCATGGCTAAATGCAACCCTGTCATTTGAAAGCATAAACGGAAACCAACACCCACCAATGAGTGAGCGTCTCATTCTGCAGAAAGCATTTAGTGCTGACTACCCAAAATACCCATCCAACATTGCAGGGCAAAATTACATTTTTTTTTTTGAAACTCAAATCCTTCTATGTGTGAATAATGATGTTGTCGTTCTTAGGAAGTAAACTGTTGAAGGTGATCAACATTAGGCTCCACTGGGGCGCATAGACTATGCTATACAGGCATTACTACTGTTCTCCCAGTGCTGTGAGGTGTGCACCAGCACCAAGAAACACCAGGAAACAAAGATGCTCCCACTAGTGTGCTCTGCTGGAATGGTCTGCGGGGAGTGGACTGCAGAAGCCCGGACCAGGCAGCCAGAGTGTCTGGATTCACGCTGAACCCTTCGTGCTTGCTGGTTGCTGTTGGGCAAGCTATTTAAACTGTGTGCCCAGGCTCCCTTACCTTTAAAATAGTGATGATGCAGATGATGATAATAGGACCATGATGACAATGATGGTGATGATAAGGATGTCTACTTCAGGGAGCTGAGGGGACAATGACATGAGTTAATGCATGCAGCATACTTAGAACAGTCCTTGTTCTATATTCTGTATGAGTGCTAGCTATTATTGTCATCAGAATATGTCCACATTCACATGGTTTCAATGTGTGCTGTTTTAAGTGAGAATTACCTGTCGGCTCAGGTAGTAGTCGGTGGGGATTCAAGATTTACTCTCTCCCTTAGATTAATAAAGATTTGGCTTTGGGTGATCCTGCCTTCCTATCCAATTTATAAATCTAATTTACACAAACATCATTAAAATGAAAACCTATGAATGATCCCCAATCCCTAACTCTACATAAATGTACACACATCACAGCTCAAGACCAAGTATAGCAAAAGAACTGTGTTCTCCTTTTGACTGAAAATATTTTTATGCGTAATTTACTTTCTTACAGTAAGGACAAAACTGGGATTCAAATTAGGCCTTTTAAATCCAAATCCAAACTTACGATGCAAACCTGGCAAATGTTTTACAAGATAAATGGTTATTAGCATTGGAATAATTGATATAGTCTTCTTTCAGTGGGCGAGCTTAATACACGTTGTAAAATTTTTAGAAACTAAAGCAAACCCTGCACTTGCTAATCTTATTTATTAACTATCAAAATGCCTCTAGGCAATACAGTCATATAGTCCAGATTAACAACAGATGATTGCTAAATATATTACTTTTCCAATTTTAATGTTTTCCCCTAATTGTCTACACTTCTCTTAATTAAATATGCATTTCACTAAATAGTTTATCAACTATATTTAAAGTTCCTCATACTGAGATGCCATAAATTTATTTTATGTATTTTATGGTACTTCGTCACATACACATGTACAATAGTTTTTTTCCCAAAATGTGAAGGCTAAGTTTCTTAGAACACTACTCATTAGAGAAGGATTGGTTATAGAATTATTGATTGTATGTAGAAAATACAGTTGGGAGAGCTATGTCACTCTGAACCAATGAAAGTCTGATAAAGGGTTTTTCTTTAGAAAATATGATTACTAAAATAGAACAAAAATACAGCACACTAAATAAATAAAATAGCAATAATAGTTAAGATGCAATAAATTGCTGGCCATTGGTACAGTTAGGTTGACTTCCATCTAACTTTGGTATGAAATTGTCTCCCTGACATGAGGATGAGGATGATGATAACAGAAAGAGGAGGAAGAAAGTGAGATGGTCACTACTGCAGAGAAACCTATCCTGGGACTTTTCCCCAGAGATGCACAAACGTTTCCTTAATTTTATTCCAAATGTTCAATTTGTATTTCCATCTGTAGTGACCTTACAGCTGTCTGGGAAGTTTGAACAAACCAAGCTTTTCCGGAGCCTCCTCCCCACGCATCTGAAGCCGGTGCGAGCGCGGGATCCTCCTCTGAAGGCATCTGTGCCCTTCCTGCACAGATGTGGCCAACCAGCGCGGCTCTGTCTGAAGTCCAGGCTTTATTCATGAAAGACGTTGGTTTTTTCCTTCCGGGTGAGTTCTTACTAGTGAAATTTCCTCCAAGTTTGGAACCAAATACAAATTATTTGATGATACATTGAACTTTCTGGGGTCCTCCTCAGGGAACCCCAAGCCCAGGTAGTTTTTATAAACGGAGGGAGAATTGGAAGGGTCCAAGCTAATTGTGACTACTTTTTGGTCAGGCTGAAGAAATATTTTCCATGCACTATAGCATTCAAATGTCCTCTGACCAGGTCTCTTCACAGGGATTCTTGTGGCACAAAGGTTAGGCTGACATGTGATGCAGCAGAGGAGAAAGTCTCTCCCACCCGCCTTCCCATCCACGGCAAAGAAAACCAGTCACGTTGCTTTGGAGGCAGTGGGATGCCAAGGCCACCTGTGACGGCCATCAATAGTGCCAGGTTGAAAGCAGTGATTTTGGCAGCAGCTTGGAAACTTCCAGAAAAGAAGAGTGAGAGGCTGCAGAGACCCGACCGGAGG